>VYXH01011101.1:35139-55011 GCA_013397275.1 Burhinus bistriatus | reverse complement strand
TTTATATATATATATTTATATTTATATTTATAATTAAAAAGTTGAATCCATTTAAAGACTTATAATACAGGAGGGCTAAAGAGTCTTTTGGTACATTAAAACTGTACAGGCTAGAACCGTGACTATCCGCTGTGCCGAGGCGCCGGTGGCCCNCTGCAGGCTTGCACCTCCTGCCCCACGGGCCCCAGTGAGCAGAGACCTCCGCTCCGGTGTCCCATCCCATCCGTAAGTGCCACCCCGCAGGGGGACTGTCGGACGGATGGGGGCTCCCGAAGAGCCACGTGGCACCTGGGTTGGGTCTTTCCCCAAACATGAGGCAGGGGCTAAACCAAAACACGACCACTGTCACCAAAGGGAGAAAAAACCCCGCAGTCAGGACAAGCGAGACAAAGAAAGATGCTTCGTTGGGTGGCTTTTTTTCAATTAATTTTTTTTTTTTTATGAAAAAAGATCACACGGAGTTTTCCAACAAACAGAATGCCAAAAAAAAAATTGTTTTAAACAAAACATAAACAAAAAAAAAAAGACAAAAACCTGGCTCTCCTTTCCTCTCGATTGTCTGAAATATCCTTGTGTTCCATAGAAGGCAGTGGGTTTTAAGTGCTTTCTATTTAACATTAGCATAAAATCTCTCTCGCGCGCTCTCTCTCTCGCTCTTTAAAATATGCTCACACAATTTGCTTCTAGAAGTACAGTACACTTTGAGCGTGGGGGGTGTGCCTGTTCCCAGATCATTTACAATCACAATCCAACAGGAAATAAAAAATAATATTCTAAACGTCAGACTGTGTTCATTTCTGTTGTTGTTTTTTTCTTTTTTTTTATAATTTCATAATTTTTTTCACAGTTTTAAAAAGTTTATATTTATATATATATATTTATATTTATATTTATAATTAAAAAGTTGAATCCATTTAAAGACTTATAATACAGGAGGGCTAAAGAGTCTTTTGGTACATTAAAACTGTACAGGCTAGAACCGTGACTATCCGCTGTGCCGAGGCGCCGGTGGCCCGGGGTGGAGATGGTACGAGCTCAGCACCATGTGGTTCGTTTAAAGGACGAGGGGTAAACTCGCAGGGGTTGTCCCTCTCCCCTGAGCCCCGGCCTCCAGTCTCTGGTACGCAGCTGGTACCAGGGCGGATAGTTTCCAATCCGTCCTTGTCTTAAACGTCTCCTCATCGGAGCCTGGGCCGTCGCTCCCGGCCGAGCCAGGCCCTGCTCCATGTCCTAGCAATCTGTAGTGCGAGTCGGTAGTTGCAAAGATCAGTGCGTCTCTTGGGAGTTTTTTTTTTTTATTTTAAGTGCAAGGATGTTGCATCGTTGCGTGGTTCTCCTTTGGTGTCCCCTCTGGCCGGGTGCAACCCTGGTGTGGCGGCGGTCATGCCACAGGTCCGGTGTGTGCCCAGCGGGAGCGATACAGTGGGTCAGCTCCACAAAGGGAGGCGATGGTGGTGGCTCTCCGGCAGCCGTAGGGAGGTTGGCCGGCTGGATGGAGCAAGCTGAACGGTCCCCTCCCCAAGCCCAAGGTGGCAGCGGGGCTCTGGCTGTGGAAACACCGCAGGTAGGCATGGCCGGGCTTCGCACTCTATCCCCATTCCCTTCAAATGAGGGGCGAGGGCTTCCCAGCAGCTCCACGTCTCTGCTCAGGCAAGGCATGGCAGGGATGCCAAAATCCAATGGCCTGTGGTCTCCTCTGCTCCAAGCATCAAGCAGCAGCTTTTCCCAGTCTTCTCCTGCCCTCCTTTCACTGCATGGTCCAAGACGAATTCTTTGTTCGCCAAGTGTCACCCCCTCGCTGTGCACTTGCTCCCCACAGCGCCTTTCCAGGGCAGGAGGGATGCAGAGGGATGGGGAAGGTGGGTGCAGACTGTTTATTCGAGGCAGTGGGAAGGCAGCATCCCAGACTGGATGTTGGCTCGTCTTCCACCTGGCTCCTCCCAGCCTGGAGGACTTCTTCCACCATCTCCATGCTGGAGCCAGCTCTGCCCCTTCATGCCCCACGCTGCCAGCCAGGGGCCTCCAGGAAAAGGGAACCGCAAAAAAGCGCTGAGAGGATCAAGACGAGGCGCTGAGAGAGACTCATCTCCTTTCTCTTTCACCCTGTCCTTCCTAAAAGGTCATGCGAAACTAAGCAAGAAAGTGAATATAAGGACGGAGAGGAGCATACGCAGAAGGCTAGCGGGTGTTCTTCCACGTACAGGCAGCTTCCGAGTTACTGATGGAGGCAAATGACACAAAAGGGATCCCTCCTGCTGGGGGGGCCCCGCTGGTGAAATGATCATGAGACCCATGTGCTTTCCTGGACCAAAAGGAGGAAGTGAGAAGTTGGTCAAGTGTCACCTTACTTAAAGCCACTTCCAGAAGAGCCTTGGGGTTCAACCACCACCACCACCCAACGGCATCTTCCTCAAGTCCTGTAACTGCTCCCCCAATCCCTTTCTTCAGCCCTCTCCTTCCTCCCTGTGTCTCTCACGCTCTCCTGTCTGTAGTGTGACACACAAGTCATGAGCATTGAAAGAAACAATCATGTCGTCTGAACAGGCACGTCCTCAGGTTTGTCCCGTCCCTTCCCAGGGAGTGGCACGTGACCCGTGGGCAGTCAGCAGATGACAGGGACCCCGTCGGTGTTGAAGATCATGCCCGTAGTGGGCTCATAGGTCCCTGCAAGGTAGTAGAGGTCCTCACTGTCTTGGTATTTCTTCGTCTTCAGCATCTGCTCGTATTGATCCAGACCAACAACAAGACACTTGTGTGAGATGGTCTGGACATCGTTTTCATCCACGTGAGAGGACTGGTAGAGGGCTCGCTGCATTACAGAAACAGAAGGAGAGAGATAGAAAGAGAAGGAGCAATTAGATCTCACAGTAATTACAGCATCATCTTCAATATGCAGGAAAAACATCCATCACAACTGCCCGGGGCTTGTGCTCACACTCAAGCAGAACTCCCCACTGGAGGGGACAAAGAATCTGCACGGGCCCACGGGCAGCGTGGACACAATCCGTCCAGCACACTAAACCTGAGCCCTCACTCTCACTCAGCTCCCACTGACGGGAATGCCGCGGCTGCTGAGCGCACAGAGAGGGGAATAGGAAGGCCAGGAGTTTGTCATCCTTACTTCAAGGATGCAAATGCAAAGAGGGGTGCTGGATACCAGCCCTCTGTTCCTCCCAACACCCAGCACCTGCCGCTACTCCCACCCTCCCAGAAACACCCATCCACAGTCCTGGGCACTGCGGACCCAGCAGCTGAGGCAAAAAGCAAGAACCAGAGAACCTCGAGGGGCATTGGCCCAGCAGCATTTGTTATGGCGTCCCCAGTGTCTCCTCCCAGCCCCCCCCACCCCCACCCCAACCTCACCAACCTCCATAAAGTCCTTCCTCTGGTTGGATGCCTGCAAAGCTGTGGACAGACTCCTGCCCGATTTCTGATCCCAGCGCTGTGCCCAAGAGGAAAAGAGGAAACAGAAATGAAAAACAGGTGAATTAGTTGTTTTTCCATGTTATCACCTCTTGCCCACCACATGTGCCTTCACAACCTCAACCCCATCTGCAGCTACTGATAATAAATACTAAGAGCCTACTGTAAACCACACTGCACACGTGAGTAAAATCCAGTGTTTCTGAGCACCAGGCCAACTGTTTTTACACTGTAAAAAGACTCGATCCGGCTCTTGATACTCTTTTTGGACCAACACAAAAGTCTTTACTTTCTAGTACTATCAAACCCACCCTTCCCCTGCTCAAGGGGTAAACACCAGTGTTGTCCACACCACAGGCAGCCCCCACAACACGAAATGATGGGGTCACAACCATTACAGTACCAGTAACAAACTGGGCCATGGGTGCTTTCCTCATCCTTGGGAAAAAAAGGGAACAAGCAGCTTTGCATCCCTCTTGGCAAAGGAGACCAGCCTACCTTGCCTTCGTTGAGTTTCTTCCCAGGGTTGGTTTCTTCTGGGTGATAAAACCATTTGACTCGGACCACCATGTTGTTCCCCCACGACTCCCACATGCTCTGGATCCGGCCAATGTAGGGCAGGTTGGGGCGGCCGGCTGAGAGAAAGACGGCACAGTCTCCGATACGGATTATCTCTTTGCCCCGAACAATGGCCTTGTAGAAGAGCTTCCTGGCCTTCCCTTTCATTCCTCGTCTCTGCCAAGAGAGAATTACACAGGTGAGCAGCCAGGGATTGCCTAGGTTTCCCCCACCCACCACTGCTTGCCCTGTGCCGCATCCCACCCTTCGCTGTTGGGCAGAGCCACAGCGTCCACAGGCATTCCCACAGGAAATAGGGCAGAGCGACATGCCATTCAGGATGGCTCCCCCAGACATAACAAAGGCCAACCCCAATCTCCTTGCAAACTGGAAACCCTGGCCGGAGACACACCATGCCAGCAGAGTTTCACCACCCCAGGAGAAGGGAAAGCGCATGGGTAAGAGGCACCACAAGGCAAATGCCGGAGCAGAGCACTATGGAGTGGTGGGAGAGGCTCTATATACCTGTGTGGGTTTCCCAAACCACTTCCACAGCTGCCGTGCAGGGAGGAAAGCAGCAATCTTGGGCCTGTTCTCCACTGATGGCAGTCGCTGGCGCTTGGCCAGCTCCTTGGTGGTGGGCAGGTGGATGCCCTCGCGCTTTTTCGGCCTGCTCTTGTTGCCACTCTGCTGTGGTGCCGGCTGTTGCACCGGCTGCTGCGCCGGCTGTTTCTGGCTCTGGGGGTGGGAGGACGCGCGGGATTTCCCTGCCTGCTTGGTTTGCTTGGGTGGGAGGGTTTGCTGCACTGAGGAACTTGGCTGGGCCTCAGCTACTTCGTCATCAGAGCTACAGGATGAGTCTTCATCCGTAGTGGAGGAGGAAGAAGAGCTGGAGCTTGATGAAGAAGAGGTTGATGAGGCCGAAGAAGAGGAGGAAGAGGAGGATGAAGAGGAGCTGCTGCTAGAAGAGGAAGAGGAGGAGGAGTTGGAGGAAGAGAGAGGGGTGGATGCTCTTGAGCTGGCCGAGCTGCTGTCCTGGGCTTCCCCTTGGTTCTTCTCAGCCTCCTCTTCTCCCTCTGACTCGGAGCTGCTGTCACTGCTGTTGCTCTCAGACTCCTCCACGGCTGCTGGAGCTGCTACCTTTTCTTCCTGGTCCTTCGAAGCAGTGAGGGTCTCCACTGAGCCATCAAACTTCCCTCCGAAGCTGGCAGGAGAAGGGTCTCCCTCAGCTGCTTTGGCTCGGGAAGATTTCTGTTTGCCCTCTGCACCCACTGCAGGGGAATAGCCGAGCCCCAAGAGATTCTTGCTGTCTCTGCGACTGGCCAGGTTCGAGTCCTCCAGCATCCTCATCGCCTCCTTCATCTTCTTTGTCTTTGGAGACATCACGCCCTCATGGTCCAGCTTGATCAGGATTTCGTTGTCATGCTTCCTCTGAGCCTTGACCATGGTGCCAAACTCCTGCGTCTCTTCTGTTGGCCGCCCTTTCTTGGCCTTGGCTTTCGACGCCGAAGCATCGCTGGAGCCAAAGGCTGCCAATGTCCCTGGAAGGTCACTATAGGGCTCTGTGCCAAGGATGCTGCCAAACACAGCAGGCTGGTAAGTGGGTTGTGGGGGACTATGTAGCTTAGTGGAGATCTTCATTTTGCTGGCTTTTGACCGTTTTTCCTCTGTGGGGGCAGGAGAGCCCCCAGTTGGCAGCGGTTGTGATTTTCGTGATCCCTTCATGCTTGGCTTGCCCAAGCAGGCTGGCTTCTCTGGGACTGAAGAGGTAACAGGTGAAGACTCAACCTGATCCTTCTCTTCTGGCAAGGCGGCCTCTTCTGCAGAGGGGAAGAAACACAAAGGGATGACGGTATCCATCCAGATGGGCACTAGTAGCTCAGACACAACCAGACACCAATGCTGACTGGTCTCTGGCCAAGGGTGGCTTGCTCCTGACTGCTAGGTAATCCCAAAGAGGCATAGGTCCTCCCTGCTCACTGAACAGCCTTACTAAGCAGCCTGGCCTGATGCCAGGCCCATGAACAGCTGACAGGCAATGCCCAGCGATGCTGCAACAGCAGGGGAACCAAACTGCAGATCTCCTGCATCTTTGGCCCTACTGATGGCTGCTGAGATGTTCGGCTGAAAAAGGGATCCTGCTCTGCAGTGCTGACTGACAGAAGAACCTCTCACAGTGCAGGCCAGCTTCTGAGCCAGCCTCCTGCAAACTCTAGCCACAGCAGAGCAAGCTGGTGGTGAACGGATGCTCTGCACTCAAGCAGTGCATCCATTCTCCTCCAAATCTTGACCCAAGCAACAGCTCTAACGTGGGGAGAATGGTGGGGAACTGTGCAAGAACTCTCTCAACTCCAGGTCTGGCAGTGGCGACAACCTACCGGCTTTTGCCTTGACGCTTGGCTTTCTCCCTCGCCCTTTGCCCTTCGATGTGGGCTCCTCTGACCCCAGTGTAGCGCCCTCTTTTACTTCTCCAGTGTCTTTGCTGGATTTACGGCTACGGCGCTTGGTGCTGGGCACCAAAAGGGCCGGGGAAGGCTCAGCACCTGAAAGAGGTCAAAGAAATGGTCAAATGCAGTCAAACAACACATGAAACAGAGATGCGATACAGGGAACACATCCCTACCAATTCTGCAATAGGGACTGGGCCTTTTTCCCTCTGGGTTATATCCCACCCCCGCTCTGCATGTCCCTAATTGATGGTGCAATCTTTGTGATTGAAAGTCGGTGAACTCGGCCCAAAATCTCAGAGCCAGGTGGCCCGAAACTGCCTACGTTTCATAGTGGGAAGCGTCATGCAAAAAACTGAACAGCCAGACTCACACTGGATCTTGTAGTCAGGTGGGAGAAGCCGAATGTGCGACAGTGGGATACGTCCTGTATCCCCATCATCAAACTCTACTGTGATAAGATCACCATCTTCCTCCAGATCCAGGGCTCCTGTGGGTTGAGGGAGTGGAAGATGGGATTAGGGACAAACATAAGAGTAAAAACCCTTTGTCAGGGAACTGGGGTCATGGGGGAAGACAGGAATCCTGCACCAGCTCCAAAGCATCCCGCCCCCACCTTTCCTAGACTGTGCATGGAGAGCACAGAAGGATCGCTCTGCAGTGGAAAGTCCCTGATAATACTAAACCAGCCCACCCAGTGTAAAATTTCCCAGTCAACAGGACCGCTCCAGAACATAACAACTATTCCAGTTTGACTTCTCATCTTCTTGTTTCCCTCTATTCTTGCAGAAATTCACTTCTCTCTTTTCACTGCAGTATTTTTTTTTTTGACCTGCATTTTGTAACTACTGTCAGCAATCACAAACGGTTGTTTCTCACGTTCTCTCCAAGAGAAATAAGCTGTGTTCCCACCTCCCTTCTTGCATCAGCGCCACTGGTCTGTAACTTGTAAGTAATTCTTCCCTTTTGCACATGTAGTGCGACCAAGAGCCCAAAAGCAAGACCAGCCATGGTAGAATTGTCCAGAGCTCTTCACTGGCTTTTTAATGGGACCAGATGGGGGAGTTGATCTGTCAGAGCTGTGAGTGTGGAGGTGATTTAGAAACCTCTACAGAGGCTGCTCAGAAATCTTTGGCGCCTGGGCTGGAATTAATTGTGACTTTTTGAAGTGCACTGAATTTCCCTGATACTTGCTCAGATCCCTTCCTACAACAGCACATCTCCTGGACCAACGGGATGTTACTAAACCAGCACCACGACTGAGCTGGGCATG
The DNA here is from genome assembly GCA_013397275.1 of Burhinus bistriatus. Classification (NCBI taxonomy): domain Eukaryota; kingdom Metazoa; phylum Chordata; class Aves; order Charadriiformes; family Burhinidae; genus Burhinus; species Burhinus bistriatus. The sequence goes on along the minus strand of VYXH01011101.1, from coordinate 47,310 downwards.
ACCTGGAAGAGAGGAATGGGCGAGGCTCCAACCTCCAGGACACTCACAGCAGACCTCAGGGTTTCCCCAGATGAGCCTGACATCCCTCAGGACACATAGGACTAAGACATCCCTGTTTCACAGTGCAGAGCAGCCAGGGCGGCCTTACCTCGGACAACTGTCCCTGGGTAGAGGCAGCGGTACTGCTGGCTCCAGTAGGCTGCAATCCTCGTGCCCTCAGGCAGGAATCGCACTGAAGGTGGTTTCACGTCGATGATCTGCTCAGGGCAAGAGGAAGGCAATTACTGATGTTCTTGGCACCAGTACAGACCAGGCCACTACCTCCACACCTAGCATGTCCCAAAGCAGATCTGGAGAAGGCAAGGGACATTTTCCCTGCTGGGAAATGGCCTCCTGTCTGCTCACAGGGCAATGTGAATGACTGTCCCTGCTGGCATACAGGTCTAGTGCCCACTGCCAGTGGGGGGGCTCAGCTATGGGGCAACAACCCACACCAAGGGGACCTCTGCCCAGATTGGCCATGGAGGCAGGACCAGGGCATGCCTGCAGCCCCAGCTGGGGGAGGGGAAAGCTTCCAGCTCGCCTCATCCACCCCAAAACGGCTCAGGCATCAAGGACAGGCACTTTTTGGCCTCACATACCGCTTCCTGCAAGAGCTGCTCCAGGCAGTAAATGTGGGGACGGTTTCCCCTCTCGCCTTCCACCACCACACGGTATCTGAAACACAAAGGCCCAGTCAGACATGGCACGTGGAAGACATCACCCCGATAAGCTAACACCTCCCTCTGAGCCCCACCGCCAGTTTAGTTGAGAGCATTTAATGAGAGGTAATTGGGTTTTCCTCAGTGCTGATAAACCAGAGAGAAATCTCCTTCCCTCCCTGCCAGACTCTGTCAGTCTCTCTCCAGTCAGCTCTATACAACGCCCCAAACTGATCCCTCCATCAGCTACGTCCTCATTCACTGGTAGAGCCCATGGCAGATGTGATAACTCCTCAACTCACATGTCTGGTGAATGCACAGTCTTGACATGTCCCGCATAGAGCAGCTTGTCATCCATGGGGATGAGGACACGCAGACCGTCTTTCAGCTCATCCTTGTCAATTATGCAGGAGCGGGGAGCTGTGAGGTGTTGGAGCAAGATGGGGATTAGAGAGCACCATACATGAAAAAGTGACTGCAAGGGGAGAAGGAAACCTCATAATCCCAGCACCACCCTCCCCTAGGAAAAGGCCAGTAAGCCCTTTGCAGAAAGGGCTCTCTCTCTGGATAGCTCCTGGCAGAGGAATATTTTGCCCTCTTGGTAACAGTAAAAAGTACCCCATTCTCAGTAACAGTAATATACTGGTAAATGAAAATAGGGCAGCTCAGAGACTGGACTCCATCTAGATGTCACAGTGAGCCACTCTGACAAGGCTTGTTTTTGGCAAGCCAAATTGACTGGAAAAGTGTCATCTCCACCCCAAGGACTTGTGGCTTTGGATGAGGAACGTGTGAAAGCAGCGCAGTCCTCCTCTGAGCACCTCTGGAAAACTTGCCCAGCTCCTCTACCTGTACAATTAGGCCCCCGGCCCCTACTGCCCTCACCTGGTGTGAGCGGTCGCTCAACCAGCATGCTCAGTGGGATGTTCTCATCCTCTGAGAAGCTGCTGTCTTGGTTGGGTTCAAAATCCTCCTCTGCTGCCATGCTCTCCATGAGCTTGCTGACAGCTCCTCCTTTCCCTCGGTTCTGCAGGAGAGCAAACAGCATGTCAGCTGGATGACAACAGGATATAGTCTGATCCCATCTCACCTTCCTCCAGCAACAAATAACCTGAGGATATTGGGACAAACTTGTCTCCACCCTCAGCAACATTAATCACACAGAGAGTTAAGTGCGTGTACCCAAACTTGCTTTTTGGTTGAACAAAGACCTTTGTTTTTCTGAGTTTATTCCCAAGCATCATTGACAGCTGACCAAAACCTATTTCACGCATCCTAGCCGCATCTCACTCCTGGAGGTTAGGAGAGATGCTGTGGAGCAGACAACTGTAGTTCTGCTCCGTATTCACCATCTCTGCACAATATTCCGGTGACTCTGTCTTCACTGAACAGGCAGCAGGCACTGTTCCTATTTCTTCTCAAAAGCCCCATGAGCCATTTCTTGCTGTTACACACAGACCATAAGCATTACACTCAGAAATCACATGAGCAGACACAGGAACATGTCTTACAAGAGAAGACAGGCTACAGCAATGGAGCAGAAACGAGTTGTGACCTGGCTCACCCAGTGCTAAGCAAGGCAACTCCATCACCATCTCCCTGGTCCTTGCTATCCATGAAGGCTCTCTCTCCACCCCGTGGCAGCCTTAGAGAAAGTTCTGCCTGCTCATTAATTGGGGGAATGAAGGCAAACGAACACCAGATGGTAGCAGCAGGTACTACTGATAGCCTTCCTTGGATTTTAGGCTTCTCAAACCAGTATTTTGCCTGTAACGCACCCAGCAAAACCTGCATGTCTGTTTTCCCTCCCTCAGTCCAGGAAAAGAGCAGGGCTCTGCCAGCAACCCACCAGTTCACCCAGACTAGAACCAGCCCCTCACCTCTTTTTTCACCTCCTTGGCTTTCACCTTAGCTTTGCTCTTCTTGGTGGAGCCCAGAGCATTTGCCAGGCTGACACGAACATCAGATGGGGAGCTAGGGATGCCAGGAGGAGACATGGATGAGGAGGAGGAGCAGCACGGTGTCTCTTTACCTTTTTTCCGCTGCTAAAAATAAAAAGAAAACACTTCCATCAGTAAAGAGAGCATTGGTAAAGATCTAGGCCCAGGGAGAGGGGAAAGGTGGAGCAAAGCAGGCTGTGCACAGGTAGGATGACTTTCAGCCAGCACTTAGTTCACTGACCACACCACATCCTACATCTCCCAGCTCTGTTTTCAGGCTTCATACATTTTGGGAAGAGCTTTCCTCACCCTGGAGATTGATTTCTGCCCATCAAATCTTCCGCCAAAGAGCTCCAAGAAGATCCCAGCTGGCCTCATGTCACAACTAACTTGTCTAACTCTCCCCACAATCAGTGCTCTTCCATAATGCTGCCATGAACTGAACCAGACCCGGAGGGAGCTGAGCTTTCAGCCAAGATGAACAGCCAGCAACCCAGAGATCACTGCCACCACCAGCCAGAGACCGCCCTCAGAAGACACGATATAAAAGGTGAACAGCCTTAAAGGTCAGCATGGGGGCCACAGCTCAGCAAGCGGCTAAGGTCGTGCAGAGAGAGGAAGAAAGATTTCACAGATGTTTTAATGCAGGACGTCCACTCTGGCCAATCCATGTAGGATGGATTTGGGACACGGACGGTGACACAAGTAACCTGCCCTGTTCAAACACAACAGGCTTTTACTCCCTGCAAGTCAGATCCGAGCCTGACAGCTCCTCCAGGTGTACGTGGGGCTGGCAGGGGTGGCAAGGGACAGTCAAACAGCACTGGGGCAACCGCTGAGACAGGACTCAATTCTCCTCTGCCCGAGCAGAGTTAATCGCCCTCCCCTCACCCTCAGCTCCCAAGGGTCCCACACCAATTCTGCCAGCGCATTCCTCACCTTGCTTAGCTCTTTCCTCTCCTTCCCCTTGCTGCCCTCCTTTTTGGGGCTCATGGGTGCCCCCTTGCCACAGCGCCCAGCCTTGGAGACAGGAGTGGAGCTGGCAGGCGCCACAGGGGTCAGCATGGCCGAGGATGTGGTGGCGTCGTGGAGGAAGATCCGCTCGCTCCGGCGCCGGTTCCACAGATCATCATCGCTGGCCTCCAGCCCAAATTCAAAGCTCAGGTCCTTGGGGGACTTGAATTTCTTCAGCTTGCGGCCTTTCTCAGACCCAAGCTTGGCCTTGTCAACACTCCCAGATCCGGAGTCGAGGCTGCTGGGGGCCTGGCTTGGTGGGATGCTGCTTGCCTCCAGTGGCCCCTTCTTTCCCCGCAGCAGCCCTGAGGGTGACTTCTTCCTGATCTTGATCTCACTCTCCGAGTCGGTGTATTCAAACTCTGTCCCTAGGTGCAAAGGATTTAACCATCAGTCAAAGACCTGGCTGAGCCAAGAAGGGCCACATCCTGCTGGAAGCTTTTGGGCTCCATGGGAGATGCCGTACCTGTTCAACAGAGCCCTTGCTTGTTTCTCTTTCCAGTCCCCACATCCCTCAGATCTGCATGTCTGCCCCATAAAACACTGATTTCCCTGAAGGTAAGTCTTCCCTGTCACAAACCAGAGCCCACCCATTCAGGCAGTGTGGTTCACTGTGTTCCCTGCCTCCATTTTCTCCCTTCTCCCACAACCAAAACCCGGCAGGGAAGCTCTGAAAAGACACTCTAACATTTACCCCTCCACAAAAAGACGTTGCTTGGTTGAAGAAAAGCACGAACCCCACAAGCTGAGCCTTCCTCCCCTCCCAGTGGGAGTCCTCTCCAGACTCACCTTCGTTTCAGGAGAACAATGTCTTTAACTAATTGAATAAACCCATATTTCAAGCTTATTTTTCCCCATTGGCCAACAGACACCACAGATCTTTTTATTGGCTCAGGTAATTGCCTTAAAGTCAAGAGACGCAAATGATCTCTTGTCTGTGGCAAATGGAAATCCCCTCACACTGGCCTCTGCTCAGCATCATGGGCACAGCAGTACCCAGAGGCCTGAAATATTGTAATAATGCCAAGATGTTCACTACCTTCAGAGTGTTTCCCTTCCCAAAGCCTGATAAAGAGAGCAAGATCATATGTTTCCAGGGGCAGAAGGGAAACTGAGGCAGGACCTACACCCCCAGCAACATAGGCAAAGCAGTGTGGCTGCACAGGCACTGTGCCATCAGTGGGATACAAACAGCCAGGAAGAAACTTGCCCAAGGTCATGCAGTGAGTCTATGCGGGAACAAGATACTGAGCCCAGATTTTCTAAATATATTTATTTCCCAGGGCACTGGACCTCATGGGATGGCACAGCACCTCTGAGGATGTGTAGAAACATCAGCAGAACCTGGTTCTCCCTCTCCAAAAAAGAGCGTCAGCCAAAGGTCTCTTGTATCCTCCTCCAACCTGCTGCAGATCTCTCCTCTCTGCATACACATCTGCGTGACTCTGCCTTCAGATCAACAAGGTCTGAAATCATGCCTTGCTTGGCAGAATCTCTTCTCAAGCCCAACAGTGAACGGTCCCTGCTGTGATAACCACTGCTTGCAGAAGACTCTTGAGAAAGGACATACAGGACTGAGCAAAATTCAGGTGGGTAAATAAAAACATATGGGGCACTAGCATGGAGAGCATCTTCTCTCAGTCCTTCTCTCAAATATGCTCACTTTCCTTGGTAAATTCAGCCTGCAGGAACCTGCTCTCATCTTATACCCAAACCTCTTCCCCTGAGACAGCCCTAGTACAAGCAGAAAAAGAACAAGCCTGTCAAAATCAAAAGCTGGCAAGGGTCAAAATGAAAAACCCACTGGAAATTACAACACTCCTTCTCCTCTCTCCCTGCCACATGAGGCAATTTCTAGATGCTTCCAGTTTCAAGGAGGGCAGGTTACAAGACGACAAATTCTTAACGGAGACTGTTGGAACAAGTTGGCAAAAGCCTAATATAGCATGGAAACAGTGCTAAAACAAGCTGGGCTCCCAAGGAAGACATCATTTTCCATTCTGAAGCATACTATAAATTCCATTATCACTTAATAAATATTAATAGAAAATTTATAAATGGAGCCCATATAGATCTGTCTGACCAGGAACGATGTCACCAATGGGCACTTGTGCAGCAGGGCATGGGGAAGGGAAGAAATGAAACTCCAGTTACGTGTAACACACTGAAACCAAGACAGAGATGGAGACAGAAACACAGGGTCTGGCACGGCAAACACATGAGCAGAGGAAGGAATGCTTGTTTCAAGTCTCACTGGCTGGTTTCTATGAGGAAGCTGATGGGATGGGCTGATTGAAAGGGTTTTTCTTCTGCTTGAGTGTCTCTGCTTCTCTTAGGTATCTAAATAGCATTTAGCACGATTCCTTCCCTAAAATGTAACAGCACTTCACTGCCTTCAGCACTCTGTCCAAGGGGACACAGTATCCCATCGCTTGCCTTTGCAGCATGACTGTTAAGGATTTGCCAGGCAGGAAAAGATGAAACTTTGAGAAAGCCACAGGCAACTGCCTCTAGGGAAGCCATGGCTGCAGCTGCTAAAACTGCCATATCCGTGACTGGTTCTTAGTTTCTTGCTAGGCGATTCCCCTCACCTTCAGCATCAGGACCAAACAGCCAAAAGCAAGGAAAGAGCAAGACAGCGTCTGGATAACAACCTGCTTTCTTGCAGCACAGCTGGGACCTCCTGAACCTTCCACCTTGCCCCCATGGCACCAACCCTAACCACACAACTCACCCATCAGGCTCTGCCGCTCCTCCTTCTTCTTCGCCTTCTGCTTGGCCTCCAGCTGGATGATGGAAAGCGGAGGGGGAACGATGGGGCTGGGCATTGCACTTGCAGCAAACCTTGCTAGAAGGCCCAGGCCACTCTCGTCAAGGGCAGGCGATGAAAGCCTGTCAGTGCCGTCTGTCCCATAGTCCTCTGCTTCCTCCTCTTCCTCTTCATCCTCCTCGTCCTCTTCCTCTGAGCTAGAATCTAGCACGCAGAAAAGAGGGAGCCCATTACAAATCTCATGGAGTTGTGCATCAGCCGTATTTCCACCCCGAACCGATAACTCCTGCTGCTCTGTGCTCACCTATGTAGCACTGAGCCACCCACGAGCTGCGCCAGAAGATGTTGCCCACGGACATACACGTGTCCTTACAGCCATATAGCCACTATCACCCTGCCTACCACCACCCTTGAAGGACACAGCAATACAGGGTATGGCAAAGAAGACCCATTCAAGGCAAAGGAGGGAAGAGCAGGGGTTGGCAGAGATTTGCAAAGGATGCCACACACCCCTTTCCCTGCAGCTTTCAGGAGGAATTAAAAGCTTAATTCCTTTGAAAATCCCAACCTCGGAGCTGTGGGATTCCCCTCCCACCCACCATCTCTTCCTCCATAACGAAATCCATTAGCGTAATCAGAATCAGAGATCAGCATGGAAGGGGAATACCAGAGATCAGCCTGCGCCATGGCGGGAGGCAAAGAGGACACAGAGGAGAAGGGGCAGGAGGCAAAAATGCAAAGAGGGGGAGGAAAATAGTAATTTGAAAGCAATGGATTTGGAATGCGTAAGGGGGGAAAGCGTAGGTAGTGTTGGAGACAAGAACTGTTTAAACGCTCTGCCTCAAAACTCTCCGTGCTTTTCATTTCCCTCTCTACAGCTCAGGCTAAGGAAGGCCAGCTCAGCACAGGCAGGAAGAGCTGCCCACAGACCAAAATCTAATTCTGGCAAAGAAATCAGCCTTGATACCTGCCTTGGCTGACACCCACAGAGAGCAGTAAGCTGGGGTTTTCTTTTACAGTGTGTATATACAGCAGGTATTTTGGGGGTAGATGCTCTGAGAGTGGCACCTCTCCCTTAGTACAGCACTTCCCAAGAGCCTGTCATCAGCTCAAAGGCAATTAATTTTAACGGCATCTCATTCAGTCAGTGCTGGTGAGCGAGAGTCACATATACCACACACATACATATACACACACATATATGAGCACACAGAAATATATATATGTAACCGCAAAAAGTGCGTCTGGAAAAGATATTTCATTTCTCTTGAAATTGAGGGCTTAAGTAGGATCATCAAGGTGGATGGAAAATTCCCACCGCTAGCAGGAGCCCTGCTCTCCCCGCCTGAGCCCACTCGGCAGCTCCCCGCCAGCCACTATCCCTGCGTCTGAAAGCCAGCCAAATGAGAAACCAGATCCCTTCAAAATGAGCTGGAATGAACATAAAAATCCTTTTCTTTTCACGTATGCCCTCTGGGACAGATAAAAACATCCTCAACACTTGCTTGTTCAAAAAAAAAAACCAAACCAATAACGCAAGTGTTATTTTTCCACTTTGGATTATTTTTGCATGACATTAGAAACAGCAGGAATATCAGAAAGCAGTGTTGCCATCCTTGCGTTTTATCAACTGAAGTAATGGCCAGGTTTGTTTCTTTTTTTTAACAAGGAGAGCTTTTCTCCATAGCATACATCAGATAGTCACAGAATACTAATTTTTAACTGCATAAAAATCCCTTCCTCATTTCAGTTGCTCAGGTTGGTTCCTTGTGATATAAAAATGCTACTAAACCGACAGTCCCGCAGTAAATACCAAGAAATCCACAAGCCTGCTCACTCATTGCATAAAAATCACATGCAAAAAAAAAAAAAAAGCAAAGCAAATTAGGATCAGATTCCTTCCCCTACCAGAAAAGGGGGCACAAACACTGTTTTCCTCCAACATTTTGCCAAAAAGAAAACAAATCTAGGTGAACTCAGCTATTCTAACCGAAATGACCTGCCTGAAAATCGGCAAAACCGTGCCCGAGTTCAGTGACACACCATGGGGTATTGAGATCCCCTCCATGCATCCCATTTGGCTCCAAAATTCAGTAATTCTCAGCAGAAACAGAAAAAAATTGAAAAAAAATCAACCTGTACAGCCCCTCACGCCAGACCTAGAGAGCCAGCTGAGCGGAGAGCAGCTCAATGAGCAACTGGGGAGGAAAACAGGCGAAAACAGGGGAAAGTCTGCAGGAAAATCCCTCCATGACCTGTCCCGCACGAATCCCCCGCAGCACCCTTGGCTCTGCCGCACCGACTGCCCAGGGACTGTGTGCCAAGCACAGGCAGCACCACTCCTTCGGCACTTAAAAGACTCTGCACGTGTGAGGGCACAAGGGTGCCCAGCAGCTACAGTATTTCAAACGCACCAAGGTAAAACAGTTTTAAAAGCCAGGGTGAAAGCGGCTATTACTCACGCTACAGAAAATGTACGATACAATAACGTCCCTGGCAGTTATTTTAACCTCTTTCAAATATATGGTGTCACACTACGGAAAGACAACTGAAGACAGACTCTTGTCAGCATTTTTACCAAAACACTCATATTTTTATCTGCATGAGACTGAATTTTCAGCCTGAAAATAAGCACATTTTAACACTTTCACAGCACAGGTCTATCCTCCTCCACCTCTCATGGCGAGGGCAGATCTTGCTAACTTCACTCTACATGCACAGCACAATCCCTGCTCCTGATTTTCCAAGGAACAAAAACTAACAAATGAAACAAAAAGAACACATTCGGGGCTCTGCTCCAAACCCACATGCTTCTAAACTAAGTCATCAAATTTATGGTCATGGTAGCAAAGAAGCTGTTGGTGCTCTATGGCCATCTGCATGGCTTCTTGGAGAGACTCATGATGCTTGTATTTAACGTGAAGCAGGAGTTTTACTCCTACTGTACCCAAACTATGCGTGGGCTTAAAATGAAGTATGCACAGATGCCTTTACACAATTGAAGACTCAATTTTTTCTCCTGAAAAGGTGATTTTTAGTTAACAATGGGGGAAAAGACATTTTAAAAAATAATTTTTTCCTTCAACGGTAATTCTGTTAACACTGAACAAGCATAAGGGAAAATTTTCAAAGTTAAAAATGTATTTTCTAATTGACATTTTTAAGAGCATGTATATGTGTGTATATACCCACACACGCAACCACACATGTACATACGACTCTACAACCAAAACAAACAATAAATTCATATTTAAATGCTACTGGTGCCAGATAACTGGAGCCAAAGAAGATAATTTTTTGGTACAATTTTTACCCGTACTAAATTAAAAACCAAACCCAATTAAAAATACTAAACTTTCTCATTGCTTTTAACAGCTAAGCTGCCACAGTATTTTATTGTAGGAGAGCAGTAAATGAAGATTTGTTAATGATGAACAGAAACTGGTTAAGCAATTTGGTTTTTAAAGACTGATGTAACAAGACGGACTGAGGGGAATGTGGAGAGGAAAGGCTTGGGAAGGGGAGAGTAAAAACACACTTAAAAGAGTCATTTTACATTGTAAAAAAAACAGCATGAATTTCTTGTAACACCAAGCAAGCCTACAGCATACAAAGCAGGCTAAGTACAGGCAGACTTTAGACAGCTACTGGGTCATTGACATCTGATTTGTGTGATCTGTCCAAATTCTGGAGGTTATTTATTTTTTGAATGTCCAATTTAAGATTTTACCTTTTTTTTTGTCAAACACGCCAATTCTCATCATTGGAAGATTTATTTCCACACCACCCCCCCGTATGTGCTGTGCTGCTGACTCCAGAAGTACTTATAAAAATTAAAAATATTACAACTATCACATGGGCATGACTGTGTAGGGAGGGAGCTATCCCTGTTTCTTTTTTTTTCATTGGGATAAAATCATCCCCCAAGTCAGGGAAAGGACAGGAGGGTTGAAGGTACTAATTTCTTAGTAATTTTCAAAGGAAACAAGAGTATTGAAGAGGAGGAAGTATTGGTCTTCGGCCTCGGAAAGCTCATGGTATTACCTATCTGATGGTTTTCAAAGGTCCCATGTGGCTTTGGCCCACATTAGCAGTTTCCTCTCCAAGGTCACTGGATAAAAGACCACAAGCTTCACCCGTTATCAGAACAGCAACGTGGTGTTTGGTCTGCAGGAAAGCAGCGTGTCCCTGCCTCTTCTAACTGAAACCAGATGAAAATAGGTCTTCCTGCAGCTGCTCCTACCTCTGACATACATATTGGTCGGGCCATGGCCAGCCAGTTATCCTGATCCTAGGACAGTCTGCATCGTAGCCCTGAAACCTTTAGGGATAGTGGCAGAGCCTTTGCAGGCAGCACCGTGGCTTCTCATCTTGGACCTATCTGCAAACCCTCCCCTTTGCTGGGTTAAGGGGTTCTCGAAAAGAAGGTCTGCAAACAATAAAGCATTTCTGGAGTCCTCAAACACATACACACAAGCAAACCTTCCATGCAAGACTCTTCATGGACAGAAGAAAGTCAGAAGTGGACAGCAATCATCTTCAAAATTAAAATAACCAAGAGAATGCAAAGAGCTACGTGTCATTATTCATGGAGGTAACATCGAAACATCTGAGGCTGACAGATGACATAAAGAAAAGTTATTTTGCCTACCTACATAACAATGGTCAAGGTTCAGGTTCATGGCTAGTGACCCTCGCTGAGAAGTGTCTGCCCTACAACCAGCCAACCACTTTGCTTCTTTAGTGCAGCGTGAGAGCAAATGCAAGAGACCGACACAGACATTCAAAGCATCATGGATAGGGGCAGGGGTGAAAGGGTTGGTCAAGCAGCTGCAAGGAGAAAGCGAGCACTTCTAGAAAAGCTGAGGTTATTAATCGGTTTAGTATCAGGGAAAGCCATTAGAAACCCTATTACCCAAATATCCCTTCAAGTAATGCTTCTGAGAAAGAACAACCAAAAAAATCATTTGCAGAAAAAACCAAAACTGTAGCCAATAATCCCTCCCCGCCTCCCCCTCCATGCCCACCTCCCACCCCAGGAGGTTTTGCATCTTTGGTCTCCCCACCATTAAATGACACCCCAGAGGGATTTACAATGCATTTCCCCACTTGTTCCAAATTCCCCAACCTCCTCCCATATCCCCTCCCCTCCCCAGACTTCATCCCATTAAACTGGGATTTTTTTTTTTTTTTTTTTTTAAGCAGACAGGTTACTTGAAAAATAGACAAGGCCAATTAGGGACAAGTTACCTATCTGCTTACCTGGAGCAAAACCAAAAAGCAAACCCAAAAAACCCTCAAGAACTTGGCACCTAAAAGGGATTGATATCCTCAAAATTTCCAACAGCAGCAAATTAAACAAAGAAAAGATGCAGGAAGGAGCAGGGAAAGGAAGAATGGAAGTTAACGCAGACTATTCATGGAAATGTGGCGATCTCACCCTTACATAAAACCCACTATCCCCAGAAATTTTTGGGTTCTCTGAAGAATAATTTTATTCTTTTTTAACATATATTTCTCTCTTTTGGGTTTTCTTTGAAATGCATTGGTGGGTCCAGCCCAGAGCCACATCAAACCAAATCAGCGTTCTACATCTTTCTGCCGTGTTTGATAATTTTTTTTTTTAGCTTAAATTATCTTTCTTTGGAGGCTGGGTTTGCAGGGAAGAAAAAACAAACAGGTGCATGGAGGAAACTAACATCAAAAAACTAAGAAAAACCAAAACAAAAGCAAAATTATCTAGCCC
>VYXH01011101.1:0-32085 GCA_013397275.1 Burhinus bistriatus | reverse complement strand
GGTCCCTCCATCACAAGTCTCGGGCTCAGCAAGTGGGAGCTCAGTAAAGACAGAAATAAGTATTTCCTTCTTTCGGTCAGAAATAGACACTCTCCACCTAGGCCAAACGACTCTCATCCTCCCTTAAGACAAGATCCAAGGAGTGTTTTTAGCTTAGGAGCAGAAAACTGAGGTAGACGCTTCTACTATGAAGATGTCCACCAAAGGCGCCACGATGCCAACAACTAGGCCATCGACCTGAATTAGCCTTAACCACGGTTGTGCTCAACACTCTGACCTAAATCTCCTTTTCTACGTGAACCAGCTCTCCCAGAGGGTTTTCAACACGGGCAGCTGGAGTGAGCCCAGCTGCCAAGCGGGCAACACGTCTAACTCCTAACACGCCACCCCAGACGCTCTGCGGCATGCAACATAAAGTACACCGAAATGGAGCTGGGACCATGCCGCTGCTTGGTCTGTGAACCATGGCTTTACAAAGCTGCCAAGCCCTGCAGGCGGTGAGACATTATCCAGCAGTCCCCTCTGGCATCTGATGAGTGGAACAAGAAGTATATGGTAGCCCTGGAAGCAACAGAAACGGGCATGAATTGTCACCTCCCGGTTCATGAACGCACCGTCAGCTCCACAACGTTACAGACATTGCAGAGGGGACCGTTCCAGCCTGTGAGCAGCAGCAGATGCTCTCCTGTGTCAGCCCAGGTTGGGCATCGCTCCCCACCTCTACTGCATTGGTTGTGGAGAGGAAGAAATGAGGGATAGAGAGTTTAGGAGGACTAAAGCCCAAATACGCAACAGATTTTGGGCATCTGACTTCTGTTAAAATCTGTGGGAATAGGATGCTCAGTTCGCCCTTTGGATCCATGCCCAAGGTTTTCAGGACTCCAGCTAGAAAATCATGAGGTTAGGAGGCAGAAGGACTTGGCGCCAATCCCACTTCTCCTCCTCCACAAGAACAGCCCACCAGTCGTGGGAGGTGCTGCCATATGCTCGACCTGCCTCCCCAAATCCATCACGCTTGAGTGACCAAGTGACAGGCTTAAGCCCTTTCCTTGAACCTGCACACAGCTGAAAAATCACGCACCAAAGCTGAGCCATTTTAGTCGGTTCCTCGGAAACAACGATCCTCCTGTGCTGAGATTTGTGTGGTGAAGGAGCACATTCCTACACCAGGAGACTTGCTGGAGAGGAGAGAGGTCTCTTAGGTCCGGGAGGGAGTTTTTGTTCATGAAACCACAGTAGCAAGTGCAAGGGCACTGCAAAAGCACCCTCTGCCAGGAGCCAAGGCTTTTAGCTCCAGCAACAGCCCATGTCTCATCTCCCCATTAGCTCCAGAGCTCCCAGTTTAGAAGCCATGCATCTGTCCCTGGGAGTGAAGCACGTTCAAGAGCAGAACTGTTGGGTGGTGTGTACAGCACAACCAGCCAAAGGCTGTGTTCAAGTCCAGTGAACACAATGGCTCCTATTTCGCCATGTAAATGACTAATTTCACGCCAAACATTTGTTCAGCTGGAGAATGACTAGCTCATCATCTTCTCCATTAGTGAAATTTCTAAACCGGTGTTGCACCAAGAGATACATTTGTTATGCATGCAAACACCCCATAAGGGTTTTAACGTGGGACTTAAATAGCTGCAAGCAAAGCAAAAGATGCATATGCAAGTGAGCTAGGACAATTACACAACCAGTCCTCAGACCATAAACTTCAAGACCCTCACGTGCTCTCTGCCCTATTGTCTGCCTCAACCATTAAACACTCTTCTACCTTTGGTTCTACTGTCTTCTCCACACGATCTGCAATTCAGATTTTTTCTTCTGTAACAGAGGTCCCTAGCTCTGCTCAGTTGCAGGAACTTTTGCCTCAGGTGCACTTTGGGTTCAGAAATGGCAATCAGTACACAGGATGCCAGGGTGGAGATGAACACTGATGAGACAGACGGGAAGGCTGAGCATAGTCAGCCAGGAACCAAGTCAACAACACCAAAGGGCAGGAAGATGCTCCTGAGCGTCAGTGCCCCCTGGTAGGCTTTGCATTCTCCAGCTGACTCCATGGTATAATCCTAAAGCCAATCCCACCCAACTCAATAAGGACTTCAAAAGTCAACCGTTAACCACCTCCTGGAGCAGAGGCTACAAGTACTCATCTGACAGGTAGAAGGAGAGTGTCTACTCCCACCGAAAGCAAGAACGTGGGTCAATTTCTTTTTTTAAAGCGTTCTTCCCCATTGACAATCAGTACAATACAGGGCAGGAAGAGATGCACTGATATTGGATACCTCTTGGACAGCAAGTTGTGCGGACAACTCATGCTGACCCCAAAGATGCAGCAGCATTGATTAGCCAGGAAGGAGGTCACATTTTGCTCATGAGCAAAAACCAGACCCGTCGCCAAGACCCCTTCTAAGAGGCCAGAAACCGCCACCACAAGCCCCTACAACAGATTACACTGTAAGAAGAGATAAATGAGGCGTTACTTACTATAGGAGTAGCTGCTAACTTCAGATATTGCTGGTGAATGGGAAACCTTGAGCTGATTTTTGACTTTTAACCCCACCTCCATCTTCTTCATTTTGGCAGCCACTTTGTTTTTACCTTCCTTGGTGGTTTTCAGTGATAGGCCCAGGTTCTTGGCTAGGCTCTTCTTCTCTTCCTTGCTCGGCAGAGCCTCATGGGGTGGGAGGTACCTGCTGCCACCTCCACTAGTTTTCGGCTTTCCCCCAGAGCTGTCAGCAAACTTGAAGGGGGATTTGAGCTTGTCTTGTTTGGTGAGTGACAGGGCCTTGTCAAGCTTGCTGGCCAGCTGCTCCTGATCCGATGGCACCTTCTTCTTTTTGAGCTTTAACTGCCGAGGTGAAAGGAAGAGACATAGGTGAATACAGAGCAGGTATCATTGCAGACCTGGAGATTTTACTAGCCCTCATAACAGCTTCTCACGCACACTAGTTAATAAGGCCGCAAAATGATCATCTTAAGCCCCAGTTGCAATAACGCACCATGGGGCTAGGGAGGAAGATGTCAGCAAACAGCACAGTTTTACCCTTATCGAGCACGACAAAATCGCAAGATTAACTTAGAAAAATTGAATTTCCTTTCAAAAGAAATATGTTCATAGAACAACATGTTTTGGAGTTCTTTTTTCTCAACACCTTCTGGTTTTCAGGATATATTCGGGTTGGTTTTACAAGCTTTTCTCTAAATCACGAGGATTAAAAATCTTCTTTAGCCAAAACCACAGCCAAATAAATATGGATTTCCACATAATCAACAAGCTCCAGAGGCTGGGATACCAAAAAGACCCAAATACCTCTCAGCAAGAGCATCAGCGCCACTGCATTACAGACAGCGCTGTTACATCCTTTTCAGCATTTTCTTGCTTCTTGAAAAAAGTAAATATACTTTACATGTGCTACAGCTAGATAACAGCAGCTGTAACTCAGTACTTTGCCTGTATGCATTTTGGATTTCATCAGTAGCTTAAAGCTCCAGTAAATACCTTACTGCCTCCACAGGAGCAGAAGAAAACCCTGCATTTAAAATAGCAAGGTCACGCTCCCTCCCCTTCTTCCTTCGCTTCGGGAAGTCCATTCCCCTCCACTATCTTGACAGGCAAAGGGGTAAGACAAGCACCGCTCTGCATTCAGAGCTAGTGCAACACTGCAATGCTCTGGCTGGCTTGAAGGCACTTGCCTCTCTGCTGCCTACCAAAGAGGTCCAACCTCCAAAAGCCAACGTTAGCATCTGCAAACACCCCTCTGCTGCACAGACAGTCCTCTCATGAAGAGCTTCTAAACCCACATGAACTGACAGCCGACACTCTAAGATCAGGAGGAGTTATCCAGCGCAAGCCAACACTAGCAAAGCAGGAAAGAGATCTGCTTTTGGCCCATGGCTGCATGTTCCCCATGAGGGCACTGACCTCATTTGAGAAGCTGGGAGCCACATCGTGCTCTTCCCAGCTCTGGTTCCTCCCTTTCATCTTCCCACTGCCGCTCTCCACATCCTCTTCCTCCTCCGGGAGGGCCCCTTTGTGCCTCTTCTTCATGCCCTCGCCAGTCTCAGAGTCTTCGGAGAGCAACAAGGACTTGCTCAGTCTGCAAGCCAAGCACAGGATGGGTCAAGGTGGGGGGCTTTCCTCCCTGTGACCCCCACCAAGCTCAAAAGTGAGGTTAAATGCCTCCTAGGACAGTGGGGATTCTCAGCAGGAGCCAAGTCCACTGTGAAGCGACAGCAGTTTGGACAAGGTTTTCCACCAAACAGGAGAGCCAAGGAGCCCTTCTTGTATACTCTTGGCCACCAGTACAGATGAGGGTGCCTGAAACCAGAGACCTGTAAGGTGGTCTCTGAAAGGAGTATTTGGCGTCTTGAGTTACAGCCACTGAAAAGTGCCTGGTTTGGGACACATCAGCAGAGGGAAGGATAGACACCTGAGCTGGTCCTGTACATCTTTTCATACCTCTACTTTCATGGACTCTGTAGGTGCAGAGACAGATTCCTGAGGCCCAGGGAGGTGCCTCACTGCCCAGACATTTGCTTTGGTTGGTTGGGTGTAAGTGAGGAGGTGGTAAGGAACTGTCACACAGAGTGACACAGGTGGACAAGGTCACTGTCTGGCTCGCTCAAAGGACAGGCAATCTGCTTTACAAGCCTGTGAGAGGCATTTGTGGTATGTGTCTTCGGTCTCGCTTTGGGATTTGGGGGGGAAAGGAGAGGGTAAATAATTAATTAAAAAAACCACAAAAAATAAAGTAGGTGAGATGATAAGCACACCTTTCACTGCTCCCCAGCTGTCTCCACAAACTAACTGATGGATGGAAAGATCAGTCAACACCTCAAGACCTCTAGAAGCCTCCATTAAAAGCTCTCATATGCCACCTCCTTCACACTAACCCTGCTGCCTGAGGACATACCACCGCCACGAAGCCACTGACACAGGGCACCCTCCTCAGCTTCCAGGCATTTCCCCTCCCCTCCATCCTCTCTGCTGACCTCTGCAGACAGCTAAACCAACACCTCAGGCCCTGGACACTGGCTGAGGGAGCACCTCCATCTCCGACACCAGGCTGCTCAAGCATCCCTGCGACGTGGGGACGTGCACACGTAACACGCTCATGCACACGCACATGCACAACTCCAGCCACCTCTGGACACCTCCAGCCTGTCTAGCCATCCAAACAAGAGGAGCAAAACATAGAGCCACCAAGAGGACAGATTTTCAGAAGCACATGATCAGTGGGAGCTGGGCACCTGAATCTAACTTGTAGTCTTGAAAGGACATTTGCAAAAATACATAGTAGGGAGGGAGGCAGCTTGGAGGTGCCTACCCATTGGAGAGACCTGGCCATCTATGAATGGTTAGATGTCCAATGGTGGTGAGATCCTGGCATCCAAATAGGAGCAGCTGGAATTGCAAAAGAGACAGAAGCAGAAGAGAGAACGATCCAGACACTTGAGAGAGAGAAGTCAGGTGAGACCAGCTCCCACTGATAAAGGGAACAGGAGATGAAGACAGTAGAAACACAGCAGAAAGGCCCTGTAAAGTAGACAACCTGGAATAGCCCTGTCCTTCCAGGTTTTGACATCAGCATCCCTGCAATTAGCTCTGCAGCACCTTCTTGCACCGTCCGCTCTCCTGAAAGCACACAAGGACACGCTCCCCGACACCAAGAGCTCACCTACAGGTCCCTGCCCAGCCGGCTGCTCCGTATCACCTCACTGCTGCTCAACTCAGCCTGTCCTACTTGCACCCAACACCACAGACATGTGCTCTACCAGCGGGGAGGGAGGAGGCTGGCACTGTATTCCCACTGTAAGGACACACTCACGTTAAATACACACACTTCCACAACACCACTGCTGCCAGAGACCGGCCTGCCAACACAACGCCACGGCGAGCCCCCACTGCATCCGAGATGCTCTCCCCACTTAAGACCCTGGTGCAGCGACCCTGCCATTTTCCCATCTTCCCCAAATTCCAGCCTTACTTTCCACTCTTGCTGTCACTCTTCCCTCTCTCCTTAATGGGTGACAGAGCGCTTGATCCAAGTTTCCTCTTCCTGGGCCTTCCAGGGCCTCTTCTCGCCAAGCTTCTACTTTTCTCGTCATGCTTTTCCCTTTAAAAAAACCACACGCTTCACTGTTAACCAAGGCAACAAAAAAAAAAAAAAGGCAAATCAAAAAAAAAGGGCAAATCAAATTTTGCAACCAAAAAACAAAACAAACGGGGGAAAAAAAGGCTAATAAAGCAAAAAAAGAAGAAAAAGGGAAAAAAATTAAAAGAAAGCAAGCAAGAACGGGAGCCAACCCAGAACCTTCGCCTGACACCAAACTACTAAACTGAGCTGCTGAAGCCAAGGTTGTCTCTAACACGGTCTCCCAGCTGCATTCACCAGTGATCAGGTTGTTGTGTCACATAGCATAGGAGTGTGTTGTGCAAAGCTCTGGCGGGCCGTGCCAGGAGGAGAGGAGAGGAGAGGAGAGAGGGAGGGATGGAGGGCTGTTTTCTCTCCCAGACCAAGAGGCAGTGAAAGTGCCCAGCTGGAAAAAAAAAGACCAAGTGAGCAGCCTGCCACTTACTCGGAGTCCCTGCGGCGCTGCAGCTTCACCAGCTCCCGCTGCTTCTCCTTGTACCGCCGCTGCAGCTCTGCCAGCCTCATCCTGTAGTCCAGCTCCATCGCATCCATGTTCTCGATGGCCGATTTGATGGAGTACATCTGGGATGGGGAGGCAAGAGGGGGCAAGAAGGTGAGGACATATTCAGGCCCCCACCTAGACTGGGGTGGTGCACACTGGGGTGCCCTTGCAATGGCCAAGATCTGCAGCCTGGCAGCAAAGCCCTCCGTGCTTACAGTGGAACAGAGCATCCTCACCCACAACAAGTGCAGCCCTAGAGCGGTACCTGAGCAAAACTAGCCAAGCAAAGATGTTCTGTGGCTTATGCATGGAATGGTATTAGCTCTGAGGGAGAGCAGCCCTGGGAAAGAACCTGCAGGATAAAATACACCCATGGAGTCCCTTTTCCCCTACTTAAATAGACAGATCAAAATATTCCCTGTCTTGGAACACTTACTTGCAGGGAACAAAATAATTTGTCAGTCTCTCCCATGGGGAAGAGTCAGCAAAGAAAAAAACAAGGAAAAACCCTCCTGCCACTATCTTTATTTATCCCTCTCTGCCAAAACAGTAACACAGGAGTTCCTGCTGGCTTTGTATTACAAACACCACTTCTACGGCTGCCGAGGGTCCTGCTGAGATCAATGGTGTTGATTCACAAACAAGGGAGGAAGCTAAATCGCACCACACTGACTCTTGCACAGCCACAAACGCGATGCGAGGGAAGCGCTAGCTCACTTTGCTGAATGCAGAAGGGCAACACAAGCCGGGTGGCAAACTGTGGCTGGTGAGTGGATGCACTGTGGCTTTTCAGGCTCAGCCACACTAAGAGCTACTTACGGGTTCATCTTTCTTCTGCATCCAGCTGTACTTTTTGTTGGGATTCAGCTCTCGAGGCAGCCGGATGGTTTTCAGACTTTCCATGAAAGGGGTGGAAAGTACTTCCATGAGCATGTGGGTGCTGGCAGCCAGCAAACTCTCCAGCGTTGGCCGGACAGGGAAACTCTCTGGACCTGCTGAGGACAGGGAAAAAGCTATAGAGTTTCACCCTCCACGACTGCTCCTCCAGCAGGCACAGGGAGAGGCTGATGTCCCTTGCTGGACCATGACAGCTCAAGGAGCCTCCCAGCCACCCTTGGCCCCCACTTGAGATGTCTTGTTGTATCCAGCTATGGTGCAACTGGCAGTTCACATCACGTCTCGCCTCAGGAAGTTACTGCAAGGTGAGATCTTTTCAGGACCTGCCAAGCTCTTGGAAAGCATCATCTGGAGCTACTGGGGCCTCCTGTGCCAAACCCCGACAGACTGTAGACTCAGTGCCTGCCAGAAGGGTGTTACCCTGGCAGCTCTCGGCAAGTGGGGCTCCGTTTCCGCTACGCATACCACAAACTGTCTAGACATGGCAAGGGCCTTTGGAGGGGGAGAGCAGTACAAAAGCCACACGTAGCTCAGCCTACTGCAACAAAACCCCTGCTCCAACCCCATCCAAAGTACCAGCCACTCCTGCAATTCAGGGCAATGCTCTGCTTGCTGCCCGGCTAAGGTTGCAAGAGATCCCGCTCTGCTGCTCTGCCCTCGCAGAGAGCACCGGGGCTGTACGCAGGGAGACCCAAGCTGGCCCAAGGCTGGCCAGACAGCGCACTCACAACTTACTTTGCATTTCTTGCTTCCTTTTCTCCAGCTCCATCTCTGCTATTTCACTCAGCAAAGTGATCCCTTGCAAGAAGGAGTGCTCCAAGGCCTGGTCAGGTAACGCCTCTACCTTCATCTGGGACGGAGTGATGCTGGCGGTAGTCAACAAGGAACAAGCCTGAGGCATTTCTGTGGCAGCCACCAAAGCATTCATCCCAGCCAGCGGGTCACCCGGCTTGATGTCCAGAGCTGGGATTTGGCAAGAGATTGCCTCTTCTGTGTAAGAAGGCATCTCTGGCCCCTGCTCCCCCTCTTCAGGGGGTAGGTTGGGAAACTCCCTCACCCGGGGCACATCGGCGCTCTGCAGATCCATGGCTACAGAGGCCTCCTCCCGCTGGGATGTCAATTCCATCTCAGGCGGTTCATCCTCTGTGTGCACAAGCGAACCGTCATAGTCCATGTGCACAGAGCAGGTTTCTGCTCCACTCCCAGTCTCCGCCTGAGCCTCTGCTTCTGCAGGGCAGGCTACAACCTGGTAAGGAGGTGGGCAGCTCTGGAGGTCTTCCTGGTCCTGCTCCATAGCACCCAGGGCTTCACCTTGATGCAAGAGGAGATTGCAATTGTCCACGTTCTGCACTGGGACGGCTGTGGAGGTTGCGATGTTCAGAGTCCCCATGTCCTGCTCACAGATGCCTTCTTGGTTTTCCTCCATCTGCACCTCTGATTTCACCCTCTCTTCCAAGGACTCCTCTTCTGCTGCTGCTTGGATGGGCTCTAGCATTTTGGACGGAGACAGGTGGATGGGCTTGACCTCTGGGGAAAGCTCCATGTGCTCAGAGCCTTCAGCAGGCAGCGGGACATCAGGAGCCAGGCCATCCGCATCAGATGCTGCGGTGGGCTGGAGGAGGTAGGGATAGTGTCTTCCAAAGGAGGGAGGCAGGGACTGGAATGGATATGCCGGGGGAATCTCTGCAAGACATGAGAAGGGACAGGCTGTGTATTGGCTGGGTCTCCAAAACACCTCTCTCACTAAGGCATAGAAATGGGTTCCCCTCATCTCTCGTCTCTTCCTATGCTCAAGTAGTGGCTGCTTTGGACACCTCTCTCCTGGCCAAGTTCCCACAGGCATTAGCACCCCAGGGGTCCCTTCTGTACCCTTCCAGCACTCTCCTGCAACTGGTGAGAGATCTGCATCCTTCTCTCACTGAGACTTCAGCCCTGGAGGAACCAACCCAGGCTCGACCCAAGGGAAGACGACAGCCTACAGCCCCAGGTGCCCCTAAGACTCGGGCATCGATCCAAGTCCGTCACACCACCCCTGGTCCTTGCCTCTCCCCTGCCTTTTAGAGGAGCTATGTGGTTTTCTCTAGGGGAAGGGATGGAAGCAGGAAAGAGCCGAGGAGAAATAGGGAGGCAGGCACAAACACAACGGGACTCTGCCAAAGCAGGGTTCTCTTACCTGGGAACAAGGCCTGATACGGACCGGTGGTCTCTTTTTCCAGCTCCAAGTCTTTCTTCTCCACGGTCTCGGGCGCCTCTTCCTTTGGAGGGATGGCAGGGGCAGGGGGTGGAGAGGCAGGGGGCGGGCTGGAAGGATGGGAGCTGGGGGTGGCAGGGTAGGAGTAGGCTGGCTGCGAAGGTGGCTCCTCCATCTTTTGGATCACCTCAGCTTTGAGCACAGACACGGGTGAGGCTCTGGGAGAGAGGGGAGGTGGACTCACAGCCTTGCTGTAGGACGTAGAGGCAGTGGGAGACAGCACGGGTGGTTTTCGGTGCACCAGTCCCTGGGCAGAGGAGGAAAGGCCTGATTTGGCACTGTCCAGGCTCCGTTTCGTCACCTTTTCTTCCATATCTGCACGCTGCTCGTTCGCCTTCAACCTCTCCTGCAACAAGAGCAGAGCAAAACTCAGTATGACATCTCTAGCTGCTCCTGGAAAGCACAGACCTACCACCAAACAAGACCATGGTCTTATCAAATATGCATTGGAATACAACACATTCCCCAGTGCAACACCGTTTTAAGACCAATCTGATGGTGGGTGACATTGATCTGTGATAGCTTTCTTTACAAATTCACAGCTCCAGGAGTCATGTGAAGTGTGTCTCAGCTTTCACTTGCAACCAAAGCAAACCATTTCCCTTTCTAAGTCTCCAGCCTAGCAAGCACACACGTAAAATGAAGGCTGAAAACCAGATGACCGCTATAAAAATTAAATGGGTGTAAAACATCCAAATGAAAGCTCATGACTTCCAAAATCATTTGGTAAATGGGAGCAGGCTCCAGCACGCAGTGTGATTGCTGCCAGTATTGCAGCTGCTTCTCTGAGCCGGTCAGGAGGTTGGTTTGGAGGTGACCAGGGATGAAACTACTCAACTAAACAGAGACAACTCTAGGGAGAGAATCAAGGTCGCGCTGCTGCTGCAGGGCAGCTCTCCTGACAGCACTGCTCAACAGCTCTACACCAAACCCCTCCAAAACCCACCCTAACTGCACAGGACGCACTGAATGCCTCATATCCCAGGGACCAGGGCAGGATCGCTCAATGCATCCATACCCCTGAGACACATCTGCAATACCGGCACAGCTGCTTTTCCCCCCCAGACACCCCAACTTCAGGCTTGATTCATGTTCAAGCAAGAAGCTCCTGAAAACATACCACAAGCTGGGCGCTCCTCTGTAGCTCCATGGCATGGGCCGCTTGCTGCTGCAGGATGTACAGCTCATGCTGCCGCAGCAGCTGCTGATGGGAGAGGAGCTGGAGCTGGTGAGCATGCTGGAGGGAGCTCCTGGTCGGGGGGTACATGGCGGGCCACAATGGGGGTGCCCGGTCCATTAGCTCCGCTGGGGAATAAACGGAGATGCAGTCAGGGAGGCAGGAGGATGGGGATGTCTAGAGGATTCAGGATTGCTCAGGGCAAGCGTTTCTACCCCAGTCCCAGGGTGTGGGGGATGCCAAACATCAGACTACACAGAAATGCAACCAGAAATGCAGAGGGGAAAGGGTGCTGTCTTCCCCTCAGCAGCCCTGGTCCCACCACCCCATGGGTTCCAGGGCTACCGGACTTGCTTTGCTCTCTAGGCACCCTTAGTTTTACTGTCCCTGGCTAAGCCCACAAGTAGTTTCTCCTAACCAAGGATCCAAACTCTACGGGGTCCTGCAGGGGGTGAGGAGCCACTACTAAAGACTACACATTTCCATCTCCAAAGCAAACCTAACAAGAGGTCAGCTCACATCCACCCTACAGCTGTGACTGCTGGTCCTATCCAGCCCCCCTCCAAAACCTCTTTCTTCCATAGCTGTCAAAACATGGTCCTCAGGGGCACACTCACATCCTTACCAAAGTGTGGCAAGTGCTCACTGGGAATCACAACCAGCTGCCCTGACTGCGGGTCTCTGGCAAACTGGTAGGCGGAAGGGAGAGCTCCCCCCATGGCAGGGGGGAAGCCTGGAGTCATGCCCTGGTGCAGGGAAGGGTGACCAAGTCCTGGAAGAAAAAACACCATAGTCACAACTCAAGGGATGCAGGCAACTCCTACTCACACAAGAATACCTCCAAAATACCTCCTTCCCTTTCCCCTGTGATCAGACAGCAGCCTCACTGGGCACTCAGCAATACCCCTCCCCATGGACACATCGCTCCCTCCCAGGGCACTCACCGTAGGGATGGCTGGCCAGCCACATAGAGGGGCTCCCCGTCCTGGGGAGCCAGGGGTGGGCTGCCAAGTGCGAAGCTGGGTCTGCAGACCAGCGCCCGGAGCCTGTCAAGGCTGGGCCTCCCGTCACCATGAGGTTGGAGTTTAAACCGTTCGTGGCGCAGCCAGAGGGGTGTATCCGGGCAAAATCTGCCAGTTCCTTGCTCTCTCTGGTGATGGAGGAGGCGAGAGAGAGAGAGAGAGAAGAGAGAGAATCTGAGTGCTGCAGGTTACTGCACGGCTGGAGGAGCCTAGGGGTACGGACCAGCCTGCCGAGTGTGTGTGTTTGCAAACCAGGGTCGCACACTCAAGGAGAGCTGTGATGGAGGTGGTTAACATCATGTCCGGAATAAAACATCCCATCTCTCCATCCCTTTGGAGCAGGCATGGATTTGCAGTAGTCTACCAGGATTGCTCTGCTCTGGATTCAAGATCTGCCTATAACCCCATGGTACCCCACTCAGCGCTCCTCTCCGCACCAACAAGACTGGTGCCAGCAGCTACACCAGGATGGATGCAACCGTGATCCCTCTCTGGACAGGCTGTCCCTGAGCACGGCTTGTGGCACTGTGGCAGGAGACCCCATCCCTCTCCAACCCTCACCTGAGCAGCTTCTCCTGATCCCGCTCCAAGCGCCCTGCCAGGAGGTGGCTGTCCCGGTGGCGGCTCCTCTCATCCCCGCAGTCGTCTTCTGAGCGTCCATGCCCTAGAAGACAACCCAGCACCATCAGATATGACAAGCAGTCTGGGGAAAGCTATCCCCTCTCCTCTGGGCATGGAGAGGCAGTACCCTGGGAGCCAGCACACCCAAATGCCACTGTCCCCAAGACCGTATCAGATTCAAGCCCTAAAAAGCTGTCTATGCGATCAAGATATTCTCACTAAGGTGGCTCCTGGAAGCACCCAGCTGCATGTGGTTTGAGGTTCGTGTCTCCAAGCCATCAAGGGACCCACTTGCCAGGTCAGGTCGGTCTCCCAGGACAGGACAGCCACCAGCCTGGGAATAACAGGACCAATGGGACCATTTTTGCTAAAGTGACAGTGACAGATTTCCCATCTCAGAAGGAGACGAGGCGTAGCTAAATCCCTGCATCAAACCACGCCGTCCTGCTTAGCACATCTCACGGTGGGAGGGGGAGGGTTGCATTTTATCTCTGCACCTTCTGAAGCACCTTCTGCTCTTGTAAACCAGTCTGGGAGCACTGGGTATGCTCTGAATCCCTGTCCTTGTGCAACAGGCAGAATCAACACTACGGACCCTCACAAAACCAGTGTGCTCCATTCCGCAACTCAACCCATTAGTGGGAATCTGCGTCCCCGCCCCAAACCATGCAACAAGAGAGGGTCTGGCTAGGCAGGGGCACATATGGCAGATGAGGGCAAGAGTCCAAAAAGCGGGGCTGGATGTTTGGCTTGAGAAACGGCTTGTCCAGAATCAGAACAGCTCTTGCAAATACAGCCTGGCATAATAGCAGTCAGGCTGCAGTAGCGTCTGCAAGAGGTTAGGAAGCACCTTCACAGAACAAACAGCAGCTCCTTGCTGGCCCTGCCAGGACCAGGTATCGAGGCCACTCTTCCCGTATTTTATCCAAGGTCTTCACCCCAGCTGCCTGATTTTAGGCTTGCTTTTCCCTAGTTTTCTCCCCAGCTTCTTTTTTGTATATGCATTTTTTCCCCAATTCCCTGTTGCCCCTCTCCATGTTATGTTTTGGTGATATGATCTGCTCCTAAATCGCAGCCCTGCTTGCAGCGAGCTGCCAGCCAGTCTAACGGGGCCAGGAGGAAGGTGCTTGCTTCCCCCCCAGCTCTTGGTGCCAGCACATCCCCTGCCCCGGCAATGCTCTGCACCCCACAGAGTTCAGCGGCGCAGCACGGCCTCGCACGGCTGCACCCTGGCTCCCCAGCAGCCCTTTCCAGGATCCTCGCTCTCCCATCTGGAAAAGGTTTGGCACATGGGAAAGCATCTCGGAACACCAAGTCTATTCTGCTGACAGGCAGTCTTTTCAAGGAGGGCTCCACTGTGTATTCCCACAAGCCTGGACAGCCCGTGGGTTTTTTGCTGTCAAGTCTCCAATTCCCTCAGCTTTTACTGTCAGAAGGAATCTAGGAACAAGACAACATCTCTCCCGGCTCCTCTCCCCAAGGCTCCTTCCACAGGCTTCAGGCAGAAAGTGAAGATGCTTTAAAACCTGGCACACACCTCTCCCTCCTGAAGGACTTCCCAGGGTCACATTTCCCTTGCAACCTGCCAGGACACCGCGTGCAGTGGCCGTCCCCATCCAGCCCCTCTTCGACCTGCTGAATGATGCCACATGCAGCCTCCGTTGCTCAGTTTTACTACCCAGCCTCCATGGCACAAGGTACTGAGGCTTGTGAATTCCTCTGGAGCCCCAGCATCCCTCCCTGCCTCTCCACCAGCATCTCCACTCGCACACAAATCCCCTTCAACCCTCTAGCCCAGGTTTTCCCCCTTTGGAGCCCCTTTTCCTATTTATTTTCCCCAATCAAGCCCAACTACTTCTTTGGTGTCAGCAGTACGGAGCAAGCCCTTGGTTAACTTGCAGCCTCCCTCCCCTCCTTGGCACAAGGTGAGCTGACTCCCCCCTGCCCGCCCAGCCTTTTATTAGAAACATATTATTTTGTTATTTTACCTCTCCTCCTCCCTCTCCCATCTACATTACTTATGCTCCGTTATTTATAGACGGGCTTATCATCTTTTTCTCATCCCCCATCCAAACACACACACTTTCTTATTTGCCTAATTCCCGCCTAGCCCCTACCCTGCCGACAGGACGTCCCTTTTCTGTACAGACCGATGATTGTCTGGACAGTGAATGATCATTTTGTCTATATATATGAACATGACGCACGGACCACATAGAAAAATTCAATCAGTTATGCACGGAGGAAAGGCTTAGGTCCGTTTCCTTGACAACCAATGCCCAGCACTAAATACTTGCATTTTACTTGCCAAATACTACAGATTAGCCAACTAAAGCCTGCTTTCTCCTTCTTAAAAGGTCTAAACATTCAAGCACCGTCCACTCAGCGCAAGCAAGCTAATGTTATTAGACGAATATCTCCTGGCACACAAAGCGGGGGCAGCATTTGGGGGGCGAGAGGAGGAGAAAAGCAGTCTTGTTTTCTGTCTGAAAGCCAACTGCATCACTTAGCAACGAGCCCAGAGGCCTGCCAGAATTCAACCCTTGTTTGCAACCTTTTAGTTCGGCTCAGTAAATTACATTTAACGCAAGCTGGGAGGGTCTGGGATGATTGAACGGCTGAACAAACAGTTCCCTGTGCTGCCCACGAGGTCCTCGGTCAGCTCCCGCCCAGCCATGGGGAGAGCGACGGGAGGCGATGGGAACGGGGAGAGGGGCTGCCAGCCGGGAGAAACAGCCTCTCGCTGCCAAGGTTCGGGAGAGGGGGGCAACGGCAGAAAAATGGGAAAGGAGAAGGCTGAAAATGGAAAGCCAACCATTGCTCGCCGGTCGCTCGCTTTGGCATCGCTCCTTGGCACACCAGAGCCGAGCTCTCCCCGTGTTGGGCAGCCCCCAGGCGTTATCTTGCTACACAAGCCAAGCGGAGCACCAAAAAGCTCTCCAGAGCCATCCCCCTCCTGCCAGCACCACAGCTTAAATCAAAAGCATGAGATTAAAACACCAGCACAAAGGTGGATTAAGGGGTTTCTCTGTCACTCCCTTTGCTAATGGGGATCAAACACATGGAGAGTGGTTGTCCTTGGAGGTGGACAGAGGGGATGGGAGAGGGGAAAGGGGACTCCCTCCTGCATGAGGAGTCTCACTCCCTGCTGTGGTTTACAACGTGCCCTTGGCTGGGATGGGGAGGCAAAGGGAGCTGAGGATGCCAAACTCAGCTCGTGCCACACAGCCTGCGCTGGGTGGCTGCTCTCCCCAGGGAACAGATCCTACATGGAAGTCCCGAGACAGGTCTGGGGAACCTACCTTTGATGCTGCTGAGAGACAGCGAGCGATCCCGGTCTGCCAAGCTGGGCCCCAGTTTGCTGCTGCTGCTGCTGCTGCTGTTGTCCTTCTGCCGGGCTACGGCCACAGCGATGCCAACAGGCAAGTGCCTCACCTCCACCTCGCCCTGGGAGCCAATGCTCTCACGGCCAAAGGATTTGGCACTCTCTGGTCTCTCAGGGTCCCTCTTCAGCTGCTTCGCTGGCTGCTGTGACAGCAGCTGCTGCACCTTGGAGGCGCCCAGCTGCGAAGAGTCCAACTTCATGTTGCCCAAGCCACCAAAGGGGCTCTTCTTGCCACAGCTTTGGCGGGACGCGGTCTCCTTGGCAAAGCTGCCGCTGTACTTGATGAGGCTCTGCATGGCCGACGCTTCTCCGTGGGAGGCGGGGTGGAGGACATCCGCAGCTCCCCGCGAGCCCACCACTGAGGACCGCGGCAAGCCGCTGGGGTCAAGGTAGACCTTCTTGGCTTCCTCCTCCACTCGGGTAACATGGTTGTGCTGCGCGGCCAGCACTGCCATCTGCGTGGTGGCAAAGTTGCCCATCTCAAAGGGCTTCCACTTCTGCTCGGGCGGTTTCAGCTGACCGTGGTCCAGATGCTGCCGGGAGGAGTCCAAAGTGCCATAGACCTTAGTTGCTTCTTTGGAGCTGGATCGCTGGAAGCGATCCCGCTCGCAGGAACGATGTTCTGCCTCCGGACTTGGCTTCAGCAAGTCCTTGGAGGCCAGGAACTCCCTGCTCTCTGGAGAGCCCAGCCCTGGCCGGTTAAGGAAGGGCTCTGAAGTGACCTGTCTCTTCAGTGCCATGGAGTTCGCCCTGATCACCGAGCCCTTCTCCCGCAGAGCCTCCATCCTTTTGGCATCGTTGTGGCAAGAAAAGTCCTGGGACAAGAGCGTGCGGGAGGCATCTGCAAGGCACCGCTCTGTGGGTGACTGCAGCACCCCCACCTTCCCAAGGTCCTTGTCCTTTGCCTTGTTGTCACGGGCCTGCGAGGCGATTTGGATGGGCCCGCTCCTCTCGTCATAGGCTTCGACCGAAGGCACGAAGGTGGGGGCGATGACTTTGTGCTCCCTCCCCAGCTCCTTGGCCGGTGGGAAGATGGTGTACATGCTGGAATGGACGGGCTGTGGAGGGAATGTCGTGGCCGGCGTCATCTTCCCCGGCTGCGAGGGGTGCGGGGACGGGCAGCTGCAGGAGACGTGCAAAGCACCCACGGAGGGCAGGAGGGGCTCCCCCCGCTTCAGCCGCTCAGCATGGGCATGCGCGGAAGGCCTCATGTTCTCGTCATGCCGAGCAGGATCCTTGGCACAGCGATCCTGCTCGGCACCCAGGACCTTCAGCATGGGGTCCCCGCCACCGTTGCAGTTACTGAGGGAAGAGCTCTGCAGCGGATTCTTGGACTTGGGCTCCCCGCCACCCACACCCCGATTTGTCATGTGCTCAGCCAGGAACGGCGAGAGACGCTCGCCAACCTTCACCGCCTTCTCCACCACACTCACTTTCCGGTCGCTGTCGGGCTTGGTGTCCTGCGTGAGGTCTACCACGCTACGGGGCCGGGGCTCCTCCTTTGGCTTGCCCTCCTTCTTGGCAAAGGGCAGGGACAGATCACTCCGGCATGCCCGCTCCTTCCCACCAGTGTCTTTCAAGCCTTCTTTCGAGCTCTTGTGCAGTTGCCCAAGGTCCTTCTCCCGGAGCAAAGTGCTCGACGTGTGGCTGCCTGCAGTCCTCGAGAGGGGAGGCTGTGGGTGCAAAGTGGACTGGCCTGCATGGCTGGACAGGTAGAACCCATCTACAGAGCAAAAGCAAACAAAATTACCACGGGCCTCCAACCCCTTCAGTCCTGCACAGAGACAGGTGAAAGCAGGCAAACTGGGAGGGAACAGGTTTCAAGGATGTCTCAGATATGGTCAGGAAGGACCAGGGCAGAGGAGACCTAGCAGGTACCTGGCAGGCCCCAGGTGGGGATGCAGGACAGCCCTGCCTCCAAGGCATGCTTAGCCTTGTGATGCTGCAGCATATGGGGCCTTCAAGAAGGGACCTGGTCCCTACAGCACCGCCACATCCAACACCTTAACACTGCTAAGATTAGGAAACATCGCTGGATGGTAAGCCCAGGAGGTTCCTGCTCTTCAGCCTCAACGTCCTCGCATCCAGCAGCCAAGCAAGCCCCAAGGACAGGGTGAACACCCAGAGGTGACCAAGGGGAAGGGTGAGTGGGGACCCAGACTCACCTTTCTGTGACTCGAAGAGGCTGTGCTGACCCAGCTGGGCCAGGAGAGGACTGCCAGCGCTGGGTGGCTCGAGGTGGCTCAGGGGAATGTACGATGGGTAGAGCCCGTTAGGCAGATGGGAAAAGCCTGCAGAAAATGGGAAACAGAACAGGGAAACATGTTTCAGCCCAAGCAGCGCGCCACCTTGGAACGAGCCCCGCAGGAGCACAGACTGTTGTGGCTGTCAGTCCCTCGCGCGCCAGGAGCGGCGGCTGCAAGGACGTGTGTGGCAACGCACACAGCCTACGGTGGGGTCCCCATTTTAAGTACCCCACTGCGCGTCCCCCAGCTTGCCCCGTGCACGTCTGTGGGACTCGTAACTTTGCAGCCAGTGGGCTGCAAATCCAGTGTGCTTCTTTCTGAGCAGAGCCTTAAATCTGCAGGCAAAACGACCAAACCACCTGGCCGATAAGCTGTTTTATCACAACTACAGCGACCCGTGGGTGAGGGCACTCCCCAATGTGCTTCCCAAGCAGCAATAAGACCCTCTCGCCCACAAAGTTTTGCCAACACAGCCCATGCCCATGGCAGATGCCCAGCACCAGGTATGGGCTTTGCGGAAAACACAAGAGCATCCTCCACAGCAGCTCACACAAAGTATAGTTTCACATACTGAAAACTAGCATCTTATCCCTGAGGAAGGCAAAACAGAGGAGGAGAAAAACGCGCTGCCTCCCCACGAGCTGATACAAAGGCAGAGTGTCCCCAAGGCCCAGCTGCCAGCGGTCTGGATTATGTCCTGGACACTGAGGCCTCCTGCAAGAGTGGGGCCCCCCGCAACGTCCTCATGCAAATAATCACCATCAGCATTTCATCAGTGAATACAATCACCATAATAGTGGTAATAACACAAGCTCTTGGCTACAGGCAGCAATTCCTCTGCAACACTGCCACCAAACGGCACCCGTGTAATACTACAAACCCCAACACTGCAAGAATCAGCTTCCCAGTTGGTGCCATCATTTAAAAACCGATTAAAAGCCATCAAGAGAGCCTGAAGGAGCCAACCAAGCCCTCTGCAACCCTCCCCTCTTCCCCTCAGATCCCATTAGCAACCAACTTCCCCAAAAGTCAATGATCCCACTGAAAGCAACCAGGCAACGAGTTTGTCAAGGGTCCAGCATCCAACTGGATCAAAACAACATCACACCAAAACCCAACAGGAGACAGAAGTTCAGCCCCAAAGCTGCACGTGGAGCACCATCTGCGAGACTAGTCAATATTTCACATTATTTAGACAGCCAGGATCTCTTTCGCATACATGTTTGCATCCCGGCACATGTGCTTCACCAATGCGGTGCTCCGCACAGCTCCTGGCCCAGATCCATCGCCCAACAGCTCCCGGCGGCATCACCCCCACACGCCAACCCTCCAGTGGCAGGACCAGGGGAGCTGCTGTGCCCACGAAGTTCAACACAGAGCCCGTTCCCAGCAGACAAAACTTGCCATTTAATCTTGTGCAGGCTGCTGTAAAGGCGTTGAGTGTGCACACACATTCACACCTCTCCTTAGTAACCCCAAAACCTTCATACTGGAGCGTTTCCAAACACAATTTCTTATTCCAGGGCTCGAGAACACTGGGTAGCACCCAGGGGCACCTACCCTGGCTTCACTGTGAGCAGCTCCATTCCACAGCATGTTTGCCTCAGCCGCCCCACCTCCAGCACGCCGCTCCGGCACGGCTGGGCTGGCGACCAGCCAGCGTCTGGAGCAGGAGCGACACATTTCCCAGGGAACACGAGTCCCATCTGGCAGAGCACATGGTTGCAGCATGGCAAACCCCCTGGAGCACCCCATGCCACACCAGCCCAGCAGCCCCAGCCCCAGTCATCTCCACATGAGCCCCTTCTCCCAGCCAGACATCAATCCCAGCTGCAGTCACTCCAAGGCAAGAGCACCGGCATGGAGATTGCAACAAGACACATGTGCAGATGCCCACGGCATGTGCCCATTTGCACATGGTGCAAGGACATGAAGCCACCTGCAGAGCTCCAGGAAGGGGACACGATCCAGCCCTGTCATCCAGCACAGGGACACCTGCACACAGCTTAAGCTACTGGTACCCAAGGAGGAATTTTGGCACCAGTGACACTCCTGGTCCTACTGGGGCAGGTCCCTGCCTGCGGCATCTTATCCCACCCAGGGATAACACAGGGTCAGCCCCAGCCCCAAATGCTCTGGGGCTTCCTCCGCAATCAGCATTATCAGATCCCACCGCTGGGATCCGGCCTCAGCCTGGAGCTGCAGGAGGAGGAAGAGGAGTGGGAAGGTCAGCCAAAAGAAAGAGGGGATGAGGAACTGTGGGATGACAGCAGCCAAAGGGCAGATTAAATCCCCTCCAGTTGCCCAGCATAAGACGAGCTGCCATAGAATCACAGAATAGTTTGCATTGGAAGGGACATTAAAAGGTCATCTAGTCGAATGCCCCCTGCAATGAACAGGGATATCTTCAACCAGATCAGGCTCAGAGCCCCGTCCAACCTGACCTAGAATGTTTCCAGGGATGGGGCATCCACCACCTCTCTGGGCAACCTGGCCCAGTGTTTCACCACCCTCACTGTAAAAAATTTCTTCCTTATTATCTAGTCTAAATCTTCCCTCTTTTAGTTTAAAGCCATTACTGCTTGTCCTATCACAGCTGTCCCTGCTAAAAAGTTTGGTCCCATCGCTCCCATAGGCCCCCTTTAAGTACTGGAAGACCACAGTAAGGTTGCCCTGGAGCCTTCTCTTCTCCAGGCTGAACAACCCCAACTCTCTCAGCCTGTCCTCATAGCAGACGTGCTCCAGCCCTCTGATCGTTCTTGTGGCCTCCTCTGGACCCGCTCCAATTGTCACAGCGGTTTTCTAGCCACTGTGCTGGAGCAGGGAGCAGAGCAGTGACAACCAGGTTCACGTGCAGTCCAAGCTGGGGACAGGTTCAGGTGAACAGTTTGGCGACCCTGCAGGGCAGTGTCACCACCCCAGCTGGGAAGCAGCAGCAGAACCAAGCCGATGCCACCAGCCAAACCCCAAAGTCACCTTGCAGCAGGCAGCCTCTCCCAGTGCCTCCGGCAAGCCACGGTAGCAGTGCTGCTTCTGGGAGAGGCGTAATCCCAGCTCAAAGTCCATCCCAAAGCTTTCCAGGTGGGGAAACTGAGGCACGGGCAGATGCAAGGACCTGCCTGCATCACCCAGCAGCAAAACCAGACAGCCACCTGAACCCCAGCCTCCGGTTTACCAGCAACACTGTTTTCCCTCCCTAAATGCCCAGAGGCAGAAGCTGCCTGGGCTGTATTTATCTGGCCCGTTCCCTGCCAGGAACCAGAGCTGGGACAGGGAGGAGGGATCCAAGCCACAGCCTTTCTGGGGATGCACTCAATGCAAATCCAACCCCAAGGCACTGCCAGAGCATCCCTTCCTCCATACAGCCCTCCAGGAGCAATGCTGACGGGCTGGCATAAGTCTCGCACACAGCCCGAAACCTGCTGCCCCGCTCCCCCAGGCAGGACCTGGAGGTGATGCTGCTCCTTCACGCACTAAGTAGCTGCATTTGCAGGAGGCGGCCGCAGGCAAGTCGGTCCCTCTTTGGATCTCTGTGCCAGAAAGCGATGCCAAGGGGAGAAACTCTACCGCAGTGAGCAACGTACAGCTCACCCCAACCATGGGCTTCTGCCAGGAGAAAGGGAGGGGAAAGGGGGAAACCACAACCATCTCCATCTGCCCGGGGCCAGAGCCTTTGCTGAGCCAGCGCAAGAACGGCTTTGCCCAGGGACACGCCGACAGGTCTGGGCAGGCTGAGCCACGTTCCTCCAGCCGACTGCTCGCCCAGAGGCGGGCTGGCAGCACGGCGCGGGCAGGGAGGTGCGAGTCGAGTCGGCAGCGCTGCCAGCACCAGACGGGCTGTGCCTCCCTTCTCTTCCCTGCCACACCACGCCAAATGCGCGTGCCCATCAGCACGGCCTCTGGCCGCCTGGGAAAGGCACCACCAAAACGAATCCCACGTGGGTGCTTTGCTGGCATGGGCACACACCATCTAAAGCAGCCCAGCTCAGAGGGTAAAAAGGGCTTAAGGGGCACAGAGATCATCCCTCAAGCCACCTTAACCCTGCAGGAAGGTGACAGCCGGCAGCCAAAACGCAGGTCCCTGCTCGGCTCCCCCTGCAATGCTCCAGTGGGCGTAGTGGACGTGCATGGAGCAGGGATGCATGCCTGTGCCCTCCTTCCCAGCTCCAAGATGCGCTGGTAAAATGTACCCGCTTTTCACGATTGAGACATAAATCACTAAGGGCTGTTATTAGAGGAACTTGGCGGATGCAGATGTGTCAGCCCAGTTGAAAACATCTTCTTCATCTTTGCCCAGCTCTCCAGAACGGCATGGGGATGGGGGGGGGGGAAGAGGTATGGCCGGGTGACTCACCACCGAGAGGGGATGTGACTGATGGGGAGATGAGATAGCAGCTACCGCACAAACCGCACACCAAACGTCTGGAGGCCGGAGGTCACGCTGGGGGAAGCAGGAGGGAAACGGGCCCCACGTGCTCAGCCCGCTGGGGGTTTGCCAAAAGCTCCCCGGGAGGAGAGAGCTGCCAGAAAACAGCGCCTGGCCGAGGTGGCGAAGACAGGCGGGTGGATGTGCCCGCAGAAGAGCGGGCTGCCATGTGCCGCCCAGAGTTTTTAACCTGCAGGCTCTCTCCACCTCAGCCCCCCTGGTCCCCAGGCCTGAAATTCAGCCCCAGCTGGATGAGTTGACCAAGCCTGGGTCGTGAAAGAGCTGGGCAGGAGGGGGATACACTGGAGTTGAACGCATCTCCCCCGTGGACACGGCTCCGACCGACGAGCCAGGCTACATGCCTGATGCGACACATGTGTGTGCCAGCACCGGGAAAGCTGCTCCACCCCAGGCTGGCTGCAGGCGACCGGCCAGCACCTTCACAGCATTCCTGCACTGCCCTCCATGCCGGCGGGGGATCCAGTGCAGAGGTGACAACTCACGTGGGCACCCACGAAGGGCCAAGGACAGCAAGCAGGAGCGACACAGAGACACCACTCAATAGGGAATTTGCTCCCCATGCCGCCAGTCCAAATCTGTGTTTTCCAAACCAGGGAGAAGCAGCAACCGCAAAGCCTCTGCTAGTGCTTAGGGACGGCTCTCCAGTCCCTGCCGTTGCCTCAAAGGGAATCACACAACAGGACACAGCTGTGTGACAGCCCCGGTGGCCTGGACGGGCAAGCAGGTGGCCACATGCAATATGGGTGGCAAAGTACATCCCGAAGCCGAGCTCCGGGCATGAGCCCTCTTTGCCCGAGAAGCCACAGCCCTGTCACCGGAAAACCCACGGCCTCCAGCACCCCAGGAGAGGTGAAGTAACTCTCCTCCATCGGCCCCGTCTGCCCGTTAGGGGTTTCTGCCACTTATGAAATATTTCCAACCGCCGGCATCTCACCCCCTCCTCCCCGGGCCGCGATGGACGGACACATTGCCAGGAAGCAGGCTGGCACCATGCACCGCTGCACAAGGGGCTGTGGCCACAGAGGGACCCGAACCAAAAAGCTTGGCCCTGAGGTCCTTCCAGCCCAAGCCCAGAGGGGCTGGGAAACACAGCGGCGAGGGTTTGGGTTTATTTCCACTGGATGTTTTCAAGGCTGGGCAGCCAAGGGAGATTTGCAGCCCTGTTGCAGCCGGGATCTCTGCTGGCTGCCGGGATCTCTGCTGGCTGCCGGGCTCTGGCACGTAGCGGGAGCCACAGCCACCCTTGGCCGGGAGCGCAGTCACCTCTTCCCCAGTCCAGCTCACAGCACCTCGCAGGCAGCCAACTGGGACACCAGTCCATGCCACAAACGGCTGGATAAACATTCACATCCTCACGAGTCCCCTTTTGCCGGCAGGGAAGGAGGGGAACCGGGGGAGACGTCCAAGCACAGCGAGTACCCGCCAGCCGCCAGCCCCCACGAGGCCCCCTCCCACCACCGGCGGGACAGTTGCTCTACCAGCACCGGCTGCCCGTGCTCACCATCATCGGCACATCCCTGATCCTCTCCCTGCAGGAGCAGCAGCTTCCCGAGGGGGCAGATTCTTTTAGGACACCCCCCCCTCCAGCACGCACCTCCCCATCTCTGCCCCGTGACACGGGGACACGCAGCACGGTGAGACATGGCCGCAGCTATTTCTCACGCACACGGTTATAGCTGCAAACAGCTGAGAGCTCGGAGTGCTGACAGCGTAAATCTTTGCCGCCTCCTCCCCTGTCTGCTAGGGCGGCTCTGGTGACACCCAAGGCACCGGAGCCGCCTTGACTCCGTGCCATGCACGAGACGGCAGCGATACGAGCCCCCAAACACGCTGGGCTGAAACCAAAGCCCCCGGATCAAATGAGCCTGGACCGCAGCGCTGACCAGTCCCTGTCCCCGCAGCCCCCAGCCGCTGCCACCGTCACAACCCACCGCCCTCCGCCCCAAAACTCGACCCTGCTATATTTACACCCCATGCCACGGGGACGGCAGTTGCTTCAAAGCCTTAATTTACAGCCTCAATTCTCCACGTCTCCTGAATGCCTTCGATCTCATCGCCCGGATCCAGAACAGCCAGATCAATTTAACTCCTCGTTTAATCTTCTAAGGGCCCCGGCAAGCTCAGAGACAGCATCCTCCAGCGGGGGGTCCACGCTCCCAGCCTTTGCCAGCTCGAACACCGCCGGGCTGCTTTCCTTCAGCTGAGAAATCACTACCTCAAAAGCCAAGGCGAGTTCCCCCCTCTTCTCCCCAGCTCAGCACAGCTCTCTATTGTTTCTTTTAATTTTATTTTCTTCCACGTGGGAATCTGTGTCCAGGCTGCTTTATTTTTAAGTGGCTCTTGCTCAATATTTACTATTGCTCGTGGCTGCGTCAGCACAGGAACACGGTGCACTCCCGCCGGGTTTCTCAGGAGCTCTCCCGCGGCCATTACCCCGTGCCGATACCGTGCCATGATTTTAGTGCCGTGCTACCCTCGCAGTGAATCACCGCACTGCTGGCCCCCCCGCGACAGCCAGGGCACACCAAAGGGCAGGGGTTCCCTGCCTCCGTGGAAAAAAAATATCATCAGGTCGAGCCCTACCGCTCACCTCCTCCTCACCCGGGAGCTGGAACAGCCCCAACGCCCTGGAGATGGTGGAGGAGGAGAAAATGGGAAGAAGTGGCTGCAAGCACTCAAGGGATCGGTGCTTGCGCCCCGGCTCTGCCCCCAGAGTCCTGCAGACTCAGCTTCTACCGTGCAACAAAGCAAACGCAACCCAAAGGTATACCAGCGCTCCAGGGCTTGGGGCCACAGGAGAAGGACACCGATGAGATGCCCTGGAGATCTCCCATGAGGTCACCCACCAGCTCTCTCCTTACTGCGGGCGCAGCCAGAAGCCACCCAGGTAGGGGCACGAATCCCTCTGGCAGAGGGAAGGTGGCTTTTCCTCCCGCTAGAGGACCCAGGATGGAAACCACCCCACTGGGACCCTTGACATGATGTGCAGCTGGTCTGCATAGGCTGAAACACACCGTCTGGGAAGCACCGACCTGGTCCCACGTTAATGCTGACGCACAAACACTCAAACCTGTGTCAACACTCCTGGGTCACTGTTGGCTGCTACAGCAGAAGCTTCTCCTCTGCATTCCCAGCCTGAAATCCCCCACCACGTTGGATCTCTCTCCCTTTCCGCTAGCATAATTAAACCTCACACCCCAACGGGGGTCCACCAAAACCTCCAGGTGCTCACCACACAACCGCAGAGCCTTGCGCAAATAGCAAGGAGTGACTCGGTGGGCTCTTTAGCTCCACATTTACTAAGAGGCTGTATGGAAATGAAAAAATAGTAATTTTAACTCTCAGACTGATTAGCAGAATCCCCAGGAACGCAGAACCTGGCTGCTAGATTGTAGTCACACCTTCCTCTCCTGATTTTCTAGGACAGCATCAAAATGTCTTTGCTCTGGTCCATCCTTCATCACGGTGAAGACCCTCCAGCAACTGGTGGCCAGCACAGGGGCCCTAGGGCTGACTCTGCTCCTGGCACTGGGCGCACGTTTTCATTGCAGGTGCTCCCCCTCCTTCCTAAGCACAGGAATTTACATCTCCCCCTCATTTTTTAAATTCCTTTATTTTTTTAAATCACCCAAACTCCGTGCAGAAGATGTGATGCAAACAGGCGAGCCCCCGTTAGAAAAGAGCTCGTTACCCTTCGCTGCCAGAGCCGGGAGAGCTACAGGCGCTGGGTGGGGGGAGTTATTGTGGGATGGCATGGATGCTGGTCCCCACATCACCTGCACCAAGTGCCTGCCAGCAGCAATTAAATCAACCTTCAAAGAGAGATCCCAGCTTTCCCAGCGCCATTAGCCATGCCCTGGAGGGAACACGGACTATTTTCAGCCACAATGACTTAAGACCAGGTCACCAGCAGGTTAAATGGGACTGTGCAGCATTATCTCCCTGCCCTCCCATTGAGAAATTAAACACCGCTGCGTGATGGGCAGCAGCCAGCCCTACGGACACACGCCAGGGCACCCACTGAAAGGTAAATGCCACCCGCCCTCTCCTCCCCTCGGCCTCCCATCGTCGGCTGTGGCTGCCCACTGCCCCGGCTGCCTCCCCTCTGTGTGGGGTGGTGGGTGGGGAGCCATCGTGGGATCCCCCCCTGGTTTGTCCCTGCCTGTCCCGTCCAGCATGGTGAGGGGTCGCAGCCAGGACGGTCCCCACCATGCCCATGCCCAGGCGTGCTGCAAGGAGCCTCAGCACCCCCTGTTCTACAAACCCAAGCCCACACGGTGCCAGATCGGGGCTGCTCATCTTGTCCCTTCCTCCAGAAATCAGGTGGCGCAACTGCAAGTCCCCAAGCTGGGCACTGCCTCAAGCCACAGGTTTCACCAGGGTTTCAACCAGGGCCACCAGGGAGGTGGCACCTCCCCACAGCAGCTCAATCTGCTTTGCTGGGAGAGCCGCCACCAAACCCCAACCAGCCACCCCACCACTAACATCTGGCAGGGAGATGGCAGCTGGACGTGGGTTTGTTTTGCCTCCCAGGCCCCTGCCAGGCCCAGCCAGCACGAGCCAGGATGACTCAAAGCCCTCGGAGACGCAGGCTCCATCGCTGCTTATTTTAAACCTTCTTGTTTGCAAAGCAGCTGCCGTGGCTCAGTGCCTCTCGGGGCGCCTTGCAAAGGGGGGTGGAACTACAAGGGGAAACTGAGGCACGGATCGGCACAGCACCCCTGTGCTGAACGCCACCGACACCAAG
Organism: Burhinus bistriatus; assembly: GCA_013397275.1. NCBI lineage: Eukaryota > Metazoa > Chordata > Aves > Charadriiformes > Burhinidae > Burhinus > Burhinus bistriatus. The sequence goes on along the minus strand of VYXH01011101.1, from coordinate 4,665 downwards.
GTCCGCACACCCGGCAAGCAGCCAGTAACCAACACACGACTCAGGGGTCCAGGCAGCGAGAGGGGACCGGCTCCAAGAGACACCCCAGGGCTGGAGCGAGAACATCACCAACAACCCAACCAAGTCCGATCGGCTCTGGCTTCACGTCTCCCGCTCGGCCAGGACAGGGCAAGTGTGCGGTGAAGCCAGAGGCGCCCGCCTGTACTGCTCCCTGTGCCACAGGGGTGAACGCATCCATCTCCCAGAGCCCGGCGCTGACCTCCACGGCATCTGCAGGCACCAAAACCACCTCAGGAGAAATTCAGCAACGGGCTGCAGACATCTGGGGGTGGAAGAATGAGATCCATAGACAGAGCGCGATCCCATAAGCCTCTTTTCCTTAGGAAACCAGGCTCAAAAGCTCAGCCTGTGCCCAGCCTCTCACATCAACCCCATGTTCAGCCCTTTTCCCTTCGACGCTCCTGCCCTCCCCGCATCCTCCTGAACATCAGCCCACGCCACCTTTTCTGCACCGAAAAAGCGACGAACCGTGAAGTGAAAGGGTTTCTGCGGCCAGCAAACGCCCAAGACCACACGCCTCACCGCCGCCGATAACGGGAGATAAACACAGAGGCAAATATTACAGCGGTGCAGTTTAATTCCTGATAAATTATGTAAATCCATATTCAAATTGAAGCACAGCCCTTGGGCTCCTGACAAACTGCCAACCTGGCCCCGATGTCACAAAGCAGGGACAGCCAGCCGTCCGTCAGGTGGAACACTAGATGGATGCCCTATAGATGTACATATACACACGTACGTGTTTGCACATCTCAACTAGGGAGACCAAGGAGCACCTGCAAGAACGAGTCAAGAGTGACTTTTGCATTTCTCCTTCCTCCCAGCTGTGTTTAGCCTGGCCAGGGAAGGCCCCCGAGCTTTCGTGTCCTCCACAAGATGGAAGCAGCTTGGGTTGGCGGCGAGATTCAAAGCAGGGAAGAAGATAAAATTCACCATGGCTGGGGCTGGGAAGGAGGGGCGGCAGAGGGGGGCAGGAGGGGAGAGCGTGAAATGCTTGTGCCAATATGAATGTCAGCCTTGAATCCGAGGAAAGGAAGATCTGTCCACAAAATAGTCACAGAGAGGGCTCATCTGATGAAAGTAGGAATTTCCGATCCCACACAAACCCCGAACATCCATTAAAAGCAGCAGAAGAATCGCCGCTTTGTGTCGCTAATCTCATTAGGGAGAAAGCCCGGCTGTAGCGCCGGGATTGCAAAGGGAAACCCCGGCACGCTGCGCACACCGGGAGCCCGGCACGGTGTGCCTGTCCGGCAGAGCAGAGCCAAGGGAAAGGTGTGCTGGGCATTCACCGGCACCCCGGCAAGGTGCCTGCACCCGTCTTTACTCGCCTGCCTGGATCTTTACTCGCCGGACTCTGAGCCGCTTGGCCTGCGTGTGACATGGCATGCGGGATGCCTCCCCACCCAGCGGATCAGGACACAAACCACCAGAATGACACACGCTGCGCGGCGATAACGCGGGGGCTATTTCATTCACACCCCGCTACCGGCACTGCCTGCAAGCCGCAAAGAGCTGAATCCTTTCAAAATCCCTTCCCCCCCAAGCATGCTGGCCATTTCAATTATTATTTTTATCTTTTTTTTTAATTAAAAGCAATTAAACCAAATGTATTAGAAGCACATTCAAGCCACAGGGAATTCTGCTGAGAGAGGATCGGGGGCCGAAAGGGAAGCACGGGCAAAATACCTAACGATCAAACATAAAAAGGGATCTTTGCTGGCAGTAACGCAGCAGGATAAGATGGATGGCAATCTTTGCAGAAGTTGCCGGGGATACAGACCCAGAGAGACGGGGTCGAGTGCCTTAAAATCTCCGTTATTCCCCTAAAAAGGCACGTTCTCTCCCAAACACAGCGCATCGCTCCTTCCCTTGCTCCGAGCCCACCATGTTCAGCTTGTCTGCCCGCATCCAGCTCCTTCAAAATGGCTCTTTGGCCACTGCTACGCTGGCAATAAAATTTATTCCCAAGGTCACTTCCATCCTTTTGCCACTATTTCAAGTCTCGCTGGATTTAAACAAAATCCAGCCTCAGATATACCGAGCCCTCCCTCACCCCCTCCTCTCTGCCCATCACCTCCCTGATTTAGAGATACCAAACTCTCAACTACCTTTCGCTTCCCATAACCGTCAGCGACAACAGCTGGAGAGGAAAATCGGAGCATATTGTGCACCCAACAGCTGATCCTCGCGGCGTGGGGAGGGAGCCCAACCGTCACCGCCACGGCGCTGCCGTACGACAGGGCTCCCGCCGCGCCGTCCTCCCCAGCCAGCACGGACGGGGATGGGTATAAAGGGTTCGTACGGTTGCCGTCCCCTTGGTGCTAAAGAGCTGGAGGGAAGCGAACGATAAGCAAAAGCGAATAAATAGCAAAGAGAGACGGCGTTTTTCCCCAGCCGGTGGGTGCCTGGCGCTGCCTGCAGACAGCTGTGCCATCCCGGAAACGCGGGGCTGGGAGGAAACACGGGGAGAAGGAAACCCCCAAATCCTCACGGTCAGGGAGAGGCAGCACCCCGCGGGGCAGCCACAGCGGAGCTCTCCCTTCCCAAACTTTGCTTTTTAAAAAGCATCCCCAGCTGGAAAAGCCGGCGAGGGGCTGCCGCAGCTGGACACAAGGCTGCTCCCTCGCCCTGGCCCTGCAGGCAGGGAGCTGAGGGCTGCCCTTGGCTCCCCCTCCCTTCCTGAACCGACCGTTTTCAGGTTGGTTCAGGGCCCACCGTGCTCTTCGTTTCGGCAGCCAGGCAGAACAAAGCGCGTCCTTGTCCTCGGCACCTCGAGCAGGCGATGCTGGATCGCGTTACCTAACCCAAACCAACATCTCCTTGTCCCGGCACGGCAGCTTTCGTGTCAGCACATGCCGGGCTGGCCCCGATTCCCTGCACCACCTCCCGCCCCAAGCTTTAACTGGACCAGTTTTAGTACAGGCTGAAAACACACAGGCAGCCTTGTTTCAACTCGTCGGGTGCTAACCCCAGCTAAAGGAGGTGATCCGACACCCTCCCGCCGGTCGCAGCCGCAGCCCAGCCACAAGGCGCTCACCTGGAAGGCTGCCCTAACGACGTTCCTTCCCCTTAACAATATTTATTTCCATATTCATCAGAAGATGGTGCAACGACAAGATGGGGGGTTATTTACTGTATAATTATAAACTAATTTCAGCGTTACCCTGGGTTATCCTAGGAAGGAGATCTAAAATTTCCCTTACGAAAGCCCTGCTCTGCTAACCACGTCTGCAGCGAGATTAATTCCCGGCGATTTCTATTTCTCCAACAGCTGCTGTGCTGGGAAAGAGCAGGAGCCTGTGCCCAATGCCAGCGACCTGCCCGGTGCCCCATGCCATCCCCAGCTAGGGTTTCTAGCACCGGCACATCCTCCAGATCCAATTTTCACTGGCACACCATCAGTCGGGGCTGGGACCGGCGGTTGTCCAACCCTGCCAAGGAGACTCGGTGTGGGGTGGGGGGTAAGGCTCGCTCGGGGTTGGAGAAGGGCTGCTAGAAACCAGGCTAATAAAGCAGATCTCTGGGAACACCATGTGCATCCGAGGCAGGGACGGGCTCCTGCCCATTCAGCTGGGGAAGGTATCAGAAACCCTAACATAGAAGAGGATCCCACAGGACCTTGCTCCAAGCAAGTTTACATCGCCACGTTGGCCCTTGGGCTCTCATCCATGGTCCAAAGCCAGCATACCGCCACTCGAGATGGAATCTTCAACGGGGGCCAGAGGACAGGGTGGACAGTCCTTCCCACCCCTCCTGAAGGATGGAGATGCCACTCCACCTGACCACCAGGACCTCGGGGAAACCACCAGGACATCAGGGGAAAGGAGTCCCCAGCACCCCAGGAAAGCATGGTGGGAGACTCCCAAAAATGCAGAAGCCCTGGAGCTGCAGGGGCACCACGTAATGGTTGAGCACTTCCTCCGCCCCCGAGGATGCCGTGTGTAAACGGGAGCAGATGAGGGGGGATGGCACTCAGTTTCGGCACAACGTCCCTGCCCGGCACAGGCCAGCATCACCTCCACAAGCCCGGCCAGGACAGGCACTCTCACTGCTCTGCCTGAAAACACGTACCAAAAAGCATGTAATTTCACCAGGGCCCCAAGGGAGGAGAAACATCTCCCCAGGCAGGTCTCCGGCCGGTCCACATTCCTCCTAGAGCCCCTGCCCCAAGGAGCCCCCCACGCTCAGCCCCTCGCACCACCCCCTGGGCGGGCAGGGAGGGGGAACCGCGATTTCAAGGGCCATTAAACACCGATGGTATTTTCCTTGCAGCATCAAAACGTGACCAAAAAAAAGCCGCATTGAACCACAGCCAAAATCCCACGGCTGGTCTGGGAGCCCCCTCCTTCCCAGCCCAGCTACAAGGAGAAGACGGACACGGCTCGGTCCAGCACCGCATCGGTGCTATCCCGGTGGCTCCTATCAGCGAAGCGATTTTAGCGGGGATGCAGTTTAGATGAGCAAATTGTGCTTCTGCTGGCACCGCCGATGGCAAGGCCTCCTCTGCGAAATCTGCCGGCTCAGCAGAAGCACAATTTTGCCATTATAAGGATGGCTACGGTGGGATTTTGCTGGCACAGCAAAGCTACCCTGGGGCGGGGG
>VYXH01011100.1:38009-48281 GCA_013397275.1 Burhinus bistriatus | reverse complement strand
GAAACCTCATTTTAGCCTAGGTTGTAATTTTTATTTCAAATGTACTAAGGTAAGGTAGTGCATGCAACACTGTTGTTACCTGCAGCAGGCACCGCTTAACGCACAGCTTCCACCATGGTGAGGGACAGTACGGAGAGAATGCTTTTCTCTCTGGTGCACCAGAGGAGATACTGCATTACTGCAATCACTGCGAAGTGGCAAATGTTATTTTAATGACACCCAGCTTGGTAGTTTCCCAAGGGTGAAATCAATATCTTGATGGTTAAAATGAAGCTACCATTACATTACTGAGAACGTATGTATGACCTCATTGACAATACTCAGAACATTGAGCTGAGAAAGAGAACTCTCCCTGTTGAAAGGCTACAGACATCCAAATTCATCTGCAATACAGAAAAGACATGTTCATTTAGATAATGGTAGAAAACACTGACAAAGTAGAGATAGCTAAACGTTCATTATAGACAAAGTTCCTTCTGCTGCTTTTGAGCATAAGCAGTAAAAGGTCATGCTGTCTCTAATTGAATTGCTTTGTATTGTGCTAATCTACCTAATGTCCTGTTTGTAAATATAGCATCATCTTAAGCACTTTGTGCCATGTGGGCTAACATTCACATTGTGCTCTTTATTGCACTTGTGTGTTTCGTAATTAAGTAACTGGGGTATCCGAAAAGTGTTGGTCCATTTATAGCTTTACATTCCTGTGAATGAACTATTTGTTGCGGAATTCTTTCCTAAAGTCTTATATTTATCTCACATCTTCAGAATTTTTACTTGCAAAAACTCTGTTCCATTTGAATGTGGGGGAGACCTCTTGCAGCTTATGCTAGGGAATTCTGAGAATACGAGTCCAGTTTTGTTCCTTCAGCTCAAAGCAGGCACTATATTTACAAAGTCCCTTCAGAAGTGTGCATGAGTTGCAGTTTGACTGGCTGCCTCTGCTCTGAACAGAGAAGTGTCATGTTGTGGGTTGGGCGGGAATTGCTTCTGATTTATTTATTAATTTTTACAAAAGATAACCTTAGGAACAGTGTTGGTTTTGCAGTTTTCTATCTGTTTTGCTCCTTCTTGTTCTTTTTAAACTTTGCACTTCACTCTTATGGAATTCCTTGGCACTAAGAACGTGAAGGTAGCCAGGACTTCTGTAGTGGGGAAAACACTGGTTAACGTCCAGATGAAAGTCAGGGTCCCGCAGTTCTGTCCAGGTAGAATGACATGGTAGGGTAGGAAAATCTTGCAGGAATGTGCTATTTACCTTGACGTGTGATCATCTCTAAATAATGAGCACTCATGGGCAGAAGGTACAGTGCTCTTCTCTTCTGTGAGATGCACTCAACTTTGTTCTTAAGTTACAATTATCACTTTAGCAGTCTCAACATCACTTCTTGCCCAAGGTTTTCCCTAAGGACTGATCAGACTTTCCACATCACAAGGAAGAAGAGGATACCTCCAGGCATTGGTAATCTAACATAGCATCTTGTTCCAAGCCACATTGTCCAAGGCCAGTGAGTGACTCCACCACTTCCCTGGGCAGCCTGGTCCAATGCTTGACAACGGTAGGGCCTCTCTACCCTGGAGGTAGTTAACGAACGTGGAGCTGTGGCACATAGGGTTTAGTGGTGGACTTGGCAGTGCCAGGTTAACGGTTGGACTCGCTGATCTTGGTGCTCTTTTCCAACCTAAATGATTCTGTGATTCTATGATTCTACCTGGATAGACTAGAGAGCTGGACAATCACCAACCGTATGATTGAAGGATGAAGGATAGATGTATGCCAAATTCCTTAAACACAAGCCAGTGAGCAAATTCAAAACTTGTATGGAGTTCAAAACCTCACCTTATGGGAAATTAGTCTGGTCAGGTACGTTGTCAAGAAAAGGCAGGAAACCTGCAACTGAGACCAGCTAATTAATATATATTTCTGGAAACTTCTTAGTAAGAACATCTTTGCATTTACTTTTGTTGGTACTACAGTTGTTAATGTTAAAAGATGGAGAATCTTTATAGTTCAGCAGAGAAAAAACAAACCTACTCCACCATCCTTTGATAAGAATAGACAGACATCAATAACCTTTGGGTAAGGCCCTCCATTCTGGTGTTCATTACTTAGGTTAGATTAGGAGTAACTCATTAAACTGTCTTTGGGTTTACACTGAAATGATTAAGGTCATGGCCAAGTCTAAAATTTTTTTAAAGTATTATTTCATGGTCATGAAGAGCTGGGAAAAGTAACTTTGTCAGCATCTATACAGTTATTCTTGCAGGGTGGAATATCTTATCAATCAATTGCCTTGTAATGCTTAGTAAACCAGTTCTCACCAAAAAGTAATGTATTTGTAGGAGTACTTCATTTGCCACTAGAAATTCTGCTATTGCCAGGGAGATGCTTGATTCAGAGATGAGGAGGTAAATTTGAGCTGAGCATGGACAGTATTTGGTTCAAACAAAGAAAGTGAGAAGGTGGTACAATTGCCGAGTCACTATTCAGACAGGTGAGATGGTATCATCATTTTATAACCTTTTATTTTAAAACATGCAACTTAGATAAAATAACCAAGCAACCAACCAACCAAACCTCCAAACTAGCACCAAAAAAACCCAAAACCAAATGAAACCAAGCAGAAGAAAAACCAAGAAATTAACCCAAAATACTCAGCCATGAAAGTTACAGCACACAAATCTTGCAGATTTTTAAGAATAAGCAATTTTGCTAGGCAACATGAGAAGGAATAAATGATTTTATAGAGAGCTGTGTCATGGCTGCATTACTGTATCTTTATTGGTTGAATGGTGACTGGTTTGAAATTGCACAAACGTCATTACAGCTCTAATGTACAGGACACAGTAGGTATTGTCCTTGGCTCACTGAGGTTGGTAGTATTTTTCTGTAATCCTCTTTGCAAACAAAACCATGCTCTGCAGTGTTAAGTTACAAACAATGGGCAACAAAATCCAGGTAAGGATCCAGATGAACTTCTCTAACTTTTTTGCATACAAAAACTTTTAAGAAGGACATGAATAGTTATAGGCAATAGTTAAAGTGAGAACACAGAAGTTGAAAATGGAGCTGGTGTATGCGAAATACTTGTGACAATGTTTGAACTGCAACACCTATTCAACCATTGGTAATAGACATGGAACGTCATCCAAAAAATAATTTTAAGAAAAGTTTTCTTTCACTGGAATCCACTGCTGCACCATGCTTAAAATGCCTGTTTTGTAAACAATTTGCATTGTCATCTAAAAACCAGTGTCTTGTTGACAGATTCCACAGTTTGACATGTGAGAGGCAGTTCAGCCTAACTCAGTGAGAAATCAAAATGCAAGTCACTCCAGCTCAAAGTCAAAAGCACTCCATCTGCAAATGTGTGTACTTTGTTGACTGCTCATAAAATGTAAGTATCTGTTTTAATAAAAATAATAATTATAACACAGAACTCCCATACCAAGTGCCAGTGGTTCTCTGAGTGACAAGGAAATCAAATATTTCATTAAAACTATGTGTGCAGAAACCAACCTGAATTACCCCTTCATGACAGGGTGATCACAAAAATTAGGAAAGACCATCTGCATACCGTTTAGTGAACTTACCAGGTAACAACTGATCAGATGCTTTTTTGTCTAAAAGATTTTCCATTTGAAAATAACTTTTTTTCCATAAAATGCTTAAAGTGTAGCAAAATTCAGCAGACAGAAAACACTGTGAAACAAAGTTTGATAATATTCCAAATAACATTTTCAAGACAGAATTTGTTTGGAATGCAATTATCTTGTTAACTGAAGATTTTAAAACCTTTTTTATAGCTTTACTTCTGTATTTCTTCCCAAGTCAGTAGTTGTACATAATGTTATGCAACAAAACACATATGCAAATAAATGAAAGGATACACAATTTAGAAAAAATAAGCAGTGTAACAAAAATATTTAATTTAGAATTCACATTTCAGAGGAAATTTGAACACATTTATATTTCTGAACAGAAATGAAAATAAATTTTGGATGTAGAAGTTTCTAACAAGTAGAAGCTGAATTTCCGTCACTCTTGGCTAAACTGTTACCGCAGTGCCCAGAGGTCAGCACATTTACTGAGGTTTCTCTTTCTCAGCACCGCAAACCCACACAGAGGAAAAGAGCAACGTCCAAAAACTTGTTCGTGTTTGAAAACCCATGTATATTCAGTCACCTTTGACTTTCATACTCACTTTCCACAAGCACTCACACGTTTGAGTGTTAGTGTCATGAATACTGAGAGAACCAGATGGTCACACCAACCACCACTCAACTCTCTGTAAATGTTAGAAATATCAATTACAACTGAAGTATTTGTAAATAGGAAAATCATGAGAAAAGCTGTTTTTCCTAGGACTCAGAAGGATCTTCTGTGGATCTGATGGCTTTATGCAATTGGCAGTGTTTTGTGAGCCATCAGGTCCTCAGGTGGGGCCTGTGGATTTGTTGGGCAGTGACAAAGTGGTTGCTAACACGAACTGAGTGGGTGTGGGTGACAGGCAATAAATCTCTGCAGGGAAGTTTGGCACTTGTGTACCTGGCAGGTCTAATGTAATTAATGTTAAAAAAAAAATTAAAAATCACCAAACTACTTAATCTGTAAGGTACATATGGCAGGAAAAATCTGAAAAGTCTTTTTCTCTCTTCCCCTCAGCTGAAGTCCCAGTACACTATAACTATCATAGGGAGAAGAAATATTTTAATTGAAATACAATATTCACAACTTGAACAATCTGTTCTTGTTGTATATTTGAAGTTTAGATTCTCTTCTCTAAAATTACCCGTTTAAAAAGTGGGCCATCATGTATAAACTATTTTTGATGTGTAAATGTGAACAGTTTTGCACCACTAAATAAGCCTGCTGATTACTCCCTGGACAAAACAGCTGAAACTAATTTTCAAAGTATTTCAGTACTTGCTGTCTTCTCCATTATACATCATTGCATTAAGCAATGTGACTTCTGAGATCCTGATGTGTTATTAACCACACGCAAGGAAAAAAGCCTACCACAACTGCAGCGGGTTGACCCTGGTCAACAGCCAAACTCCCGCCCAGAGGCTCTCTTACTCCCCTCTCCCGCAAGGTGGGGAGAAAACAGGAGGTGAGGAGACTGGAGGTGAATTGAGATGATGACTTTTTATTAGGGAAAGCAAAAGCCATGTGCACAAACAAAGCAAAAAGAGCAATTCATTCACTACTTCCCACTGGCAGATGGATGTCCTGCCACTTCCTGGAAAGCAGAGCCTCAGCAGGTGTAAGAGTTGCTGGGGGAGACAAAACTGTAACCACAAACACCCCCCTTTTCTCCTCTCCCTGAGTATTTATTGCTCAGCATGATGTCATATGGTACGGAATATCTCTTTGGTCAGTTGGGGCCAGCTGTCCTGGCTGTGTCCCCTCCCAGCCTACTCGCTGTGGGAGAGAGGGAGAAGAGAGAAAGCCTTGGCAATGTGCAAGCACTGTTCAGCAGTAGTCCACACGTTGGTGCAGTATCAACAGGGTTATAGGTACAAATATGATACAGGCTGCTATGAAGAAAGTTAACTCCACTCCCACCAGACCCAGTACAACTGTAGCCAAGCAAGCTTGCTTGCCTGAAGTGTGCGAACTGCTGACTGCAATGAGGCAAACTAAGTGCAAGTGTGCTGCAGAAGCTGTAGAGCCCTTATATCACCATTTCTTCCCTACCATTTATTTCCCACCTGTAATACCATGTAACAGCACGATAACATTTGCTTTGTGTAAGAAGTCTGGCTTGAAAATAACATCCCTTACATTATTCTCTGTGTCTTCCAAAACACAGTCATTCCTTTTGCATACCAGAACCTCAGTCTTTATCTTAATACCAAGCAGCACTCTTGGGATTTCTTGAACCTTTGTCAGCAGCTTGTGATTAAGAAAGAAAATTTAGCTGGCATTCTGGGGAGACATAATACGTCTTGCAACAGAACAAGGTCTCCAGCACCTACGATGGCTCTGCAGGCAGGATGCATTAACATCTGGTGTGAAACAGTCAGCTATCCTGACAAGTATGACATGGGAGGAAGACACAGCCATCAGTCAAACCGTATTTTTACAGAATACTTTTCCACATTGCAAGCAGACATATTGGACAAGTAAAACTTACTGAAACTGATGTGGAAATCAATGTAACACAAAATCATGCTGTGGAAAATGCTCCCACAAGAGTTACAAATGGTCACAGAACTACCCATTTCAGTGGTTTTATTCCTTATAACAATTTCAGGCAGTACAAATACAAAATGCCTATCTGCTCTGCTTTGCACATACTCCCATCCCCAAAGGCAGAAACCATCAGTCAATAACAAGACAATATACAGAAATCCCATAAGTGATTCTGTCCATCTTTTTCTTTTTACCTGTGAAAAAGCACTTTAAACATTCAAGAAGGCCCTATGTAGCAAAAACAATTTAAAAAAAACAAAAAAAAAACAAAAAAAGAAGAACATAACTAGTAAAGAAGAGGCTAAATGCAACATACACCTTGTTCAAAATGCTTTCTCAGGTTAGAGAGCTGAAGTGTTAAACTGAAATTTTAGTGCCCACTGTTTCTTGACACTGTCTGGTAGTTAGTGATTGACCCCTAACTGCAAGCCTCATTAGTCTAGTTTTTTTAAAAATATACTTTCTCCCCAATTCAGTGTACTCTGTAGTCTGTACCTATAATTTGTTCCCTACTGCACTCAACATGTGCAAAATAATAATATATTGCATCGAGGGAAGAAAGCTGAACTTTTACCTCTAAAATAAGATATATGCAAATTATCAAGTTTAAAAGGTTGTTAGCATTAAGTAATAAATGAATAGGGAATTTTGTTTGCCCTTGTCTCAACACTAGAACTACTGAGCATGAGAGCATTACAAGGGAATAAGCCGCTGGTCAGCCTATCCAGCTGTCCCCACTTAGCAATGAGTTCACAACAGGTCTTCAAACCACAAACTTCATATATAACTATGTTTAGGTGTCAACTTGACCCATTTTTGGTAGTTTATTGCCACTTTTGCAACCCCTTAGCTAAAAACCCAAAGTCGAGCGTTATCAGATATTGAGAACAGACAGAAAAAAGTCATAGAAGTGTTCAAATTTTCTTTGCCCAAGCAAAATTCAAGGGTAGGGTTAGAATTGAACTCAGAAGAAAAGCAAGGAAGATCAGGTGCAGACTGCATGTCTGTACAGACTAATTCTGCTTCATAGCAACCCAATGAGGAATGGAGAGAAGACACTGAAAAAAACCTCAAATCTATTGTTAGAAACTTGTTTCGTCTGCCACTGCAGACTTTAAGCCTTAAACTTCATGACAAGTTACATGATTTTTAATAGCTGTAAAATCTCTTTATAAACGTACTTTGCTGTAACTGGACTTTATACTATATGTAGAATTGGAGATTAAAACCTGTTAATAGTTAATTTTGCTCTTCACTGTACCATCTGGGAAGAAATTGCAGTGAAAGTACCTTCAGGAAGACTATTGTTTGAAGGACCAGTAAGTTTGTTGAAGAACTAGAGTAACACAACTTACTAAAAGGAATTTCAGTTGCTGGATAAGAACAGGAACTAGGTAGCATGAGCTTTAGCAGGAACCAGGTAATATGATGAATTTAAGAACTGTGATGAAAAATGGTTAACAAATAACTGCTAAATTGGCAACAAGAACAGCACAGGAGAAAAAAAAAAAAGTGCCAAGCACAAGTCTTAATCCAAAGAATTAATGAAACAAGAAATTAATGAAACTACAAAGAGTCGAGTAAATGCCCCAATGAAGAAGGTTATAGTAGCCATTACTCATTAACTCTCTTTTAATGAAAAATAGCAATAACCTGCTAATAACCTCTACAAGGGGTGGTGATTTTGCAGTTAAGGGACCTCTGCAGATCAGAATTACTCTTGCTTGTGCACTTCATGCACACACACAAAATCACAGTTGGTGGAAAATCTATTTTTATTTTCTAGTCATTTTCCACTATACTAGATTCTGACATTTTTGAAAGAAGGACCACATCCTCTTCACCCTGCACAGGGCTTGACACCTCCAATGTGACTGACGTACCTCAACAGCATTAGGGGCCAGACAACACAGCACACATAGGAGGGGACAAACAACACCACTGTTCCAATGACAATGGTCCTCCCTAAAGATCCATTTTTAAGCCAGCATCATTCTTTAGGGACAATCCAGGGAGGAATGTAATATTAGGACAGAACAAACATATCTATTGTCTAATGGATCTTCAGAAGACAAGTGGGTCCTGGACAACCTTTGAGGCACGCACTTATTTCTATTTCTAGATGAGCAGCACAGCCAGGTTACTTTGAGAAGACTGCTCTGTTTTCATGTATAAACCTAGAGGATCTAAACAATGCCTGCATTGGGTGGGCTGGACCCCCAGCCCAAATGTGAGCATGTGGGTTTCTTTTCTGTGAGTTTTGAAGGTCATATATTATACACATTGCAGAGCCCTTGTTTCAATATTGTGTGGAAGGGATAAAGTTGATAATAGTATTCTGGGACTGATGCTCTAGCAAAAAACAATTTCAAAAAAAAGAACATAACTAGTTAAGGCTCCTGTCTATACTTTGTATGTAGCAGCACATCTGAAAGAACAAGATCTGCTCTCTGCAGTTCACAGTTTTTGACTGTCCTCCAGTACAGTCAACAGCTACAAATATTTTTATCAAGTGAAGCAACAGTTACGACAAGCTGTAAGCTCTTAGACACAAAACCACCATTATGGGTGGACACTAAAGCAGCTGCTTCATTCTAGTTGGACTGCCTGGGGTAGGTGTCCAGCATGCAACACGCAAAAGGAGTTTCACAAAAGCCAGGGTTGTCAAGACCTTCTGACTTCCCCTTTACCCCAAAGGAGAGAGGGCCTAAGGGAGAAGGCAGGGAAGGTTGGCATTTCAGACCTCAGCAGCCTGCTGGTAGGTGTCTGGGGATACAGGTTGTCCTCTCTGTGGCAAGCAGAGGTGAGGAAAGAACTTGCCTTGGTTAAATGCACAATGCTGTGGAGTTGTACTGAAGTCCCTGTTGCACCAGGAGACAAATGTCCCCTGCAGTTGTTTGCTTCCCAGCCACAACTGAGGACCCCATTTCTGTGGTACCGTCCACATAGGAAGCCACCCAGTGCCCCCAAAAGCCAACTTCTCTGCTTTCCCTGCTGTGCAATGTGTATTTCCACATGGAGATGCAGCTGTGACAGAGTGAGAGTTTTATAACTCAGTCTTTCATTTATGATCTTTTTGATGGCTGCTGCTGTCATGGGGTTACCCACTGGGAGTGAGAGACCTCATGTATAGCTGAGCTGCTGTGCTGCACAAGTTCTTCTGCACCAGCTGAAGAACAGTGTGATCATGCACATTCTAGGCTCGAATGCATGCGGTCAGATGCTTTTCACTGATGCTTAAACTACTCCCTTTTACGCTGAGAGAAAACATAGTTCGTTATTGTGGCTCAGTTGACGCACAAGAACTTGTTCCTCCCAAGGACTGAGATCTGTGCCTGAGCAGGCAGAGCACAACCTCAAAGTGTCTAAATGGTAGAGATGATGCTTTATTGGTTTCCTCTCATGCAGCAGCTGTACAACTGAGGGGAAGTGACAGCGCTAGTGCAATGGGCTGCATGAGAACTCTGGGCGAAGGTACTGTTGCCTCCTTTTCCCAGCCATCTGTTTTTCTTGTGTTTACCCTGGACACATAACACATGCTAGCTCTGTGAAGCAGCAGCAAATTTTCCTTTAAGACACTTTGAAGGACAGAGCTATGGGTTCACCTACTGATGCTGCTCTTGCAAGTTCCTCAGCCTTTCTTGTCCTAAACTCAAACTGCCGGGTGCCCAACCCCCCCCTCAGAATGCTTGACAACGGTGGTTGACTCTCTGGGATTTTCTCTGTGAATCCTTCAGAGGCAGCATGTGCATTGCTACACACAGGAGACTTCCTCATGAGCCTTTTCTGAATCTGTGCTTGCCCCTTCTGGAGGTCTGATCAGGAGAGTCACTGGAAATCTCCCAGGTGCTCAGGCATTCGGAAGCAGCTCTTTGGAAGCTGAAGCTCTTGAGGTTTCCAGTAGGCCACAGACCACAAGCACGGGACACAGACATGGCTCATTAGCATCAATGTTGCCTGTGAAAAATCTCACTTTTACCTGCACTAGTTCAACCCAAATCATCTGGCCCCAGGAGAATACTTCCAGTACTTATATCACTTTTTGATCCAGTGCCAGTTCCCTGTTTGCAAAATGT
>VYXH01011100.1:0-32186 GCA_013397275.1 Burhinus bistriatus | reverse complement strand
AGCTTGATACCAGCTCAGGACTGGTCTGTTCCACAGCCTGCACAAGGCCGGTGCAGGACATGAGGGCAGTATTACTGCTGTGCCTCCAACACTGGGTAGAAATGTGCTTTGCATCCTCACACCTCATCTGTGTGAGGTTTGTATTGCGGGATGAGTTGGTGGGGCACAGAGCTGGCATTGGTAATGGTGGGCTCCCCTGGCTTTCCTTCAAGTCAACCCTCTGAGGTATTTTCAGTGTGACCATAAGCCAGCGTCCTGAGAGCTGCCCATCCCCGGGCTCATGGGCTCAAGCCTGGCACTGCACCAGTGGGGACTGGTGTCACTATACAGTATCTACCCTACCACTACATGGAAGTGACTAATGAAGAGCGTAGGGTGGGATTCAGCAGCAGATATGACATATCTCCCTCAAAGTGAGCGTTTCTGCTGGGAGGGGCCTTTTAATTTCTTACTCTTGTGTTGAAACTGATGCAAATGTACTATTTCCCTGTTATTTATACACTGGAATCTACGTTGATTAAAACATCATTTTAGCAGACTATTTTACAGGTCTAAATTATGCTTGAGTTTAACCCAAACAGTCAACAGCAATGGGCTCTTGGTCCATGCACATATTCCCTGGCACAAGGGCGGCCGAACCAGGCAGTTCACTGGTAGGGCACAATTTGCTTACCTGCCACTTTGCACCTTAAGACCTGGAGCTAATGAAGAGTGCTGACACTTCAGCATAAAGCCAGGCAGAGGGTACACACCCATCTCCCATTGCAGGAGAGGGGGAGCCCTGAAAATCTGCCCCGAGGGCAGGCAGAGGTTGCTGCCCACCCCAGCTGGATGGTCCTGAGCAGTTCCCAGCAGACGGGGCTGCAGAGACAGCCTGCCATGGGCTCCCCGGGAAGCCGTGCCCCACTGCGCCAGGCCTCTGTGCTATTCAAGGCTCCTCCAGTTTAGCAAATCCTTTGTAACCAGTTTTGTAGATCAGCCAGGCTAGCAATGTTTATTGTAGTCATCATGGCCTGTTCAGGGTTATATTCTGCTTAGCTTCTGTTAGCTTTGGATTTCACGCCCGTGCTAAATAAACTTTGCTGATTTTGAAAGAGCTGAAATTGCTGGCTTACATAAGGGCATATTCATTGTCATACATCCCTGCCGACAAATAACCAGCCTGCTGACCTCAAAGGAGATGGACACGGCAGCACGAACATTGTTTCCGGTAACACTGGCTGGAAATTTTCCAGGTGATTTTTTTTTTCCTTCAGAATGCACTGATCTGGTAAAATAAAAAAAGCCAATACAGAAACGACTTGGTCACTGGTTTTCAATGGAAAATTAGTGATGCCCTTTATATGATAGGCCTGTAGGATCTATGCTGTGGTACACCTTTACCTAAAAGTTAAACAATAAAGAAGTCAAACCCAGATGTCTTAACCTCATCACAATAAGGTATAGGGGCTTTTTCCAAATAGAATATTTAATTTAAGGGCATTCTTAGCATTTCCAAAATTAAATACATGAAGAACTTCATTTTGTAGTAAATGCCAGCCTTTTGAGTTCTAATGTTAAGCAAGGACAAAGGTGCTGAAATTTCTTCTGGTGTAGAAGTTTTGCTCCTGGATTGATTCCAGCCCATGTAATGCAACAAAGCTGTGGAACAAATAATTACCCACAAAGATTTTGCAAATAAGATAACTAGGGCTTTCCCAGGGCTAGAGGAAGTTGAGGGCAGTGGGTCATGGGTACAAAAAGGCTACTTAAAACATCTTGTTTTGTTATCTAGATGATAGATAGAGCAGTGGGGAAAAGAATTTCTTTTCCTGTAATAAGGGAATGCTTGAGGGACAAGATGTCCCTCTCAGCATAGAGGGTCTTCATTCCAGTAATGCCCAACCATCACAGGAGGACAGGAGTACTTCACAGACCAGCAGTCTCATACTGACCTAATTTCCTCTTTCCTCTTGTCCACTAAAGCATTAAAACATCCCCTCTTACTCTTCTTTTTTTTTTTTTTTTTTTTTTTTTTTTTTTTGCCAAGAGCACAGCTCAGCTGAGGGGAGAATCCAGCCTTGTCAGAATGAGGAATTCTTAAATAATTTCTAGTTGCTTTAGAAAATGACTGGAAGCATTGAAATAAAAATATTCCAAGGGAATTTAGGCATTCTTTCACTTCGATTTTTTTTTTTCTTTTTTTGGTTTGAGGATCTGTTGGTTCATTCTTTAGAGGTGTGAAGACATCAGGCACTCTTACACAGATACCCAACTGAAATCAATGTCTACCCTTTGGTTTCAAGATCTGGTCAAATGTTTAAGATTATTACATTTCATTTGAAACAAACATTGAGGGCATTTAGGCTCCTGCTGCTCAGATCAGACAAAAAATTAGTCCATAACTCCTGCTGCAATACATGGGAAACAGAGGCCTGCTGTCCTCACTCCTTGAAAGGACCCAGAAAAATATTTTAGTGAGTTTAAAACTCTGGGCCACATTTGAATTAGTTTCCTTTTGCCAATATTTTGATATCAACAAAGCTGGGGGGCTTTCCTGGATCCTGCCTGGCTCCAGCCTCATCTACCCAGAACTGCCTTCATCTCCCCAGTGGTATTTGCTCCACCTCTGCACCAGGGTGAAGGAAGTCCACAGTCTTGAGCATCCAGCTATCCCTTGAAGCAGCATAGTCTCATATCTGCATTTGTGGCACTGTTAATTCTCAACCACTCATGGATTAAGGAGTTTAATATCTACTTT
Source organism: Burhinus bistriatus (assembly GCA_013397275.1). Classification (NCBI taxonomy): domain Eukaryota; kingdom Metazoa; phylum Chordata; class Aves; order Charadriiformes; family Burhinidae; genus Burhinus; species Burhinus bistriatus. The sequence goes on along the minus strand of VYXH01011100.1, from coordinate 29,446 downwards.
TATTATGTGAACAGTTAATTTTCCTTTCTCTACCAGCATTACCTACATTGGTGGCATCCAGCTGGCAACAGAGACCGTCTCCTGGCACTTGAAGTAGAACTGAAGCGCCATCACTGTCGTCAGTCTGGCCATCCTTTCCCCATTCCCCAACAGCCCTCAGCAAGATGAAGGTGTTGAGGATGGTACAATGTGATAAAAAAAAGAAAATCCTGGATGGACTCAACAGTCAAAAGTATAAATGAGAAAAATACCTAGGGCCTGTGTGCTGACTGGCTCTACATGTCCAAATTTAGATCTCAGTNGAAGCAGCATAGTCTCATATCTGCATTTGTGGCACTGTTAATTCTCAACCACTCATGGATTAAGGAGTTTAATATCTACTTTTATTATGTGAACAGTTAATTTTCCTTTCTCTACCAGCATTACCTACATTGGTGGCATCCAGCTGGCAACAGAGACCGTCTCCTGGCACTTGAAGTAGAACTGAAGCGCCATCACTGTCGTCAGTCTGGCCATCCTTTCCCCATTCCCCAACAGCCCTCAGCAAGATGAAGGTGTTGAGGATGGTACAATGTGATAAAAAAAAGAAAATCCTGGATGGACTCAACAGTCAAAAGTATAAATGAGAAAAATACCTAGGGCCTGTGTGCTGACTGGCTCTACATGTCCAAATTTAGATCTCAGTGTAAATGCTTGTACCCTCCTTAGGGAAGTGCACCAGGGAGCATGTTTAAGCCAAACATGTTCCTCAGATCTTTCTCCAGATGCCCCACATTGCTGGACGTGGCACAGAGCTGGCCAGGACCCCAACCACCCCTGTGGCACAGCCCTTCCAAGAGGAACGTGGTGGCCACTTTCTTTCTCATTGGCCAGTAACGTGGCAAACTGCTGTTGGGTGTACCAAACCAGACAGAAACACACCTAGAGCTGTGCCAACAGGTGGCGAGATCCTAACTTTCCTCTCTTTCCCATCCACTCNAAAGTATAAATGAGAAAAATACCTAGGGCCTGTGTGCTGACTGGCTCTACATGTCCAAATTTAGATCTCAGTGTAAATGCTTGTACCCTCCTTAGGGAAGTGCACCAGGGAGCATGTTTAAGCCAAACATGTTCCTCAGATCTTTCTCCAGATGCCCCACATTGCTGGACGTGGCACAGAGCTGGCCAGGACCCCAACCACCCCTGTGGCACAGCCCTTCCAAGAGGAACGTGGTGGCCACTTTCTTTCTCATTGGCCAGTAACGTGGCAAACTGCTGTTGGGTGTACCAAACCAGACAGAAACACACCTAGAGCTGTGCCAACAGGTGGCGAGATCCTAACTTTCCTCTCTTTCCCATCCACTCTGCCCCAAAGTTTGCTAATGCCCATGACTACATGCATCTTATGTCCAAGCCAGTGAGCTCAGACTCACGTTCAAAATACAGGATAGAATTACCTATGAAAATCTGACTCTGGATGCCTAAAAGATGCGTATTCAAAATTGTGGTAACTTCTGGAAATACTGATTATTTTATTATAAGACTCATTATAAGACTTAATATGTACTTGAGACTTTAGGAAATAAAATGGTAAAAAGTTAACACTCTAAACAGAACTAAAAAATAGAAAGGTTTTGTGCTGCTGGTTTGTAGTTCATTTATTTCACTGTGTGCAAGTGGCACAATGAATCCACGTTCATGTAAATGCAGAAGAAATAACTAACTGCTTCTGATTTGCAGGGGCTTTTCTTTTGTAATTTGCAACTACTGTGTTACTCCCACAAGACCGCAAACACATTTATAATAATCTCTTCAATGGACTGGCTATCTTTGTTAGTATTTGTATCTGCCTTCTCATAAAAGATTAAAAGAGCTTGCCTATACTGCAAGACAAAACCATGTTGAGCCTACAGATAGCTGCCAAGCTGAAAAATCCAAGAAGTATTGCAATCAAACTCAGTACCAGAGGGCTGACATTCATTTTAACAATCCTTGTTGTCTTGAACTCTTCTCAAGATCTAGACATCAAAAGCAAGTTGATTTCTACCTTCATCCTCAGCTGCGTGAGATGAGTGGCTTTGCACTGGCTGAACACAGGCTCTCATTGCCTTTCACATTTGCTCTTTTTGACCCAATCCCCAATTAGCAGTGGATAATAAATATTTGCACTTAAAATTAATAACTCAGTCTGCTGTTCTAAGGAAAGGAAAAGGTCACTAGCTGCATTTCTGCCTTTTAAAGGAGAAGGATTTTGATGTAACCTCAGTTCTGGCAATCTGAAAACTCAAGACCATAGACAAATTTGGCTCCATAGGGGAAATCCCAGGTGCATCAAGAGCAAGAGGGGCCACGATCCAGTGGACCCCAGTGTTTCCAAGCCATATGGAGGATGGTTCATGTCTGATGAGGCCAATGTCCTTGGTGCCTGCCTTGCTGTGCCCCTCACAGCAGCAGGGGACCTCATGGCACCCCTTGCAGAGCTACTCAAGATTGAAACACGATGGAGTGACTTCAGCATGTCAGGCTGCTTCTTCACTTTTTCTTTTTTCTTTCTTTCTTCCTCAGCTCCATCCCTGGGGAGAATGGACCAGATCTCCAACTTGTACTGCAGAGGAACAAATGGCACAAAACTGATTTGCACCATGAAACACGCTGTGATGAAGGTCTGGCCCATCTGATCTGCAGTGGCTCCTTTGCCACTTTATCTAGGCAAAATCACAAGTACCTCAAAGACAGTTTCATCCTTAGCTCTCAGCTGCCTGGGTTTAAGTAAGCTCCATGCTATTACACTAATCAATTATTTTTCTCTTTTAATTCCAGTGTGTCTGCACAAAGCAGACAATAAAATATGGGCAGAAGGAGCTGCAAGATGAGATAAGATAGAGGCTCGAACATTTTTCAAATTAACCCGATTGCTTTGTGTCATTTGAGGAGATAACACGCCTTTTCCTCTCGTGGCTAATGAAACTGAGGCCTCAGAAATCCCCAGAACAGCAGGGTGTGCTTGGCCTGAGCCCCGCTCCTTTTGCACTTGCCTGGGACGAGCAGAGCACCCCAAACAGGGCCACCTACGCTCGCTGGTGGGGATCCAGGGCAGACATACCGATAGGCAGATATACCTGTTTCTACTGCCTGGCCACATCATAACGTGCCGACTGTCTTCCCTGACCGCATCTCAAGGGGGGAGGCTTCCACCCACAAAAGTGAGCATTCCTTCAGCCCTGTGAAGCCCAACCAGGCACTGAGCTCAACCAGAGCCATCAGCCATGTGCAGTCCCAAAACTTTGATCCTATAAATCTTCCAAACACCCATGTTTTTTTCCAGGAAATATGCTACATAAGAGTTTAAATTGTTTTCATACCATTTTTCTCTGATTTGCTTGATGCTGTATATGGCCCACAGCATTTAATGATGCTTCAAGAGTTACATGTTGTCAAGAGCGCAATAAGCCAGGATCTGTGCCACAAGGATTAAGCTGTCATTCAGGCAACTGAGGATAGTACACTGGGCAGAGTGACATTTTGTGAGGACCTTTGGGGGCCTAATGGACTTAACAGGGAATGGTGAATACCTTCAGGGAGCAGAACGAAAGAAATCACCATTTTTATCAATGAAATGCAGAAAGAAAACAGTCCAAGGATACATTTGTTGCTATTCATGGGTATCTCATATTCTTTCACGATGACATTTTTTAGCTCTTTTAAAGTGCTTTTCTTAAAGTGCTTTTCAACCTCCTGCGACTGTGTGTTACGTATCATGCTGTGGCTCTAGCTGTTGCTCCAGAAATATGGAAGTAGGCTTACTATGTAAGGAAAACGGTGCCTAGGAAATTAGATATAATTCCACCTGAAGGCCTATTTTAAGCTGGTACCTGGATAAAATTTATCTGTTGCCTATGCACAAGGCCCAAGTATCTGCATATGCAGTTATCCAGACAACGTGCACAAGTGAGAGCACCTGGAGACAGCATAGAACATGTGCACAAGCTGTTTCTGAAACCACTTTTCTGTAAATAGAGCACATAGACCCTAATTCACCAGAGGACAAAGCATACTGCTTAATTCTAAGCATGTGAGTAATTCCTGTTGCCTTCGCACGATGTACCTGGGCAGATCAGCTGGCTGTGCTTCAGAAAAGCCTTTAATAAGTTTTATTTGATTTCAGCAGGACTGCACATGTGCTTCATATTAAATCTCTGCCTTAAGTACTTTGCTAGAATTCTTTGCTCCCAAGATGGGCTTTACTTTCTTTTTTCATTGAACTCGGACTAGTTTATACAAAAATCTTCATCATTTTTAATTGTTTGTGACTGGCAAACACCAAAGAAAAAAGAACCTGCTGAAGCTGCAAAATCTTGAGGACTCAAGGCAAGGGGGACAAAAAGATGATGCTAAGTGTACAATGGATGGTGCCATCACACTTTTGACAGTCAGCCTTCATGCCACTTTCACTGTAGCTGCTTTTGCCCTGAGGTTTCAGGTGCTCAAACGATGGAGACCGCAAGCACAGGATTTGGGGAAAGACAACATGACGCAGTGGGCTCAGAGACAAGGCTTGCTGCAGCAGCGATGCGCAGCAAGGAACCCTGATGCTTCCCTGTAGGAAGCAGAATATTTAGGTGGTGCATAGGCAAAGCACCTCTTTTCAAAGTGACTGGTGCAGCCCTGCTCTGCACAGCCCTGGGCAGCCTTCAGCCTCCCTCCTGGCAGCACAGCCTGCCAGCTGGGGCCCTGGGATCACCAAGGCACCGAGAGATGACTCCTTTTATTATACACACATATATCATCTTGCGTTGACTCCAAATCCCAGCTCAGCAACTGCACACAAGAGGATAGTTTGCAAGGCCTCAACCAACAAGCAACACCTTCTTTAGGGCACAGATGTTGGCATTTGCTTTTCAACACCTCCCTGTAACTTTACACACATGGTCTGGGTTTATTTTGAATCAACATATCACAGCAAATAGTTGATAGCTGTCCTCAGACCCACTTCCAGGAAAGGACTCTGACTGTGTCACCCCACACCGCCACCACTTCTGCTCCACGTCTACTAAGGTCGTTGTGCCTCAACTGAAGCAGGAAGAGTATGGGCTGGAAGAGCCGACCTTCCTCGCTGTTCTCTCTGTGCTGGACCACTGCGAAAGCCAGGCACGCTCCCTGCAAAACTCCCATAGAGCACATTCACTCACCTTCCTCTTAGTTAGAAAGCGTACCAAATATTTGCTGGATAAATTATTCTTGGTTCAGGCACATTACCCGCTTTCCAACCCCATCGCCTCTCTACTGAGTTTTTCAGACTAAAGGACCTTTATGGCTTTAGGACTGCTCTAATTACATGAAATGGGTAGACCTACACTCACCTTTGAAGTCAAAGGAAAACACCTGAGGACTTCCAGCGCAACCTGTCAATTGCTTGCCTGGGCAAGGAGGGTACCAAGGTGGGATAATACCCAGGCGTCCTCCCAGCTGCAGGCTTCTGCACACCTCAGAGCAGCTGTCTGCATGCTTTGGACATCAGCCTCTGGCTGTGCATAAGGTCAATCAAGCTTTCACCTTGTGTTCTGGAGGTACAAGGCATCTGATCTTAAGGACACTTGGTCATACCCCGCCATAAGAAAGTTGGTGTTCCTATGTCTCCCAGTCTGGCCACAGGTCTTTGCAGTGTTTTGGTATATTGAGAAAAGCACCATAATCTGTAGTCAGAAATAAAGATATCTGTGTATCTCTACATTTCTTAGAAAAGGAGGGATAAGAGAGGAGAAAAAAGGTTCCAAACATGCTCTCAGAATGCCTGAAATTTAAAAATAATTCCACTTTTTCTAAAAGGTAAATAAAGGAGACCGCGTTATTTTTGCTGGGGTAATTTCAAATCAAACTCGTTGATTTTGGCATCTCTTAGTCTTGTTCATGACTGCTTAGGGCTGTCATGCTTATAGAGGAAGTGGAACTAAAGAAAAGAACCCCAGCAAGACAGAAACACGCTGAAAAATAGGTCCAGCCCCTTGCATTGTGTATCCTGAAGCAGCGCTCTAATCGTTTAGAGATGCTGCACTAACTCTCCCATCACTTCCTAATCAGGACTACCAACATACCTACACTCCTGCAAAAGGTGAGACAGCCCACTGAACGCGACTTGGCATCAACTCAGTAGGCGAGTGCAGTGCTACCTACAATAAACCACAAGGATAAAGTCAGCAGTGTCAAGGTGGTACTCTGCAATGATTTAGGATATTTGCTCTTTGGCTGGGGGAAACCATGGTCAATGACACTAGAGAGTGAAGACGCTTTGCATGGTCTGTGCATGCGTCAGCCCTCGGGTCCCCCTGCAACGCGGACACTCCAGCTGTCGTGTACTCCCAGGCTGGCATGGAGTAATGGCAGGCTGAGCATCTGGTTCTCCACATTCATGCTGGGTTTCCACAGCTCTTTTCCATAAACAGTCTGATCCGTATTTTGATATTGCACATGTATTCTCTGAAACCCTGGTTTCCATCTCTGACTATCCACTCCACCCTTCCTCTCACTGTATCGCAGGCCTTTTCTCCACCATCTGCTGGAAGGAGCTCATTTGTCAAAGGAACAAGATCTTTAAAGATGTAAAGGAAGAAGCCCGTCAACACTGCTTTCGTCCCACTGTGTTTGTTGGAGGGGAGCCAGGTGCTAGCCAGCCATGGAGAACTTTGCAGGGCCGGTTTGTTTAAATGCATTTTAAAATAAATGTTTGTCAAGGGCACAGTGCCCTCATGTCAATGGAAAGGGGCCCACCCTGGAAGGAAACCAGATATTTGAGAATGCCACTTCTCCCAGCCAAGGGCAGCCACCTGCCTGGGGTGCTGCACGTGCGGGGGGACCACAGTCAGCCCCTGGCTACCACTGGGAGCAGAGACAGTGCCAACGTGCTGTTGGTGTACGTGACTCAAGCAGAAAACTGAGAGAGGCAGTGCTAGGTGGGCCAGCAGCAGCTGACCATGCTGGAGTCGACCCCAGCCACAGTGGCTTCTGGGTGTGCTACCAGCCAGCTCCCGGGCCTCGCTGCCTGGCTATGCATCTGGACTGCTGATTTTGAGAGACACTGAAAAAATGCAAGACGGTGCTCCTTGCGATGATGTAAGGGCTGGGATTCTTCATGAAGTTAAAAGCCAAACTCCCTCCCCTGACTGCAGTCCCCCACATGGGAGGGATCAGACGAGCACCTGCAAATTCCAACACAACCACCTCTGTGGGCGCAGCATGCAGGGGAGAGGCAGGGGCTCATTTTCCAGCTGCACACCACTGGACTGATCTGCTGAGGTGGAGCTGAGCACTCACCACATCACTGCCTGCTCTGAAGCAGTGATGTATTTTTTTTGTTCTATTTCCCCCACATTCCTCCAGTGCTCAGTGCCTTCCCGCAGCAGCAAGGCAAGGCTGAGAAAGAGGCATGTTTTAGAGGAGCACAGAACTGGGGCCGGCAGACTGTAACAGCAGGGACCTCATGGAGGAAGGCGAAGGACTGTAGTGCACAGAGCTCATCAGCATGCCCCAGTTGGGTGATTCACTGCTCTGGCCAAATGACAGCCAGACCTACCATCACACCATCACAGACCGACATGGACTGTATTTACGTCACACCTTCAGGAAAAGCTAAACGTCGGCATGAATATTCTCCATATATCTTTATATTCACCCAAAGCTAAACTGCTTTAGTATCATGAGATTCTTAGTAGAGACATGAGGGAGGAGGAGAGATTTGGGAAAGTTTTAGAGCTCTAGAAGTGACATAAACCAGCCTGCCTGTAAACTGGGGCAGTGTGAGTCTAGGGCCCACACCCAGCCAGGACTTGAAATAAATGCTTTACATTAATCAAGGGAGAAGGCAGGAAGGCTCCCAGCTCTCCAGTGAGAGAAAGCATGAGTTTCCAGCCCTTGTGGTCTCTGTAAATGTTTAATGTTCTGTTGTTTAGAACGGATTATTTCAGACCCGGAGATCAGGTCAGTGCACTTTTTCATGTTTTATGGTAAGCAGGAAATACTGTGGCAAATCTCACAGCTCTGAGTCAGTGGGGAATGGGTACAGGGAGAATGGAGGGAATGTATTAGAGGAGTGGCTGTGGTCATATTCCCCTGGTAGAGTTTCGGGCAGCCCATGGAGGGAAGAGACCTGACTGGTATTTTTGCAGCAATAAGGAGCCGGCACATCAGCCACTGTCCCATGCTGTGCCCCACTCCCTGTCAGCCATGACAGCCATGCCACCGCCCAGCATCATTAGGAGAGGGTCCTTCCCCCATCCTCTCCACGCAGCACTGAGCACGGCCCGCACTGCCCGTTCTTTGCCCTCCCCAGCTCTGGAGAAGGATTATTCTGTCCTTATTGTCAACGGCTGAATGGAAAGGCTATGTAGTAGGTCTGAGTCACAGAGACGTGATGAAAACAAGCTGGAGAATTTAAAATGCCAGCTGCTGCCTGATGCCAAGTCAAAATTAATCAGGCTCCTTGATCACTATTGTGATTGCTAACAGAGAAGTGTATGTGTATTAACTTGGTTTCCTCTCTATTGTCCAAGCTGCCCTGGGGTTGTATAATTTACAGGTAATTAAGTTCAGCAAAGATTATTGAAAAACAGAAAAGGATGCCAACCTAACTCTCTTTTATTCATTTGCCAATGAGACTATGGTCTAATTTACCATTTAGCTTTTGAAATCTCTCCTAGAGATTCACACTAAAGGGAACTTTAGCTACGCCAAAACCTAAAGGGATCCTCCCCATACCTTGGAAGGAATTGTATCACACTAGAAATCACTTAGGAAAATCACTTCTGCCAGTAAAATGCCATTTAAGTCTAAGACCTCTCTCCTTAAGTCTTTACAGAGGTCTAACTCCCATAGAAGCCAAATAGGAGGGTGCCATTTTGGGTCCATGGAAAATATGTCTAGATAGGGCCTTAGAGGGAGCGAGAAGGAATAGTCTTCTTTATGGTACTAATCAGGATAACACAGAGTCTGGGCTAATGTTTAGATCCACACTGATCTGCAAGAGCTCTCTCCAAAGATGTTATGGTATGGTATATCTATGGCGTAAAACTACCCAGGCATTTGCTGGCTTTCTGGCCAGAGACTCAAAAGTTTTCCAAAGTTAGGAAAGTTGTTTCCTTAACAAAAACCTTCATTTAAAACATATTATTTCCCAGGAAAAAAATATTCCAAACTGTTTAAGAAACATACCTATGAATGTGCTCCTCGATTTTGAAGTCAGAGAGCTAACCAAATTTTTGTGTAATTTTAAAAATCACTGATATTTTGGTTCTGAAAATTCATTTTAAATATTCAAGAACAGGTGGAATAATTTAAAGGTAAATTACTTAGCTCTGCTACTACTACAGTTCACCACAAGGCATAAAGGAAGACCACCTTTCCATCTGAACCTCCAACTTTTTCTCACAAGAATATAGAGCATCCACACTTACAACAGAGGTCCATCTACCTCACTATCCCGTCTGCCAGTGGCTACTGGCAGCTGCTAAGGGAAAACATGATCCTTTTTGGGCTTTTTACCCACAGTCCAGCCATCAGTGTTTTGATGATTTCCTGAGCCAGAGGTCAGGCCATCAGCCTCAATAGCTCTTGATGGAACCTTCTCCCACCTTACTAAGTGATTGGGTTTTTTTACCTTTTATACATCTGGGCCATAAAACACCCTGTGGCAATGAGTTATGCCCATGTGCTATGTGAAAAAGTACTGCTTTGCCATTAATTTCATGGGGTTTGTGTTGTTTTGTTGCTTGGGGGTTTTTTTCCCCCAGTGGTTTCATTGATCTTGTCTTTTCAAGAGGTGTAAAAAATTTAACTAGAAATGTGTATTAAGGATTCTTCTTAGAGACATCAAGGGCCTGGTGAGATAAATTAGAACATGTTCATATAACATCAGCTTCTGCCAATTTAAAAAAATATTTTCTTCTTTACTTTCACAATTCTTCTTTAGTTTAATTTACTTTATGCACAGAAAGACTACTGGCTTGCTGCTTCTCAAGCTGTTCCTCACAGACCAGTGCAGTTGCACAGACCTCCTGTGCTAGGGCGAGTTGCACCTTCTCTGAACAAGAAGGTGACTTCTAGGGCCTGAAGTCCACCTCCAAAAAAAACATTTTTCATTCCACTGCAGACAAATCAGTTCAGAATGATGCCATGAAAATCTATGGAGTGTAGACCAGATTCTGTTAAGGTCAGATTCTAACCTAAATTCCCCCAGGGAGCCCATCTCATCTTAAAAAAATGCATTATGTTTACTTTCATTGCTTGCTGCATCTTGCCAGTGGGTGGCATGAAGCCATCATGAGGGTTAGTACCAGGATGGAGCAGCATTTTAAAAGGTTCTGAACTTCAGTGACTCAGTAGTCAGCTTTCCAGTCCTAATGGGCTGGCTGTTTCAAATTAAATTGAGTTACAGCAGGGCCCCTAGTCCACATCAGAGGATAAGAGCATGCAAAATTGAATTGGAAAAATGGAGCCAGTTTGTGTTCCTGCTTATGAACATGCAGACAAATCAGCAACTCAGAAAACACCAGCTATTAGTTTATTGGCAATTCATGCAGCTTAAAAATAGACATGGAAATTTGTACCCAGACCACTACCCCCTCAAAATCAGCTAACCATGTTAGTTACAACAGAGAGCCCAAGTGGGAAATTCCTGATGCAGCTGTTAAGTTGGGGCCAGAGAGTGAGTGAAAGGCAAGGGGTGGAGGGCACAGAAAGAGGCTTGCATACATCACCAACCCCAAATATCTAGACCTTGTGAGTCAGGATCATGAGGTTGACTTGAAAATTCTCATAAATTCAACGTTTTGTCTTACAGATTTTGAGCCTTTAGTTTGTAACTTTTGCACACACCGTAAGATCAACAAATAAATGTTCCCTTAATGAATTTGGGAGCCTCCCTCATTGCACATCCAGGGAGGCTTTGGGGAAAAAAATAAACACCAAAAAATAAACACATGTCCTGATCTAAATGGGGAAAAGGTGTCATAGCAAAATAGGAGAGGTCCTGCTACTGACTGACATGGCAGAGGGGGCAAAACCAGTATAAACCTTTCCTGCACCCCAGCAAGTGCTTTCCTGGAGTTGCAGTGGCTCCATGAGAGACGGCAACAGGCCACGCCATAGACAAGTGGGTATGGAGATGAGGCTGGTGCTCTGCCAGCTCGCACCCCAGAGCTGCGAGCCATGGTGGGGGAAAGCAGAGGTGACTGAGCTGGCTGTACATAGCTCAGGTAAGATCACTAACACAGACACACTTACATGGTGCCACACCAGAGCTAACAGGGCTCTGATCTGTCCAAGCCCCTCTATTGAGTTTGAGACCTTGACCTGGCCCACAGGTCTCTGCTCTGCACTGTGTGGAGGTACCACTGGGAGGTGGGTGCACACCAGCCTGGAGATCTTGAAGCAAAATAGCTCACTGTGCTCTTCTTTGTGCATTTTGTTTGGCTGTGGCTTTGGATTGTCTTTTTCAGTGTCATGTTCAGTGGAGAGAACCAGCACGTTCTCTGCTCCTTTGCTGTAGGTCCTGGGGCTCAGCTGCCAACCTTGCTGCAGGGACAGGAAGAGGAGGGAGAGGAAAAAAGTCTCCTGTATTAACTATAGTTTAGCCTGGTTAGGGAATTCAGACTATTGCTGTCTCTCCTGGCTAAGGAATCTCTGCTTCTACAGATAAAGTATTGGCTTGAACATCCACCGAAGAGAAGGTGGCAAACTGATTTAATATCCTCTGGATGACCCTATTGTAGAAACATTACTGTTTTTATAAATAAATTACATGGCATTTCCACAACCTACTGCATTTACCCCTTTGGAGGGATAAGGCTTCCATATTTCAAAGTTGTTGCAATGCGCTCTTCCAGATGGACTGTAAAGTCAAAGACAATCCAGCCCAAACTTCCTGTCACAGGCCTGAGCTTCAACCATTGCAGTGGGGCAAAATGGCACAGGCATCACACCAAGCAAAAAACACACCAAGCAAAAAACCCTCCAAACTCTGAATCTTGAGCCCCTTACTGAGTCCTGTTCTTAGGACTTCCAGTGTACCTACATATAAAACTTTTTCCAAGCTTTGAGGGACTGTTGGACTTCTGGAAGTAACAGTGGTGATGCAATGAAAGATTTCAGGCCATTTATAATTTCCTTGGGCGTATATTATCCTCTTGGTGCAAACACATGTAATTCCTACTAATACTATGTGACCAACGTGTTCACACAAAGAAGCAATATACCCCCTAGTGTAAGATCAGAAAGGGTCAATCCAGCAGACTTAAGTTTGTCCATTTAATGTGGCAAATCACTTTTTCATGCTTGCAAGGTACTGTCTACACATTGCTCGGGGACATTTCTGCCCAGGGTGCTGCTGAGTGCCCTGAGGGTCCATTCCCAGGTGAAGAACAACCCAGGCTGGTGCAGAAGGAAGCATTTGTGCTGTTTGTGTGCACTCTCCCACAGCACCCTCTGTTACACTACACAGTCTGAATGCAGCTCCCTTTCACTAGCTAATCAACAGGGATTTAGGATTAAACTAGTATTTTCAAGCTGTGGAAATAATTAATCTTCACCCATTTCAGACACCGTCGTCAAAGTCGCTGCCCGTCCAGCGCCCACTGCCCTTCACCATGCTGGCAGCAGTGACGCTTAGTGGCACACCACGTTGGACATACACACTCAGGAAGAAACTCCAATCAACCCAACTTAGGTCTACATTAACACAGTAAAGCTCAGATCAGCTACATGGCAATGAGGCAGCAGGCCAATGTCTTCACACAGCACAAGCAAAACCTCTGACTTATTTATGGATGAGTGGGGAGAAAGCAGAGAAATTACACATGTGTACATAAGCATACACACACATGTGCACACCCAACCGTGCTACCAACTATGCCTCTCTTCTGACTATTCCAACTTCCAAGCCAAGCAGTGCATTATCCCAGCCTCTCTTTTTCTAACTCTTATTTACTCTGCAGTTTATCTCCACATACATCTTCAAAATTTTTCTGTGCTTCTTTCTAAACAAAGACAGCAGAGGAAAATCCCGTTCGCTAGGGGCAACAATCTGAATTTATACCTTGTCACATTGTCAGTCCCAGGGAGCAGGAAGAATATTCCCATTCACAGGGTTTCATACACCAAAATGTTCTGGGTTCATCATTGGGTTTGTTCTGCAAGAAACGCAAAGGGCTGGAATCCTCCTGCTTTAATAGAGCAGAGGGAGTTTAGTATTTTACTGTCTTGCATGGAAAGAAGGCCTTGGCTACCAACTAGAAGTTTTCTTGTTCACACCTAGTCCAGAGGTATTTGTTAACTAGAATTTGGTGGCCTGAGGGGCAGGTGTCGAACTGCAGCAGAGTAATTGCACAGGGGAAATCAGATGTGGGACACTACGAGGGACGGGGCATTCCGGACACCGGGACTAGCAGCTGCCTCGGACAGCTGAGCCCTATGAAGATGGAAACTAATGCAGAGGTTTGCCAACTGTGCTGACCACCTGCATGGCTGGTGGTCAGGAAGCCATGGCACCAGCGGCACAGAGCAGTTCTCTATCACCTTCACAGCCTACTCCAGGCACTTCATGTTTGTCACACACAGGATGGAGGGCATCAGAAGTAAATTCTGCACACATAGGGTGTAGGTGTACCACCCTGCTGCAGTCTGTCTAGCCTGTCCACTGTTTCAGGAGAAGTCAGGTTATTGAGCTCAGGGGTAAAACTACTAAGCATTTGGGTTTTGGTTTTTCTCAAGAGTCTGGGCAGGCTGTACTCAGGTAGGCCTCAAAGGCGACAGAAGACCACCCTGGGGAGGTCTACTGAACAAGGGAGGGGCCTGAACTGCTTCCACCTGCCTAATCCTATGGCATCTGAGGAGATGTCTCTGGGTACAGCAAGGCCAAGAGAAGGGTCTTCTGCTGCTCTCCATCTTTTCCCAACTCACTGTAGAGGACATAAGGAGAGGCACTCTAGCTGAGAGAAATAGTTTCCACAATAATGCAATTAGTCCTACTGCGGGAAAGCTTTTTCATCCCTAAGCACGAAGAAATTACATGGGTTTGTGGCTTAGGATTCAGAGATGCCTTTTTTGGTTGCTGTCTTTGAAGTGTTATTGTTTTGGAACCGATATCCCATCTTGTCATCGACAGAATATTTTTTTAAACTGGAATGGAAGAAGCAGGTCCAGGTCCTCACATGCTCTTTACTCCACATCCCTTCAAGTTGCCCCTCTCCACACATGCTGCTTCACATTTTGTGGCCCACATATTCTAGAAGGATTTTCAGAGGCACGTGGCAGGCACCATACAGCCCTGAATGAGCTCTCCTGGAAACGTGGTCCCTTACCTGAGCATCTCAAATAGCAGCAAAGCACTCCTGGATATTCAGCCCCAAACAAGGGATGAAGGAGAAAGGAGAAATAAGAGTCAGCTCCCCAGACACATTAGCTGTAATGAGCAGGCTGAGTGGTGCTAATCCTAACCCAAAATCTGTGTGCTATTTTGGGCTACTGGAACTTGGGCTTTTGCATGGTCTCTCTGCTTTGAGCTGTCTGCAAGGGAATTAAAATGGCTTGCCATTGGCAGATCCTAATCTTCCAAATACTGGTGGCAACCTCTCGCCNTTTTTTTCCAGCAGAGCTAACTGCACAGTGCACTGCACAGATGAAACAGTGAGATTCCACGGAAAGGATAAACAGGAAGATCTTTAACTCCAGGAATGGACTGCTCCATCAGAGGTGAAAAGTTAAATGCACCCTGAAGCAATTGTTCAACTTGTAAAGATTAAAAATTAATGTCTTGTTGAGATACTTTCAGGAGTATTATGGAGAGTGATTAATGTACAGTATTCTTTAGCCATCATTACCTCCCCCCCAGAAAAACCCCACTCTTGATTATCTGCGTTTCTTCCTTTTATTTTTATTATTTTAAGATTGCTATCACTGTGCTGATTTGACTCCAGTTTCTGACCAGAGAAAGAGCACGACTATCATGCCCGCGTTCAGACAGACCTGCCAGTTATGCAGTGATGGATCAGAGTGCGCAGAGCAGAGAGGACTGAAGTTAGGATGTGCCCTGCAATTAAAGTAACTACCTACTCAAGACAAAAGCAAGCTTCACAGGCTTTGTGTTTCCTTCTTGTACTCTCGTTAGAACACGCAGCAGCAGTAGTGCTCACAAAATAGGGAGATTTGTGTCTGCTTGTTACCTATAAACAAATGTGGGGAAGGGGGTACTCCTTTCCTTAGGGAAACTCTTCTTTCTGATTTGGGCAGCAAGAAGTAAGCACAACAGCGATAGGTATAGACCAAGTGGATCCCACAGGCCATTTCACAATGGCTTTGATTCAGTGTATCTTATTGCTTGCATCAAAGGGCTTTTTGCTTAGGAAACTTCCTAAAGAGCTTCACATGTAGGACCAAACTCTCTAGTCCCCCACCACTCTGAGAGTACCTGGTAGTTTCAAAGGACTGCAAAAAGGCTCTGCTGGCCCATCCAGGAGAGATCTGTACCCCAACTGAGGAGCTGGGCACTACAGTAGCAGAGAGAGCTCTGGAAGGAAGGACTTAAACAGGTGCTGCTATCAGAAAAATGCAATTTTTCAGATATTTTGTGGGATGTCAATAGCAGAGAGAGTCCTTTGGGAAAACACCTGTTTAAAGCAGATTTTCTCTAGTTTTCGGTGGGTAAATGGTATTTGGTTTGCAACCAATGCTTGGGTCTGTCTTGAACACATCCCAGAAGAAAGCAGATCTGAATGTCTCACTAACCCTTCCTGTGGTAGGAGCCCAGTGGACCCCTTACAGGCCACCTGCAAGAGACCTAGGCCACGTCCACATAGCTTTGTTTGCACCTACAAGCCACTGCCTTGCTTTGTATAGGCTGGAGGAAAGCCTCAGCTACCTCTTCATAAAACACTTCTGTGCCAATGAGGTGATGTTTAGCAGAGGGCAGATGCCATCTCATAACCTCTAGCGGGGATATAAGCTTGATGGGCCAGGCTACATCCACGCATACAGGCAGCCCTATCAGGCTTTGGAGTAAAAATTTCAGCACAAACATTACACACCTTCCCTAGGCATATGGCACTTTTTATACACATAACACCAGAAAGGAGGTTCTTGTCCCAGTCAGTATTAACTTTAAATTTAACCCTTTGCTTTCTACATCAATACAAAATCACTGGTCCGTATATTCAATTTACTCCGATCCATTCAATCCCACTGGTATCAATGGCAATGTATGGGTATGAAGCAGTTGCACAGGACTGGGTAATAATCTGAGTATATTCAGATTTAAAGTCTTACTTCTGATGCTGTTAATGTTTCAGTCTGGAAAGGACTTTGGTAACTATTACTGGAAGGTTTCATGCTTCATCTAGTTACAATGTTTTAGGACATAAAAAAAACCCCTTACAACAATCTGAATAAAATATTCATTATCCTATTGATAAATCTACTAAATACAATGCGTTGTTCTGTCCTCGGTCCGGCCAGGACATCTGTTTTCTTGGCTTTACGGTGCTTAGCACAATGAATCATTTGCCTCCAGTCATTTGCAGTCCTGGTGCGTTATACTGCCTAGATCTTAAGAAAATTCCATTCAGTCTCCTCCAGACAATCCAGCATGCTGCAGTCCTTGCTCCCACAGCAACAGCAGTGGGATCTGCCTACCCTCTTTCTCTCTCAGTATAAAACCCCGAAGATCTCTGGTTCACAAAGGCTCTCTTTGCCTGCACAAACTGCCCCTTCCCAGAAACATGCAGCCTGTTTTGAAATGCCTTCATGGGGCTCTTCTGGTCCCTATAGCTATGTCTGTATTAATAAATAAAACTAATAAATAGATAAATACAATGAATAAATAAAATGGGTCATTCTCTGGTCCTCGTAGCACAGCTTACAAATGCCCTTCTCTGCAAAACAGAGTGGTTCAATTCAAACCCTCTTTTGGGAAGAGCCTTGACCCAGGCTACACCTTGGGGCATGCCCTGGGGTTGCGCTCACTGGAGAAGGGGCACACAGTCATTTAAAAGGTATCAGGGAGGTGAGGGCCACTGCCTGAGCCTTCCTGGCTTTTCTAGTCCATGTAGAGCAATGTCTGATAGGACATTGCCAGTGCCCGCACTGGCAGTCCCTGCTGCCCACCTGCAGGCTGGCTGGCTGAGGGTGCTACCAGCAAGGTAGAGAGCCTGGAATGGGACAAGGTGGGGCACCCTGGCCAAAATGCACGCATAGCTTGCTTTCTGCTGAATATTAACTCTCATAAAAGATGTCTTTGCTTAACTCATCTAAAGCTCTTCAATACAGTGTCAGTGAGCGACAAGACAGTGACCTATGGGTCTGGAAAATGCCTTTTTGCAGGCTTCATGGGGCACAAGGATGGGACTGCGGCTCCAGGTGCCAGTAACAGCAGTGGAACCAGAGCAGGAACATCCTCCTGACGTGGGGGACTGCCTTGTTTCCCTGTGGCGCTTCCCAGAAGTTTTCTGTACCTGTGCAAAGCACAGGCAGGAGGTAGAATGCAAAGGTAACATGGAAATACCTGGGCCCCGAGCAGACATCTTCTGGTGGGGATAGCACAAGCATTTGCAATTATTCAGGTACAGTCCCAGCGCAGGCTTTGCCCTCAGGAAAGTCTCCCTTTCCCTTCTCACCTCCCCACATTGCTCTGGGAAAAGGCCAAGACTGCCCCAGCTGAGGGACACCGACCACGTGTCCCTGCCCAGGAGTCCCCTGCCATCCATGAGCAAGAGAGGCAAAAGGATGCAGCAAAGGCTAAGTTTGGAGCCCAAAGACAGCTACATGCATATGCACCCCAGCAAGACAAATGTCTCGCTAGGTCTCCCTGTGCCAAATATGCATCCCAAGCTACAGCCAGCTACGCCAGCTAGAGACACTACTATAGCTTGGCTTGCAAGTTGTCTTAGAAAAACACCAGAATAGGAGACACGCATTTCAGAGAGAGCGCAGCAGGACAGAGGCAATGCCCTGCCAGAAGGGGGGACGCCATGCCGGCTGGGCTGGGACTGGTCAAGAGGAGCCCATTCCAGACCAGCTGTAGAGGCTCTGTGAACCCCTCTCCCCTTGACCACAGAGGTAACAGTTTAGGCTTTCTGTAGCAAAGGGTTTTAGAGATCTTAACTATAAGTTCCTGGGGAGTTCCCAGTTGTATGTTAGGCTGCTCATAGGGCAAGATGCTATTTATAATCTACAGTATTAAGCTCTAGCACAGAACAAGGGTAAATGTTACAGCATTGCTTCAGCAGCCTTCTTGTATCAGCTGGCCTTGGGCTGGGCTGGTAAAACCAGCCTTTGGGCCTCCAGCATGTATCCGAGGACCGGAAAATGGGGAGGGAATCTCAGGAACAAGAGTTCTTTGACAGGGTTGCTGCTGCTTTCTGGCTCTAACTGCATTTTCTTCCTCGCACATGCCAGGAACTTAAAACTCTAGCTTATAAGACAGAAAATACCAAATACCTGATGACAAAAAAAAAAAAAGTAAATCTAACAATCCTGAGGCTTTTCTCTAGATGTTTGGGGAGTTTAATTCATTAAGTGGTAGAAATAGATAGTTCAGTATCTAGAACGGTATGAAAGCTTGGAGTACCACCAACCAGAAATTGGAGAGGAAAATGAACTGAACTGTTTCACAGTCCCACTCAAAATCCGTATGAACTTCAAGAAAAAGTTCTTTTTTGCCTTAAAAAAAGCAAATTCTCCCGTTGCTAACAAACAAACTGGGACAGTTCCGATAACGTGTGCTTTAAACAGTTAAGTGGCAACAATTTGTCTACAGTCAGTTACCCTGAGACCACTCCATTTTGTTCTATTGATTATAGGATTAAAATATTTATGTTAAAGGACAGACAAGAAAGAGCAAGCTGCATCCCCAGGGACAAATTCTGCTCTTTTCAACCTGCGTAGCTGAAGGATAGGAGTGTCTTACCAAAGGCACATATGATGTTTTAAAAACTGCCCCAGGTCTCCTGACAGCCCTTGCCTGTTGGGAAAGTGTCTTTGGCTCCCAGGCAGTTGCATAAGTACTGTGCATTGCGTGAGCGAGGTGCTCCATTATTTATTAAATAGTCAAATAAACAGTCACATAAACCCGCTGTGAACGGTCAGAGCAAAAAAATGAGATTTTTGCCTTTGGGCAGAGCAGCCCTTCCACACATACCTCTGGTTTGACAGGGTTTTTTTTTTGTCTTTTCTAAAATATCCTTGCATATTTAAACCATCATGGGACTTGCTGAATTCATCTATGGCAAGGCATTCATTTGTCCCTTCTCCCAATTAAAGTTCATAGAAAACACATGTAAGTCTTGCTATTAAACAGGAAACTTATTCCAAATGTGCTAATAATTCCTTGCTTGGTCAGTTCTCTTCCTTCAAGTAAAGTGTGCTCAGTGCTCAGCCACTGCCCTGCCCTAGGCTCTGGACATCAGGGAGATAATCTGATGTACTGTTTCACATTTAAATGAGAAATTTTTAGCCAGTGCCCAGATTTCCAAAGGCTGTATTTCTAGGGAGTTTTATGTAAGAGCAAAGGCTTGGAAAAACCCTTCTGTCCTGCAGAATATGGTCCCCCTTCACCAGAGGCAACGGCACTATACAATCTCTTTCACAAACCAAGGGGCAATGAGGACTTTGCCTCTATATTCCTGCTGACAGGCTACTCCAGACCAGCAAAACCTGGAAGCTGGAAATTAAGGGATAAAAGAGAAAGAAAAAAAAAATTTAAATTTTAGTATAGCATTGTTACTGCTTAAAGCAACCTAATGGTCCCAGCCAACTTCCCAGGGTCACTATTTTTAATTCTCCCAGATCAGACAGATATTGCAAAGCGATTAGCCCAAATGCTTAACCTCAATTCTGGGTGATGCAGATGATTGCTTCTATGAGGAGGAGAAATTGATGTTTTAGTCAAGACTTGCTCTAGCACAGTCTGGTTTTTCTTACAAAGTGCTGACAAATGTCCTGCCTCCCCCAGTGCCATGGAGCACTTCCCAGCTCACCCCTCTAAGCTTCTTGCTGGCCAAAACCACTCAAAAAATTACTGCCGCTTGGTCTTTTCCTTCATCTGTCTGATACCTTCTCAATTCTGTGGGTAACACCTATCAGATCAATTATCATTTAACTTGGGGGGAGGGATTGAACTCTACTCTGATTTAATCCTTAGATATGATATCTACCATCTTCAGTGAAGTGTATGATTGCTCACAGATGTAAGACATACTAAAAAAGTTGCCCCTTTTTCAGCATAAATATGTAAAGTGTCATAAGCTCTAGATATCCATACCTCCCTATGTCATCCCTCAGTTGAAATATTACATTACAAATATAGTACCAAACTCTAGGATCTTTTCTTTTCCCATTGCTTACCCAGATATTAATTGGAAAAGAACTTTCCCCTTTGTACTATAGTCAGTTATTTGCTTCCACATATCCCTCATTGGGGACCTTATCAAAAGCTTACTGAGAAGCTGAGCAAACGGTGATGCTTTTGATCATCTCTTCTAGCAAACCCCAACAGCTTTCTGCTTCATAGAAAGAGTGTTGGTTTGGTAGTGTGCATTTGGCTGCATGAAGCGCAATGCACATGAGATTTTCATGGTTTCTCCGCAGATACGCTATCCCAGCCTGCAGGACTGCCCGTCATACCCCACTGCCACAGGTATGCCCTGCTGCCCTCTCCTCAGAAGAAGGATGTGCACCTGATCCTCCCCTACAAGAACATGGCCTGACAGGGTGCTGTCAGAATAAAAGGATTTAAAAATAATTTACAGCCGTTCTGGGGTCCTGTTACAGAGACAAAGTAAGACCAGTGAATATGAGAATTCATATATCTTACTTCCAGTGTATCATCTATTTAATTTATTTTAGGGTTACTGAATGAGTAATGTCTTGTCCCAGTGGAAGACTCTAAAGGAGATCTGGAGGATCTAACACCCACTGCATTTTTCAAGTAGCTGTGTGATACATCAGCTGGTACCAGTCATCTGATCTCCTGTAAAAGAGGCCTGAAAGATGACTTTCCATATCGTCTTCCTCAGTTCACAATGATACATCTCACTTCTCCCTTTGCTGTGCTTCTTAAATGGTCTTTTTGGCAGGGGCAACACACACTGCCTCTTGCTCCTGAGAGACTGAAGTAATTTGTAGCTATTATTTACCCTAATATTTCTGTCTCTATAACACTCATATCATTTAACCTTTCGATTTCATCTTTATGCCTAATGTGGCAATGTCTGCTCCATTCCAAGGTATTTGTTGTGCTGGGATGGGTGTTTCTTTTTACACATGAAGGAGATCAGGGGGGAAGTGAGAGGTTCAGGGCTTAATAAAAGTTTGGGTTGCTGCTTGATCATGCAAATTTTACATTTTTTCCCAGTGCCCAGATTGTATAGGGCAGTTGTGAGAGAAAAGAAAGCCGTGTACACAGTGAAAGATGATGCCAGTATATCCCTCTGGTTTTCATGGGAAAAATGGAGGTCCAGTTTGAGAAGGAATATGAGAGAGGCTGGGCTCTGGAGGAAGACGAGACATAAAACCAGGTAACTGGTGTGCCCACACACTGCACGCTCTCATCCTCCCCATGGGTGAGAAAAGCAAATTAGAGAGGTACCTATTTTAGGATGTGCTTCTCACATTCCCAACACAGATCGAAATGCTGCTGGAGTACCAGCCATAGGACAGGGGAGCTGGTGTGGAGACAGAAGCATTGTATAAATTAGGGCAATTCAAAGCCCACGAATCATTGGGACAAGCAAAGGAATTAACCCTGATTATTAGCAGAGACTAGAAACCAAATGTCAAAGCCAAGGGCATACAGCCCCATTCAGGGCTGGAGATTTTCCAGCTGACTGTAAAAGCAAAGAAAATATGGTGCAATCCCAGGCCTCCAGATGGAGAATGGGGTTAATCCACTAGAAAAAAGGCACATAAGTATCCAGAATTAGGAAAAGGAGAAATCAGATTTCTCCTACCCAATCAGAATAGAGAATAAAAGACACAGAATTAAAATCTGAAGCCTCATACAGCCTATTTCGGATGTGTGGTATATGGAGCAATTTTGTTGCGAGCTTCCACCGACTTTAATACTCCAGTCATTTAGTGAAATGGAGAGTTGTTGCAAAGGAACTGCAGCTCTCTTATCCAGTCTATTGGAGTATCCTGTCATAAGGTGGCAGCTGCATCGCTAACTGCTACTGATTCTGTACACCGAAGCCGAGGCCATATTCTGCTAGAGATTTTTGTTCCTGGCAGCGTCCCCGTGCTTCTGCCTCCACTTCCCGTGGCCACCTCACTGCACTAGGGTTGTCATGCAAGGCGATGCGTCAGCAGCAGAAGAAACAGGCTGGTGTCCACAGAAAGAGATTGAAAATGGGCACAGAAGGTTTTTAGTCTGAAGGCAGCTGTTATCTTAGCTTGCATAACAGCTTGAGGGAGAAATTGAGAGCAAATTAAAGATGGCTTATTTTTCCTTAAAATCAAAAAAAAGGCAAGTGGGCCAATTTCTTAATAGCTCAGCTGTGCATACCCTCACGTGTGCTCTCCCACAGACACACACAAACAGAATTTTATGCGTGGTGTAATGGGATGCCTCCGCCAGTGAACTGAGACCGAAAATTAATCTGTTTTGATGGCAAAAATACAAGTATATTCAGAACAAAACTGAACAGAGAAAAGGAATCAGGCCATTGTCATAAAATGTTGGCCTGTGCTATTACTTGGATAGAAGATCACCAAAATAAAAGCGAGTTGTTCCAGAAAATAGTTTTGGTGATATATAGTATTCTTCCAAGTCAATACTAAAACCTGTTCCAGCAGATGATTAGGAAGAGCTATGCTGCTAGAGGATCTGTAAAAGAAAGTGTTCTTTAAAAGGTTCCACGGCACCTTATGCAAGTGTAAGAGATATTTGTCAAGTTGTCCAGAACAAGACCTGTATTTTGGCTATTATATTCAGAAGATGCTTAGAGTTCCATGCAGTTTGTCATCTCTATTTTCTTTCCTGAATTATTAGGTGCTGTTGCTGTGCTCTGTTCAGCGCTTTCTTAGATTTCACCCCACAAATGACTGCATTCATTGATGAAAGGATGCCTTCCCAATACACAGGAGTGACTTACGCAGATATTCCAAGTGTTACTTTTATTCCACAAGACTGTGGACACTTACATCGACTAGAAAAGCTACTTTTCCAAGCTTTATCAAGTTTATGCAAAATGCTATTGGAGTTCAGTCTGCATTCATCTTCTTACAAAGTCTTCGCTTCTAACTCAGCAAAGCACTTCAAACAGGTTAATGATTCCACTGATTTCAACCCACAAGTAAAATTAAGACTGTATTTCATTAATTGGCTACATCAGCACTTTATTTGTCTGAGCTCCAACTAAGCGTGCTTCAGAGGAACCACTGGGATCTTTAAATGACTCATGTCAGTCTGAGTAAAGGCTGAAAACTGCATTTGTCCCGTTTATTCATCAGAGACTTACAAAAAATCCCAGCCTCAGCATGGTCAGTGCATGATTTGACTGTAGCCATGCCAAAATTTTGCTCCAGCATTCAAGTTCCAGTGTGCCTGGGTGCTCCCTCTTGATTTGTAATATTGCCCATGTAATCATTTATTTCAAACGCAGAGGATGAAAGCCAAGCTTTGTCGGGCACCTTCACACAGGTTTCTGTTTGCTAGATGTTGTTACCCATTGAAATAGTGTATTGCCTGTGAAAATACTGTTTAAACAAACCTGTCTTTTTTGATCTGCGTCATTATCTCAGGTTCTCTTTAACGTCACTTTGAAGGGTAATAAGGAACCCTGTGATACTTAGTAAAAGCTGGCGCTGGCAGCAGGAAGTTTGTACCAACTGTAAGGGTTAAAGTAGCTCCCATTGCAGCAGCCTGGGAGAGTAGTTTGGGAGAGGATAGTGTTTTATCCTTCCTCTGAGGCTCACCACTACCTATTCGGTACAGGTGCACTGATGTCTGCAGTGTCAGTGATGTTTGCCTCAATTGCCTACCTTGCAACAGGCCTTCCCATGCTTTCCCTCTTGCTGCACTTAATCTTGGCAGGAACACCCCATAGATGTACCCAAAGCTCGCATATTATCCTTTAAACCTTCACTAAAGTTTTCCTTTGCAATGCTAAAAAGAAAACTGAACTCCAGTCCCACTCTGCAGCCACTGCAGCTGCACAGGCTGGCCGCCCTGCCTCCTTACTTCCTCTGGTCACTGCCAGTGTCTCTGTATTCCCCTGTAGGTCCCAATTCTGCATATGGTCTAACTGGGGCTTCATCTGCCTTTGGATGGTATGTGGGGCAATGAAATCCTCTTCAGTGCCTGGACATGGATGCTCACGTAGCATCTGTGCCTGTAATGCCCCTGCAAAGAGCTGGCCAGCCCCCGTGCCCTGGGAGGGGGTATTCCCTCAGCCCACCTGCTGCAAGGAGGCTCAGGAGGAAGGACACACAGCTCTCCCATTCTGACATGATGGTCTTGCTTGCAAATTACACCATAATCTATGTTCCTGGTGCCATGCCACCTTGGTTTATGGACACAGTATCACTAACACAGGGCTTCAAAAAGCCAAGCCCAGCCAGTGCTGGCCCTGGTTGCAGGAATACGAGATGCTTGGGTGGTTTCCAGACACCCCCTGTGAGTGCAGTGGCTGGGAGGAACACCGGGCAAGTCACGCCAGCCGGGAACACCGTCACACATCTGTGCTTAGTGGACTCACTGCAAATTCAGTCACAGCATCCCCTCATCTCGCGTTGCAGATGGAGCCTGGAGGAGCTGTGGGAAAGGTTGCATTGCTTCCTACCCCTGCAGCAAACAAGCATTTTCGAGCATGGAAAGCTGCCACATCCTCAACCTCCTTCTTTCCCATCAAATACATCTCCCCAGTGCAGGGGTACATGAAGTTTATGGTCAGAGCTGGTCCAAAACACAGGTGCCAGCTGCCACCGGGGAAGACATCATGGTTAGCCACTCTCTATCAGCATCAGAGGCGCGGAGCAGGGTGCTAGAAAGGGAGACATAGAAAGTGAAGTTTGGCTACTCACCAAATTAAGTGCAGTAATAACAACAAAATTACCATCCATACAACGATCATTTCATGGCCCCGAAGCTATAACCGCACTGCTGTTGTTAAAAAGAGGACGTAAATGGAAGATTAATTCCAGATTTATCACAGAAGGGAATTAAGTGTATTCCTTAGCTATAATGGCTTATGAGGTCATCATGGCTTATGCCATATTCTCCATTTTTGTCTTTCTTGAAGAGATGCTTTATTGTAAAAGAAAAGGGGCTAATGTGCAGAATTTTATGTGATTGTGACTGTGCGCTTTTCCTGACAGAAATAAAACGAACTTCTATTCCTCTAGTCCTTGTGCTATAGGGTTACTGATGCCCGCCACAGGATCATTAAAAAAAATTACAGAAGGTGGCTTTTTACTGCTCAAATCACCTCTCTCTTGTGCTAGAAATAGCTCAGCTGGGGCTACCCAGGCAGTATGCATTTATCAGGGCTGCTTTACATCAGGCCAAGCAGAGGTCAGGCTCCTCAGAAGATCAGATAAAAGCATGTTTGTATTTCCTTGTTGCTGTTGGTTTTCTGAATATTCAGAGTTGGATTCCCCTCCCCGCTGCAACTATCACCTTTTAAAATTTGGGGATTGCTAATGGTTTTCTTTTTGAAAAGAGAAGACTGCTACAAACCTAAGTCCCACCTGCAGCATAGCCTGACTTTTGCATTGTCTAAAAAAAATACAAGGCATGATGTAACCAACAACTGAAAACCAACCACAATCGGTATGCCAATTAGCATGGTGATTATACCCACCATTTGCACATGGACACTTCATTCTTGCCAAGTGAAGTAATTGGTTACATGCACAAATCAGGTGAATGGTTACCACAGAGATTTTCATCATCAGTAAAACAAAACAGGGCTGTGGAGGACCGTGGGGCCATGGTGCAGGGCAGGGCAAGAGAGGCAGGGGTCTTGGTGCCTTTTGCGCTGCCCAGCTTCATGCCTGTGAGGGTGGGAAGCAGTGCTGGAAAACTGACCGCCTGGCAGCACCCGCCAGGACGCATCAATTTTGGAAACCTGGTTTGCACGGTATTGCAGGACTACCCTGGGAAAAGTTTCTCCAGGGCTCAAAGGAGCCTCTCTCAAAACCTAATTTGCTCCCTGCTTTGCCACACTAATACTAGAGGGTTACTGAGGCCAGGGGCACAAACACTCCCTGACTTCTGATCGCATATCAGGATCATTTTACAGCCATTTTCACTGGCTCCTTTTTGTGCAGATTTNTTTTTTTTTTTTTTTTTTTTTTTTTTTTTTGTTTTTTTTTTTTTTTTTTTTTTTTTTTTTTTTTTTTTTTAAAATTGCTGTGCTATTAAAGTAAAAATAATGGAGGCAGGATGCCTAGTGAGAAAGCCTTGTCCTGCCGATAGTCTGTCTGGCAGATGTTTTTCTTCCCTGACTGCACAAAGCACTGCAGCAGTTGGGAATGAGCAGACCTCTGCATTGTTAAGGGCAGGAGCAGGGAGCAGCTGCCTTCTCAAAGACAAGTTACGACCAACACAACAACAACAACAAAGCAAATTTCCAAACACAAAACACATCTAATTCCCTTGCAATAAGTTTGTTGTTAAGCCATCAAGCACGCTAAATGTAATCCATGTGAAAGTTTACTGGGGAGCTATGGAGAAGTGGGGAAGGCAGTAAAAAAGGCTTCTTGCTCCAGATTTCAGAGGGCAGCACCACCCACATTTTCCTTTTAGACAGAGCGAAAGGAAAGATTTCCTACAGGCAAAAAATATCATGCCCGCCTGAGAACCAGATAAGCTCAACATCTGTGCTCATATCCTGAAAGGTGGCTGGAAAGACCCACTTTGTGGAAGTGCTCTTCAGCTTTGACTGGTTATCTGCTCCACTCTGACACATGGAAAGGCGTCCCATTTTATACCAAGTCAAAGCTTGTGTTATCCCAGAACGTGAAGCTCTTCCCAGTCATATTTACTGTCAGAGAGAGGTTAAACAAACTAAACCCCAGGGAGAACCTAGCAATCTGCACAAAGGCAGCACTAATCTGTCTTCCAGAAGAAATCCCATGCCAGCCATGCCATTTCATCCCTCTTCATGCTACTAAAAACCATCCCACCTGCCTTCCATGTGTTCACTTGTGATGCCTGGGCATGCAGCTATTTACGCCAGCCACCACAGACCTGACCCTCAACTTCTGACATGTAAAAAGTAATTGCATATGAATATTAGTTGATGTCCATGCCTTCAAAGTTAGACACCCCATGGGAATCTTTCCCTTCTAATTTCCTCATCCCTGAATGGTTTCTCATTGAGGTTCAAACCATGACGCCATCAGCAATCATCATGGAAGGTGAAGTTTGCAAGGAAGGGTGAGGGCTTTACTTCAGAAGAAGAATTTAAAAACACTTGTATCTGAACACTTGCCCAACCCCTCTCTGTTTGTTGATGGAACTGCCCTTGTTGTGTTTCACACCACAGTTCCCTGATTGGCTTGCATGCTGGGCTATATTCCACCCACACCCACCCCTCCTTTTATGGAGGGGGTGTTTATGGTAGGATAAGGGCTTTGCTTAGGTGTGGAATGGTATAATAACCCTCACGTGATATTGCAGTCCAGACTTCATGCAGTGAATNGCTGGAAAGACCCACTTTGTGGAAGTGCTCTTCAGCTTTGACTGGTTATCTGCTCCACTCTGACACATGGAAAGGCGTCCCATTTTATACCAAGTCAAAGCTTGTGTTATCCCAGAACGTGAAGCTCTTCCCNCTGTTATGTGACCTTTAGACATAAAGCCATAAATCCAAGTGCTTCTCCCGCATCAGTGGGAAAAAAAAAAGAAAAGCAGTCGTGAAATGGTACAGTGGTCCAGAGGCCAAATATCTTTGCAATGAAAGAGGAATATGGCTATGAAATCAGGTTGAAACATTTTTAATCATATAGTCTTGTTCAAGACTTATGAAAATACTTTGTGTTTTGTTCTCAGGAAAGACAGTCCCATAAGGCTTGAACACTTCAAAAGGTTTCCACCAGGAAGCACAGCTCCCTGGGAATGTAATTTGAGCGATCAGCTCCATAAGGGCCACATTGTGGAATGCAAGATCTACGTTATGGCCATGTTTGTACACGCCTTTATGGCAACCATAAATCACATCTTCACCCTAAGGTATCAAGTACAAGTTCAGAGCTTCAATGCAGTCACGCTGCCATCTTGACACAGGCACCCATCCTTAAACCAAAAAAGAGAGAATGCTGGACTGAAAGGATGTTCTTCTTATGCTCATACTTAGCACAGAGGCTTTTCATCCAGAGATCTTTCATCAGAGAGTATTATCATCTCCCCTAAAAAGATGTAGTAGAATCCAAATCCATCCAAACTTTGCTAAACCCCAGGATTAGGAGTGTGATTTGTGTGGAAGTGACAAATCTCAGAAGCATGCCAGGATCTAATAGGAACAACTAGAATCAGTCAGCTAAACACGTTCTGCCGGGCCCTTGGCAAACCACTATCTGCCCTAATGCACAGAGAGAAGTAGATTAGAGAATCAAAAGGGGTGTATTACAGTCTCAGAAGCTGGAGCTGGTTATAAGTCTATTAGCATAACAAAAAGGAACGTACCAGGGTGGGAGAGCTGCCAAGGGGAGCGCTGGTAATTGCAGTCTCAGGAAGAGCAAACAGAGCTCCTGCAGGGGCTGGCGGCAAGCGAGCACAGAGAAAGCTGGCAAGGGCTTCCAAGGGCTTTGGGGGAAATGGAAAACTCTTATCCTTTCTGGCTTGATCCTGTGCAGTTGTGTAGAAGGACAAAAGAGCTCGCTCAGCATTGACCAGAGGAAAGAGTCCTACATGTCCAAAGGACCGGCTATTTGGGCAGGGGATGAAGAGTAAAGCAGGTGTCTGAATCTACGTCTAGGAGCCAACAGTGGAGCAGCACCTCAATGGATCTATCAAAGAGCATTTTCCTATCCCAGTTGGTTCAGGACAGAGAAGTAAAGGCCAGTATACTCCTCCTGGCCAGCAGCTATGTGCCCTCACCCATCCACACCTCCACCAGGGAGATTCTCCAAGCCAGGGGCTGAGGTGGGTGACTGCAGGATGGTGAGGGACAGGGCACCCCTCTGTTTGGAAGAGCAGCAGATTTGTTCAGATGATTAATTTAATAAGTATGAAGAGCAAACACAGTGAATAATAGTTCAGCTGGGAAAGGGGAACGAATTTGTGCAAATAGAGCCAGAAAGGAAGCTGAAGAGCAGGAGAGCAGGGGAAAAGACATCACTCACAAGCAGATGCCCACCCTTTTGAGACAACCGTCTGGGGCTGACCAAAAGATATTTGTGCTCTACCTGCAACGAATTGTTTCATTTATTTCAGGACAAAGAAAATGGTTTGTTCAATCAAGTACATTTTTGGTTCAAAATGGGAAAA
>VYXH01011098.1:298070-320455 GCA_013397275.1 Burhinus bistriatus | reverse complement strand
GGCCGGTACCGGGGCCCGGGGGCGAGCGCCGGCTCAGGGCAGCGGGGAGCCGCGGGTGGTCGGCGCGGAGCGGAGCGGGGCCGAGCCGGGTGGGAGCGCCGGCGCTGGGCGGGGCCCCGGGGGGAGCGGCGGCCCCAGCCCTGCCGGCGCTTGGGCTTCTCCTTGGGAAAGTTCCATCCGGAGTGCGTCCCCGCGAATGAGGAGAGGATGCAGTGAGCGGCTCCTGCTCTCTTTCACAGCAGGGTTTGCTCCGGGTAGGGGTAACCTCTAATGCGATGCTATAAAAAAAAATAATATAACGATCTAATACAATTTTAGGCGAGGCTTGCCTTTTTGTTTTCCCTGTTATTAGGCCCATACTTCTTTTTAAGTGTAGTATTAGCAACAGAGTTTTAATTGTATGAGGAGGGCTTCTTATTCTGAGCCTTGGTGTTGCTTTCTGTCTCTTGATTGGGAAATTACAGGATACCCCTGCTGCCCACCCACCCACACGGCACCGCAAAGATTTAACCCAAATTTTGTTACAGGATCCTGGGAGGATATCCTCGGTTTTCTAGAAACTAGAGACACGTGACCTTGTCTTGTCTTATACAGTCCTTTACAGTAATGTTGTTACTCCGAACAATTTGCTTCTGTGGTTTTGCCTCGGAGCCTTTTAAGGGCATAACTAGAGAGACGAATAACTAATGACAGACCATTATCTTGCAGTGGGAAGCAGTAAAACTACATGGGAGTTGCTTCACCCAGAAATATTGCACTATAAATTCAGTCAAAAGATTAGTTTCATGTCGTTGTTTAAACTGAAATTTTGCTTTCTGTGAAGGTCATTATTGGGCTGGAAAAATGGACTCCAAAATCCATGTCTGCTCTAATCCTGGTTTACTTGAATTTGTATTAAAATAAGTGTAAAATCGAAATATTAAGTGATCCCAAAGGTGTAATAAAATATATGGCCTTTCAGAAGCTTTTATACCAAAGATCACATTGCTTTGGCATGTTTTAGAGTGTAACTTTCTGAGTGTGCTACCATTCTGGGAACCTTCCTCTCCACTTGATAAGAAGCTGATGGCAGTTCAGAGATCTGCTACTGTTTTCATTTGCATCTACTGTATCAAAAACGTCATCATTTCCTGCTTACCTGCAATGTTCTTGAACAGGAAAATGCAAGTTCTGTTCATTACTGTATAATGTACTCCTCTTTAAAGTAACTACATAGTTTAAAATTACACTGATAGTTGCTTTAGAGAAGTTGTAAAATCCCTGTTATAATGTAGGCCTTTAATCTCCAGACCTATTGCGGTCTCTCGCTCTGCTAAACTACTGTTTTGTGGAAACAATATTTTAAGACACTTCCTCTGTGTTTTGGGGTGTTTTTCTAAGTTTGTCACCATAAACTTCAACACCTAGGTGATGAGAATAGAAAATTTTTGGGGGGGAGAGATGCACTCACTCAAAGGTATCTGAATTAAACATGAAGCAATAGCAGATTTAGGCCAGCCTTTTACTATATTTAGAGGATATTCGAGGATGCATCTGATACTGTAACAAAGTTGCAAATTCCTTGGTTCTGCCAATTTAGGTTTCAATTCTAATCCCTACTAAGACTTGTTTAAATTAGTGGTGGGGAAACGTAGTGTTAAAACATCTTGAAGACCATGTAAGAAGAGCCTGAGTAAATAAAACCCATAGTGTGTCAGCTGGGCAAAAAAAGAAGTATCTAGAGATAGACTGCCAGAAAAGTACTAGAAAATGGCCTGTTAACAGAGACACAAAGTTTGTAGCTCTGTTATAGAGGCTGCTTTGACTGATAAACTTCCCGTGCTTTCCCCAAAGTCATAGAATCATAGAATGGTTTGGGTTGGAAGGGACCTTAAAGATCATCTAGTTCCAACCCCCCCTGCCATGATCAGGGACACCTCCTACTAGACCAGATTGCTTGGCCTTGAACGCTTCAAGGGATGGGGCATCCACAACTTCCCTGGGCAACCTGGTCTAGTGCCTCACCACCCTCAGAGTGAAAAAATTCTTCCTGAGATCTAATCTCAATCTGCCTTCTTCCAGTTTGAAGCCATTGCCCCTCATCCTATCACTACATGCCCTTGAAAGGAGTTNTGAGGTTGGCATGGACTCACCTCTCAAGCCTGTCCAGGTCCCTCTGGATGGCATCCCTCCCCTCCAGTGTGTCAACCACTCCACACAGCTTGGTGTCATTGGCAAACTTGCTGAGGGTGCACTCAGTCCCAACGTCCATGTCACTGACAAAGATGTTGAACAGCACTGGTCCCAGTACCAAACCCTGAGGAACACCACTTGTCACTGCTTGCTGCTTGGACATCAACCCGTTGACTGCAACTCTTCGAGTGCGACTGTCCAGCCAATTCCTTATCCACCGAGTGGTCCATCCATGAAATCCATGTCTCTCCAATTTAGAGACCAGGATGTTATGCGGGACAGTGTCAAATGCCTTGCACAAGTCCAGGTTGCTCCATCTGTTGCTCTCAGTGCAGATCTGACAGATCTGGATCTCAGGGGGGTGGATGGATAGATGCTGGCGGGACGTTAATGAGGTGTGGGGATGCTGGCAGGGAGAACATGGGCAATGACAGGGCAGAAAGATTGTGGCAGGGAATACGGGTAATATGACCAAAGGTACTGAGACTGCCGTTTGGTCTGCATGGTACGGTAGAGGAACAGGAATGAGTGACCAATGTCTTCAGAAATCTCTTGGATACTGATGATTTCAAGTCCTGTGGCAGAGTATAGATCCTTGCTTCAGGGGGTCAATCTGCAGCGTTAGACTGTCATTGTAATAAACTTTTCAAATTTTTTTCCTTACATTCTACATAGGAAGCTCCAAATTCTAATCAATTTCCTATTTTTTCCCCAATGACAAGTAATTTTGATCTATACAAGGGACAGATCATATAAATGAGGGCATAGCGAAGGAGAAAAAAAAAATGTTTTGAAATAGGAAAGGAAGGAGAGACCCATTTTAATTTGGTAATGCCACAGATCTGAGTAGTTCACAGAAGCTGAAAGGCCAAGGAGAGTAACACAGTGGAGTTGGGGAAACTACTGATGAGTGCTTGACTCATCTGGGGAATATTGCTTATCTTATTATATTGTTTGATTTTGCTGTGTTTTTGTAGGAAAATGTTGGGGATAATTGCTGCAGGGGATAATGTTAGCGTTGCTCTGTAGCTGCATTATTATCCCATTATTACTATTAAAAATTATAGCATTCTTATTCCCTAAGGGTCCTGGGTCCACAAAGGAGGCTTAAGAAATGAAAGTTTGAACGTTGCAATGCTGTCCAATGAAATTAGCATTATCTAAGTTATTAGCGGTAGGTCATGGAAAGAGTTAGGCATCTCCAGGCGTAACTAGAAATAAGTATCGTGTAAAGCACATTCACTTCCCTGGCAGACGAAGCTGTTACACAAAGGGAGTCCGGGAGCTGCTCACCTGTATTAAGGTGAAGCTGTGCTGGAGCTAACCAAAACTTGCCTCTCTGGAAGTGGTTCAGCGGTCACTTTAATTTGCCATAAATGTGGGCTCCTGCCAAAGGTCAGCCTGCCTGCCTCACCTCTGGGTACGCATTCCTAATCTCTCGCTTGTGCTGGTTCTGTCACTTGTGGCCAAGTGCAAATCCGCTCTTGTTGTTGCTGTTGGCCTGGTTTTCAGTTGGATGAGTTCCTGAGTCTGACTCAATGCATGACTAAAAGGCACCGAGGAGTCAGCAGAGATGTGTAGTTGGGGGAAGAGCAGGCCGGTCTTCATGGTGCTCAGTAGAAGTCCCATTTGGACCAGATTAAAAAGATGATGGGCCTGCAGCCTGACGAGCTTGCTCAGTGCTGTGTTAATACTTCTGCATGGCTTCCAGACTGGGTTTCTCTTATATCTGTGCAATTTGGAGAGTGAGGAGAGGTATCTGTCTGTTTGCAGTTACCTGTGTAGACATGCTCTTCAATGACACACTAATGAACCAAGCGAAAGAGGAAACTTGAAGGACAAAGAGTTGTTTTACATACCTGTATTCTTGAAGGAGATGGCATTCTTGAAGGCCTTACTCTGGCATGCTAAAAAATTACCTTCCTCTACTCAGAGTGTAGAGCTCTGAATTTAGGTTTGGGGTCTAAATTTAGGTCTGGACAATTCTGCCACTGACCCAGTTTACGCACTCACCACCACTCCTGTTGCTTCTAAGTCTGCCTATCCTGTATTTAAATTGCAGACTACTTCAGCTACAGCCTCTCTTTTTGTTCTGTGTTTGCACATGGCCTGTGCTGATAAAGCCCAGGTTTATGGTGTGAGTTCTTTCTTGCTGTGATTATAATGACAACAGTAATTTCTCAGCACGGGATGGTCATAGCCATACGGAGCGGTCATGGAGGACCATTTCCGTAGTTTCCTCGCTCTTGTGAGGTCTCCTGGACTTCTGTGAGTCAGTCCCTGTGGACTGCTGTGTAGTGCCACCATGGGTCACCATGCACTTGTAGCATTTCAGCCCCCTTTATACACAGCCATGTATGAAAAAAGTTCGTTTTCATTTGTTTTCACAGTAAAGAATATATTACAGTGGATGCTTTGTCTTTTATTATATTATTTCCAATCAATTTTTGGAATGGTAAGCCTATAACTCGTGTTTTTTTAACACCACCTGAGGTAGGCATTTTGTCTGGTTTTTTGTTTTGTCTTGGTTTGGTTTTAAATGCACATCTAAATAGTGCTGTCAGGCTTCCTTTAGAAAATGTAGTTGTCTTTGGGTGATATACAGTGTTAAAATTACAGCTAATTAGGTCTTTACACAGTGAAATAGTCAATAGTAGGATCTTGTGTGTAGGCATATAAATAATGTTCTATCGGTAATTACTGGAAACTGGAAATCCCCTCTCCCTCAAATCTCTGGCTACATTCGTTTTTGTTTAAAGCACAAGGCATATTGAAGGTTTGGCAAAAATACCTGTAATTCGACTATAATTGTGTTCAGTTCTAAGCTTATATTAGCTGTCTTTTGCAAGACTTGCTTTTATGTGTGTTTCTCTTTGTGTGTACCTATGCTTAGGCAGTTTCAAGTGACTGGAAATTGCATAGGGCTGTGTTCTTCCACCCATGCACACAAAAAAAGGTACCTTGTGCCACAAAAACACACTATTGTGTTTAACTCCAATGTTTTCTCCTTCCTGAAAGTAATTGTGGAGCAGCTGTGCCCATAAGAGATGCATATTATAGGTTTTCC
This sequence comes from Burhinus bistriatus, assembly GCA_013397275.1. Taxonomy (NCBI): domain Eukaryota; kingdom Metazoa; phylum Chordata; class Aves; order Charadriiformes; family Burhinidae; genus Burhinus; species Burhinus bistriatus. Next base: position 315,216 of record VYXH01011098.1, on the reverse strand, counting down.
TCATACTTCATTTCATTTTTAACCTGTTATACCAAGATCCATCACCTGTATCTGCTTTGAGAAGCAGTAAGTTGTCCTGTGGGGTTAACAGAACAAATGCAAAACTTAATGACAGGTTAATGCACGCAAGAATGGCAGGACTGGTCACAAACCTGGATGCTTACAATTTAATTTCTAAAGCTGTCTGTCAGCCTCATCTTATCCAAGACCAGATCCATGTTTTATTGTGCCCAAAGATGACAGGCAGTTTTACCATGGGTGTTCTCTGGAAACAGTTGTAAGTTTTTGATTTCAGGTTTGAATGGTTTGTGTCCACCTTTATAGCAAACTCAGTTTTCACTACTGTTTCTGCAATGCTATATAAAATTGGGGCCAGCTGGATTGACAACTGCCTTCTTTGTTTTATCCCTGAAAGCAACCATAAACCCCGTTGACTGAAGGAAAGAAAGGTTCCCTGATTTCCTGTAAAGAATGTGGATTTATTTTTCCATGGATGGTTCAGGAGGGCCTTTTCTTATTCAGGGGATACTGAATATAATAAATACACTGTAGTGCCACAACTGTCTCTAGAATATTCCTTCAGAAACTACCTTGATACTGTGAGTGAAATTATGAAAATGTAAGTGTATTGTAATTTTGTAAACAATGCTATAGATGAACAGTAAAGGAGATTCTTACAAAGCTATACACTTACACTCCTTAAAGAAATGGAAAACAAGAATAAGTGTTATGTTGACATTGAGTCAATATCAGACCTGTTTCGGAGGAAAATCTGAAAAGCAGAGATGCTATGTAGAAAAGGGACCAGCCCTTTCAGGAGCGTAATTCCTACAACACACCTTAGTAAATCCTAAAAGAGAGATTCTTAATTGAGTCACAAAGTGTGTGGGTATTAACAGAGCAGAGCAGTCTTCTAAAAGGTTCTTTGAGGTGGGTGTACTGTGGAGTTAACAATGGGCTATACAGATGGGTTTGATAGTAGCCAGAGGTGGTACCGGTTAATGATTCATTGTTGGTATATGCAATTGCCTGAGTCATCTTTATAGGTGTACTGTGATATCTCAAAAGAGAGTTACAACTGGCTTTAACTAGTGGTGTGCTACAGCTGATGCAGCGTGTGGAAGACGACAGCCTGATGCTAGCACTGTTTTCTCATCAGTAGTGGGTCTTTGCTCCCTAAGCGCAAGTAACAATAACTTGGAGAAGGTTGTAGCTGCAGCAATCAGCACGGTTTTAGCCAAACACACAACACTCATTTGGAAATATACTTTTCTGTTACTGTTGTCGTTGACATATGAAATAATTTTTTTCCCGCTTTCACTGTTTTGAGATATAATGTGAATAATTGTGCTTCTCTGAGCTTTGTTCCCTATTGTAGTATCACTCTATGACTAATGATGCAAGGTTATTCACCATTTGTGAAAGTTGGTCTGGTTATGCAGGGTTGAAGCATCTGAGATGCTTCCTTCATCACCAAGGCCTTCAGAAACAAGAGCTAGTGCTTTCAGCAGAGGTCTGTATTGGAAGGCAGGTGTTTGTGCCTGGATCCAGCACTGGAGCATTCTGGTGTGGTCAGAAGCACCTCCCAGAAGCAAGGTGGTCACAATCTGTGGTGAATAACCACACTGCTAGACTGCCAAAACCAGGAGCTCTGCCTGCTCTGTTCCTGGTTGGGACCAGCTAACACAGAGGTGGTCAGAAGACCACGTAGCTGGTTAGCCTGTATCAATGGCTTGTGTTTGGCTGGGCTTCTGCAGCGAGGCAGAAGCAGTTTGGAGGTGGGATGAAGAACGTGAGTGAGTGAGCTTTGCTGGTCCTATCCTGGCTTTGTGGCAGCCAGTGAGGTTGGCTGCTGCCGGCTTTCTCGAGTGAGGCAAGGAAAGAAGGGGAGGGGACGCTTTCTCTGCCAGTATCCTGTGGAGCCGCTGGGACAGCGGAGCCAGGGACTGCCGCAGATCTTTTCAAAACCATCTGCTTTTACCACCTGTCATTGCTTATTCACAAAATGCAGTCTTATTGGGCATTAGTATTAAAAATCTTTCAGTATAAAAATAAACAAGTTTCTTCTGAAATTCCCCCATTATATGCCCATAGCTCAAGTAGAGGACTATAAAGTGCTCTGTTGTGATGGAGAAGGGGAGAGGGGGAGAGCGCGAGAAATGGACTTGCCTGCCCACCATAAAACTCTTTCTGATGTTGTACATGCTCACAGTGCTGTCAGTGGGACTTATTTTTGTTATCAGCTGGTATGAAATGGATGGCATGATTCTGTTGAAACCTAATTTTAAGGACAATTTTGAGGGTGAAATTTTGTTACAGAAGGAGCCCTTGGCAAAACTTCTATTGCATGCACTGACATCAGCTGCTTCAGTGCTTGTAGCTTTAAGTCAAGGGGAACGGCACAATCCAGGACTACTTCTAGATTTCCTTTGGCTATTGAGTTGAATGTCATTGCTGTAAAGCACCCAACTCCTTTGTTGGATGAAAAATTTTTGAAAAGACTGAGACAGTTAGTCCCCAGGCCATTAATAAGACACTCAAACTCTCATATATTCACATTTCTAAATTGAATGTGACAGACAGAATTATACCCTTAGTTAACCCTCGCTTCATATAACTGCAACCTCACTGCTTTACTTCTGATCCTGCAGACTGCAAAGAACACTTTGCTTGCTTTTCTGACAAAAGATCTGTTTATGTAAACCCAGAGCTCTGATAGCCGTGTAGTCTAACGTTGCATGCAGTAAATTCCACTTTATTCCTGTGACTGCAGCTGGAACTTCTCAGCCTAGCTCTTTACGTGCCCTATGATCCTTTCTCCAGTAACGTACATTATTGCTTTGATGTGGTTCTGCTTGTACTTCCCTATGGAGCCCTTCAGTTTGCCATCTGCAGGAAGAAATGAAATTCCACACAAGGCGTTACAGACGTTGAATGACACTGTCTTCTACCGCTGACCTCCTTCAAGCCCTCATTGCTGCTATCTTTATTAGATACTCCAGAGCAAACTGACTAAGCTAATACATTCCTAGTATGGAACAAGATGTCAGTGATCCCCTCTGCACTTTTTTTCATGCCTTTCATTGCATCTGAAGTAAACTTGATGACACTCTTGCAGAGAGGAGAGGGCAAGGAGCCCAGAGGTACCAGGGTGTTTATGCTATGTTCTCTTGTATGTATCAAAACAACCATCAAATCTTGCACCTAGATGCAGTAGTCAAACCTGTCAACTCAGTGGAAAACCTTCAGGGTTTGGCAGATAACCAGTAACTTTTGCCATAACACTGTCTAGCTGTAGTTTTAATTTTTTTTCATCCTAATGTTTATGTTCAGTGACTGCTGCCTTGTCCTATGTATCCTCAAAGCTGCCTGGGGGTTTCTATTATACTTGAATTCAAGGTTTCAGGACATCCTAAACAATATATTGATTTGATGGGAAAGGCTGGATCTTCATGCATTTCTCAGTTAAGATTTTTTTCATCTCTCCTGTTTCCTAATCACTGTGTTGTCTCCCAGGCATTGTGTTTTGTTCCTTTGCCTAGTTCTGCTGTCACTAAGCTGAGAGAGGAGACAAAGATTGTGTCCATAAAGACTGATTTAATGCCTGAGATGTATCACTTCACCTTCTTTCTGCCCTATCATTGCCCCTTCATTGCTATGTAGCATCAGGCAAACTGCTAGCTGTGTATTAATCCCTGTGGCTCAGAAAAGAATTTAAGCCATCTCCACCATGTTCCAAAGCTGTCTTTGATTTATGCTAAAATGAGCGCTTTACAGGCACCTGGCTCAAATCCTGTGCGCTGCTGTTTGCGACAGGATCCAAGTCAGCTGATACGCGGAGAAGAGATGCTCAGTTGCTGGTACTGGAATGCCCTATCCATGGGGCATCAAGTGTTTTCGTCCAGCATTTTGTTCTGCTGAATATTTGTATTGGGCCATATACAACTGAGATGCAGGCAGTTGTTTATCTGCAGAGGGTAATACTGAATTCTCTACCAATGGAAAGCCTATTGCTTTGGCTAGCTCAAGGTTTTTCAAGAACTGATTAGGTATTGCTTACTGCTGATGAACTCGGTCACAAAGAATTTCCAGCAAGCAAGTCAGGGATCAGATGAAACTATATGCTTCCAAGATGGTGTGATAACATCCCATATGTAAAGATGAGGTTTCTGGACTCTACCAACAGAGTAATACTGTTGAACCGACCGCATATGCAAAACTGAACTCTGATCTGACAGCAAGTCAGTCACAGCACACAGATGCATTAGCTGCTCATACTATACCACTTGAAGGGGGGCTCTTCTCAGGTTCCTCTCGGAAACCTTTTGCCTGTTAATGTTACATTTATTGCAGCTTTGGTTTTCAGGTAATAAATGATTGTATTTCGATAACCATCTTTCTGCTGGTGAATCATAAACAGGCTGAAGTTGCATTAATACTGAACACATTTCTGTCGTCTTTTCTGAAAGTGTAGATTTCCCCCAGACAAGGATGGCGACATATGTAGGAGGACAGGTTGCTTTGTGACTGCCTCTGCTTTGCTCTTGCAGATAAATATGATTTTAAACTTCCAGTTTTAAAGGTTATAGGCTGGCACATCTGACTATCAGTATTTCACCTTAAAAATTGGATAGTCATGCTGAAAAATGAAAAAATTACGCAATGCCAGAGTTTCCATCACTGACTGTAAATTGCATCCTTGAAGATGGGGAAGTTCTTGCTTTCTGAAGCAACATAATCTGCATTTATCAAAAACCAAGTACTCTACTTGTCACTAACATTTAATTTCCATGGCAACCTACATAACTCTTGTTCTAGGAGATGAAGTAAGGTGATCTGGACCCCTTCATAGGAACTTATCTCTGATCTAAGGTTCATGTGTTCAGAATGTTAAAACAGTCACAAAACTGTAAAAGTAAAGCTATCTTTCATTAAATGACAGGGTGCCTTCAAAGAGAGTAGTTCTTTTATTTTTCACATATGCCTACACCTAATATGACTAATGTGACTGTGACTGTGAACCGTTAAAGTGCTACAGCAATAAAAAGTGGAATAACAGAAGTAGGTTTTGTAGCATTCCTAAATACAGAGCAGGAAACTTTTATCTTGTCTCGTGGGTAATAAGAGTAAGCTAAATTTATTATGTCTGATAGTTGGAAGTAATCAAGGCAATAGGACTCTTTTTCATGTCATGCATGCAAGTCCTCATATGTATTTTTACTCTGAACACATATTTTTTTCAGTGTGTTATCTATATTTTCACTCTAGAATAGCATTGGCAGCATTTGGTGCTTTGCTGCATGTATCTTTATATAAATACCACCCCATGCTGCTGACTCATTTATAAGATAAAATGGGCACATCCTTGCACTCCTTTTTTCTCTTTTTGTCTGTCTTTCTGTATTTGAAATTCTTATCTGCTATGTGCAACCTTGTGTCCTGTCCATGCAAAATATAGTGCCCAAAATATCCTGTCTGGGATACTTTTAATCTAAAGTGCTCATAACTGCCAGCAGCAGCTTCCTTTAAATTAATTACAGAATTTTCACTAGAGTTTCCCATAGGTAGTTGGTTTTTTATTCTGTACAGCGTTGTGCAAAAATCTTACCAAACCAGAACTTTCCACTTGCACCAATAGAGGTATTGCATCTATCTGACACTTGTTTTGAAGTTTCAGGAAGATTAAGGCCAGGAATACATTAAGGATAACTATAATTCTGTTACAAAAAGGTCATACTGCATTGACTTATCTTTTTAAATGCCATGTTTTCCATACTTTGTGGAAACTTACGTTCTTTTCTTTAAAAAGCAAGTTCTGAAATAATCTGACTGAAAAATGAAGATAAAATATATCAGCTTTCTATTTTCTTTGTCATTTTATTCATAAGTTGTAAAGCTACAACTGTAGAAGCCACTTTTTTGTTGATTAAATTATCTCTGTAATATATTCCAAATAATTATCTAGTGTAGTGTCAGCAGGGAACGTAAATTCTGATGTCTTAGGATAAACATAAAAATTATACTAATATATCTCTACTAAAACTGCATGATATGAGACCAAATATGCTGGGCCACAGGTGAAGTGGTCTCTATCATCTTCAGAATGTTTTCTTCTAGAACATGTTGATTTTATTGGTATAGTAAGTCTCTTGCATCTGCAGTTTGTGTTTACTCATATGGTCACTGGAGATGTGCATTTTCCTTGTAATAGTGTGGCATGAGTACTTGAAAGCAAAGGGCATGGGTGATAATCCATGGTAGAAGGTATGTGGAAATTAGGTAAACGTGATAGACTTCAAATCACTTGTGTTTCCCACTTCACTGTTAACAATGAAAATGAGATTAATGCAATACAAATGCATTGTATTAACACATACGGTAGGGAGTAGTGTTTAAAAACTGCATATGGTGGAAATTACTTGCCTTCTTTTGTTCTAACTTAGCACTGAGAGTTGGGAACAGCACAGTGGGGTTTGTCTGAAGACCACTGGAAGCAGTGCCATAAGCGAACATTTGGGTCCCCTTGTTTCTCGACTCAGAAGCAAGTAGCGACAAGTCTGCAGCAGATTGTAGGTCCCTGGTAAATTCAGAGAAAAAGGGTTTGTAGCAGTCTTGCACTGAGCATTCAGGAAGGTAACCGGCAGGTTTGTCAAGACAGCAGTGAGATCTCAAATGTCAGTGAAGGGGACTCTTGCTGGGACTTCCTGGGTCTCACTCCTTCCCCTGAAGGAACCACATCCTAGCAGAATCCAAATGGAACGTAGTAGTTTAAGTCCTGTTAAGCAAGTATAATGTCATGTGTCAAAAAGGCGAGTTATTCATTTTCTTCGTTCCTTCAAATTCTTTTGGAAATACTGTTAAGGGTAGGGTCAAAAGTTTTCTCTTTGTGCTGTGGGTATTTCTCGGTGCTCTGTTCTTCTCCCTTAATCAGTATTTAGAGGCCTAGTGCTCTGAAGATTTGGGTTCTCTTCTTTCCAGTATCACTGGCTACTTGCGAGAAGTACTTTTTCCTAGGTGGCTGCTCATTAAGATCAGGAGGCAGAGCACTTTCCTATTTTATAAAGGCAAAGTGAGGATAAATACTGTGTTCTCAGAGCCCAAGCAGCGTGGAATTGAGTGTGCGGGCAAGAGATGACCTGTCTTGCAATGTGGCCCACCGAGCAAGAGGCATGATAAATTCCTATTCTAAATATGATTTTGTACAAAAGCAAAGATTGCCTAGGAGAACATAATTAAGCAGTGCTGCACAGGAAACAAAGAGTATTTTACTCTTCAGAACTACTTAGAAAAGCTAGTTATATTCAAATCCATCAGGTTGGATGGGATTTATGCTAGGATGCTGAAAGACATGAGTGATGCAATTGCAATTCTGTTTTCTGTGAAAAAAGATGGCAGAGAGGTCCCTGAAGACTAGGGAAAGGCTATCATTACACCCATCTTTAAGAAGAGTAAGAAGGAGAGTTCAGGGAACTCTAGGCCAGTCAGCCTTACCACAATCCCTGGAAATATTACGTATCATTTCCTCAGGGAATTTGTTTCCAAATGTGAGAAGGATGAAAAGGTGATCAAGAACAGTTGATCCAGATGTACCAAGGGCAAGTCGTACTTGAGCAACCTAAGTACCTTTTGCAATTAAATGACTAACTAGTGGGGACATCAGTGGATATAGCATTTGCTGACTTGGACTTCAGCGAGGGTTTTGTTATCATCTCTCACTGAGGAACCTGTGGAAGTATGGGCTGGAGATACGGATTGTTAAATTGATTGAAAATTACATGGATATCTGAGTTCAAAGAGTCATCTTCAATAGCTCAGTGTCTCATTAGAGACAAATAACAAATGACCTGTGAGGGACTGGGCCACTAGAGTTAGGTCTCTGTTAATTACCTAGATGGTGAGACAGAACGCACCCTGAGAAAAGTCGTAGATCACATTAAATTGGCAGGAGAGAGAGTTTAATACACCAAATGGTAGAAATTCAATTCAGCTGGACCTTGAGAAACCTGAGATTTGGGCCAACAGAAACTTCATGAAATTCAGGGAGAAAAATCCTGAAGTTCTATGCCTGTGCAGATAAACTCCATGCAACAGTACAGGCTGGGAAACAATTGGCTGAACAGAACATCTGTGGGAAAGCAATGTGATATTATGGTTGCTGCCAAGTTGAAAATGAGCCAGTGAAGTGTTTTCATTGCAAATAAGGCAAAGGCATAGTGGTCTATATTAAAAGTATGGCCAGCAGATCAGGGGAAGTTATTATCTTCCTCAGCACTGTTGAGTACTGTGGTTCTCCAGTCAGTTTTGAGGTTCCTCAAATGAAAAGGGCAATGTTTAAAAAATGGAGAGAGGATGCAGTAGAGGACTACTAAGGTGATTTGAGCCATGGGACCCATAAGTTATGAGGAGAGGTCAAGGGAGTTGGACTGGTTTAGTCTGGCCAGAAGAAGAGGCTAAGGGGCAATCTCATAGAAGCCTGTAACTGCTTGAAGAGGAGTTAGAATTGCTACGGAGCTAAACTCTTACTAGTGGCAGATTTTAAAAACAAGGGGCAACTGTCACGGGTAGCAGCTTAAGAAGTTCAGACTGGCCATTAGGAAAAAAAGTTTTTCACCAGGGAGTAGTGCAGGATTTTTAACTTGTCACCCAGAGAGGTGACAACCTCCTTGGAGGTTGTCAAGACTCAGCTGGACCAAGCTGTGGATGATCTGGTCTAGCATTGGTGACAGTCCCTCTTCAAGCAGAGAGTTGAACTGGTGAGCTGCAGAGATCCCTTCCAACCAGCTTTTCTGTGATTCTAACTCCAAAGAAGTTAGAGTCTGCCCAGGACAGCAGGGCTGTGTAATGTGAAAGAAGAATTTTGTAAGGTTGTGACATTTGTATATCCACAATGGTGGATCTAGAATGGTGAACAATAGAAGCCCCTCTTCTACAAAGATTTCCTCCCTACCATCATCTTGAATTGTATCCATGTACAAGGCGTCCTTAACTCTATATGATATTATGTGGTTTTATATTGCTTAGCCATTTTCAAATTTTCTGCTCTTTTGACATGCCATTGGGAAAACCACAATGTTCACATGACCATAGGAATACATATCATTTGTATTTTGGTTGAATTAAGATTATTTACTAAGTATTACATCTATTTCAGCCATTCCTTCTCTCTTCCTAGGTGTGCTACGAGCTGTAGAAATGTGTAAAAATCTGTTGGTCAAATTAATTTGTCAAAAATAAGAGAGAAAGAGACATGAGAAGATCAGTTGTCAGGATCATAATAGATCTGTTTTCACCTATCAGTGTTGATAATTGTTTGGTTGTTTTCAATAAGGTTGATTCCTTTTCTTAAATCTGACTGCAATTATGAGTGCTGCAAGATTTAATTGAAGGAGCCAACTCATGGAAAGGGGAAAAAATAGTCAACTAAAAGCCAGGATAATTTGGAGTATGATTTTATCAATAATCCAAGGTAGGAGTGGAGACAGACAGAATGGGGTCAACTTTTGCACAAGAAAGAAAGAAACACCCAAAGTCCTGGTTGCCCAAATCCACAGCCAAAGTCCCACTGCTGGAAGCTTGTGGGTGGGAATGTCACAAAAGGTGTCCTAGCCACCAGCCTTCCCTTGGGGCTGGCCAGGAAAAGGTATTGCAGTCATATGTTGGTCATCCTTTGTGGTTTATCTGACTCCCAGATTAACACCAATGCCAGCTGCATCAGGGGTAGGGCCATGCAAATGTGGCTATATCACTTCAGGGCTGATTGCAGTCCCAAACCAGTTTTATTTCTTTTACTTAATGCCTGAGCCAAGAAACCCTGCAGACCTGATATTGCTGGGAGTCAAACCAATTTAAGGGGTATCAGATCTCATTTAGGTTGCTCATGATTACATAGAGAACAGGGGGGGAAAAAAACCCAAGCCCAAAACATTTTATGTTCTGAGTCCAGGAGGAGTCAGTTTGGGAAAGCCTGGAGTTAAACTCTTGACTTTAGCTGATGTAAGCTGATTCAAGAAACAACGCTCAAGTAACTAAAACAAACAAAACCTTACCTAACATGTGGTCATGGTCTTTCATTTCCTTGTTCAGTGTGTTTCGGTGAAATACTTCTCCAAACTATGCCTATGTGATTAAAATAGGCATTGCTATTGATTTACTGCACTCTTTTCTGTGAGAGTGCTATGCCATAAAAAATAATGGTATGTAGAAATAATGCTCTGAGTAGATGTGGATTTCCTTCCTATGGTTGGTATTGCTATAGCAACACTTCCTTCCAAACCATGACTGTAATTACAAAAGTTGCCATTGATCTTATATGTGGTAAATTTTATCTGTATTTAGCAAGAAACTGAACACCCAAATGTCAAATGAAATAAATATTTGCTTTTTGTATTCATCCCCCCACAAACCTTGATTTTTAATTTCAACCAAATAGTTTTATTTTTAGGAAATTTCCTTTATCAGTTTTTCAGGAAGTTACTGGTAGATGTGAACAGAGTTTTTCACTCTCAGGATTTAACACGTTTGTTACAGCTTAGTTTAAGCATCAGCATTCACTGGAGCAGTTTTATTGGAAAGATATTTGGTAGGAATGTCTCTGCCTTTGCTAGTTAAATTTTCACAAGAGGGTAATTAGGACCTAGTCTAGATCTCTGAGAACACAAATCTGAAAAAAGGAAATAATTTACATGTGGTACATCTTGAAAATATATTTCAAAGAGAATATGTTCCTTACAAACATTTCTCGTGTAAACTTAAATCTCATTATTCATGTAATAGGAGGATGTTATGTTCATATTTGTTTTCAGTCCAGCAGTAGAAGCAGCAACCAGGGAGTAAGCGTATGTACAAGTGCTGTCTAAATAGAGAGTGTGGGAAGCAAATCAGCACCAAGAGGTTAGATTTGTTCTGGTGATCTTCACCAGGGCTTCCAGATGTATGATGTAGGCCTAGGCAGTAAGAACTTTGCTGAGAAATGTCTGGTTTCTTGTGAGCTTCGGTGTTGCAGAAGCAATACAAATAGCACAATGAAACAACCCTCTCGGAAGAACACATTATCAGTTTTCCTTTTCAGATAAACCATGCCACAGAGGCATGCTGACTTCCATGCTGATGCATCTCGTCAACCCCCATGGCCAGTGCTAGCCCAAAAGCGGCTTTGCAGCCTTGCCCTGCCGCCTGAGCCAAGAGCTTTCTGCCAGCTGGGAAGTTGCCATACTACGAGGCATGAGAACAGAGGGGATGGGAGGCAAAATGCAGAAGATCTCCAGTCGTTTTGTATTGATCCACATGTCGTCAGCCTGTAGTGGGGACTAGTAAGTTCACGCAGCAAAATTCAGGCTCTTCTGCAGTGTGGTCTGGGTCCCGGGGGCTGCAGTAGCTTGGGGCTGTATCTGGTCTGGCAGTACGTCCAGGCAAGTGTCTTTCAGTAAGACAGAGCTGGGAGCAGCTCGATCACTTCAGCAGGCGTCAACCTGCGTTTGGCTGGGCTTGCTAGTTCATCTCTGCTGCCTCTGCTGCTGTTTGGGTGACTCTGCACTGTTGTCCCTAATACACCTTTTACTTACCATCTTGGATATGCTGCCTGACAGTGAACTATATTTGACTGGAGTCAGCGAATCTGAATCTCATTGTTTGACTATGTGTATAAACCCCCAATCCCCTAGAAATTAGAATATATAAACCTAATTCTGATGAAGCCCCATACATTATGCAAGAGCATTTATGAAATGAACTTAAAAAATATGGAGTGATGGCAGCTAAGGTAGGAGTGCAATAGCATGTAATCACAAGTTGACCTAGAAGCTGAGGGGGTCCTCATTACAAAAACAAATGCATAAACTTGTTTGGGGCTTTGTAGTTCTCTTTTGAATTCCTTGGGTATGATCTTCTATTTCTTCAAACCTCTGAGCAGCCCAGCCAGTAAATCCCAGCTGAGTTTGCAGTAATGAGTGATAGGCATGTAACTTCGAAATAAATTGTAACATTACCTGGATTTCTTGCTCCTCTTTATCTTGTAATACATGGCTTGTTGGTTTGGGCTGTTTTAAATGCCACTTTGTGATTAGACTTTGGACTGGGTTTTATTTTAAAGATTCAAGGCTCTCAAGCTGGGACATGGATACAGTTTACTGAAGGACCTTTGTCTACGGAGTATAGGTAAGAAGAAGTGTTCCTGGACCACTTGTACCAAAATGACACTGTTAATATGATCCTATCCCTCCCTCTTTTCAATGAGTTACTGAGAACAGACTCATCTAAGCCTCAGGCTGCAACTTAGTTGCTCCTCTCTTGAAATTGCCCAGGCAGAAGAGCCCCAGTAATACGTCTCTCTCGATATGCTTGGCATCCTAGACCATAAGGAAGATAGAGATTGTTGTTATGCCATGAAGACTTGTAGAGTAGAAGTAAAAACACTTGTGCCTCTGGAGAGAAGGAGAGGGAGTGCAGCATACGGCTAACGCTTTATCATCAGGGAGCATCACATTGCACAGATGTTTTTTGGAACCTGAAAATGTTTTAAATTGAAGCTGGTTGCTGTGTGATTAGCGGCAGCACCATGTGGACATCTGAGTCATCAGAAACACACCAGTGTCTCTAAATCTTGTAGTTAAGCTGGTTACAAGCCAGTTATCACAGGAGTCAGCATGGTCTTTATACACACAATAAGCATACAGTCAGCTCCATATTTGGAACACTCTTCATAATGGAAATTTTATACAGACACCAGCATGGGATTGCAAAGTATAACATGGCATTTCTAGGCAAAACTTTTGATGTGCAAAAACATACCTAAAAGTGGGTCCCGCAGGCAGTGGGCCACTTATCACACAGGTCTGTCAAGTCTTGTGCTTTATGCGTAAGACTCGGTCTGTTGGTCTCTGTTTCCTAAAATTCTGTATTTGTGGATGGCTTCTCTCCAGCTCCAGGCTACACCTGATGGCAAGAGCTGGTGGAGCTGGAGAGGCATCATTACACTGGACTGTGCTGCAAGCCAGGTTTTCATAGAATCATAGAATCGTTTAGGTTGGAAAAGACCTTTAAGATCATCTAGTGCAACCACTGACCCTACTCTACCAGGTCTGCCACTAAACCATGTCTCCAAGCACCACATCTACACAACTTTTAAACACCTCTAGGGATGGTGACTCAACCACCTCCCTGGGCAGCCCGTTCCAATGTTTGATAACTCTTTCAGTGAAAAATTTTTTCCTAATGTCCAGCCTAAACCACCCCTCGCCGCCCAGCAAAGCCTACCCATGTGATGTTGGGCATTGAACGCCCACCTTCTTCATGATCTGAAAACTTAAGGCATGCACCACAGGACCCTGATGTATCGCATATTTTCTCTACGCTAGTGCAGAGTCTGTCTCTCACATTGGTGTTCGAATAACCTGGATCATGTCATGTGATATTTTGTTATTATTTTTAGGCGTAATAGATTAGATTTGCAGTGAAAGTTCAGCAGAGTGAATGATCTACATTGGTTTATGGTGACTGAAGATTTTTTGTTTATTTTTTTCATGTGCTTAAAAAAGGTGTTTAAGGAAACTACAGTTGCAGAGAGCTTGTTAACCAGGCTACAGAAATCTTTTTTGTGCAGCAGTGCAGGATGATTCAGGGAAACAAACAAATGTCAATGTTTGTTCTGATTTCCCGCTAGAGAATACAGTATTTCTAACTTTAATATCATGACTATGGCAATGTTCTTTCTAAACCTTTCGCTTGTACTTCAGAAGATAGGTCTGTATATGTAACTTTTGCTCTGCTCGCCACATTTCTTGGTCTTGAATTCTGACCTTGTCAAGTGGATTGTTTTCATAACTGCTAAGCAACAGGAAAAACCCAAACCACAAAGCATTATTAGTCCAGCAATCTGCATTTCCGTGGCCTCCTACCATGAAATGGAGTCAGTCTGCATGCTGCAAGTGCAACAAACTGCAGAAACACAATTTGGCAAAGTTTGAAGGCAAAACTTTGTTTGGTTTTCTTTATCAGAGCCTACTGTCTTATTAAATATCATTACTGTGAAGGCAGTCAGCTTGTTTTTATGACCCAGAATAATTTGAAACATCAGTAAAGGGAGTGTACTGTCATACCTGTTAGCTATATGGATAGGTTCAATACCTCAAAACTCTTTTGCATTTCCTCCAAATGCCAGTAGGTTCCTGTATGCTGCAAACTGGAAGGGAAATGCATTACAATGCAATTGTATTAAGTGACTCAAGTAAATGGTTTTTAATCAGGTACTAAACTTGTCAACTGTAGTAGTTTAGGGTTTTTTAAAGCTGTTGAAAATGCTGAATTTTCTAGCTGAAAGAAGTGTATCAAATGCTGCGTAAATACAACTGAACAGTAAACTGTCACTTTTCTTTTTAAATTTCTCCACTGTAAATTTTGCTTTTCTTAATGAAGCCTGTAAACCAAGTAGATGAGTTGGGAGCACATAACCTCGGAACCTTTCCTCTGTGCCTGACTCGTAAACACTTTGATTTAGCTTCAGGGGTGATTCTCTTTGGATTCTGTTATCCTCAAGTGACACCAGTTTTGCCAGGCTCGGCTGTTCAGGAAACATAAATTATGTCCTCAAAAACCATGAGAAAGTACTGAATAAGAAAACAATAGGACAAATGAGCAAAACTCATGATCTTTAGTCTTCTTGCTGCACTAATCAAGGCTATGAAAGCAGAATTCACATGTAATCAGAGAGTCTGGGAACTGGCTATTCAACAAAAAACACTTCTGCAAGGATTGTTCTGGTATTACTAAGGACAGGAATGCTGTAATATGGGCATAGTCTGTAACAGATGCTTAGCTATAGCTTAGCTATGCTTAGCTAAAAACAATCTATGTTGTGTTAGATGATAGCTACTGGTTCTTAAGTAGTGTGCAACTTTCTCCATGCATAAGCTGTCAATTCATTTTGCTTATAAGCAAGGCAAAGTTTCGGATTTTTTATTTAGTTGAGGGAAGAAGCCACTGAAATCACGTAACAATTCATTTATTGCAAAAATTGTTTTGCTATGGATACAAAATGTGCCAGAAAATGTAGTTTATTTAATCTTCCGGGTTATTCCTTCATGCAAAATACAATCGCAGCTGACCCAAGGAGATCACGACAAGGGACAGCTGAACTCTGTATAGCTTTCATTTTGCTCTTTATGGTTTGTTTGGTTTGGGGAAACTTACTTAAGCACCTTGTTTCCTTTGAGCACAGGGTACTTTGCCTTGTTGGTGTTAGCTCAAAGCTAATACTGTAAATAACGCTGAATTTTTGGTGTTATGCAGTCAAGTGCTCTTTTGTACCCTAGGCTTTGCTTTCTTATATGTTAGAAGTAGAAGGGGATGAGAAGAGCTAGTTGTTGCCAACTGGTTCACGCGTGAGCAAGAATCTTAATTTATCAGTCATCTTGCAATCCTTTGTTTTCCTCATTTTTCATTTTGAGCTTGTCTTTTGAACATTGCCAAAGAGGGAAAGGGAAATTTAACAAGTTTTACTCAGCCTCATGTAACAGTCATCTGTACACTTCACATTTAAGAAGTATAGGTCTAAACACCTTTTAGCAAATTTGGTCTGGGTAGTTAATATTTCAAACCAGATTAACTTTATGTGGCTTCTAGTGTGAAATTGTAGGCATTGTGCAATTTAATTTTCCAATAAACACCATTTAGCTGCTGCTGATTTAATCTTATCTTACAGCTCCTAGAATCATGTGTTTCAACACAGTCATGGTGAAATTTAAAGTTAAGATATAGCAATCCTATGTGCAAGCATCTCCTGAGGTGTTTGTTTTGTTGGGGTTTTTTTTGTGAAGGGAATGTTTATTCTTTCTGTTCCAAGAACTTCCACATCTAATATGTAGTGTTTTATTTACAAAATGATTTATTTTCATTTTCTTTTTCATTAATAAAATTCATTGAGTGTAATGGGTTTTAGTTTCAATTTTTTGATGCGTATAGTGATGTAATCTTTGTTTTGACTATTTGCTACAGCCTAAGTGAAATAAAATGTTTTGGAATATCTTGCTTTTGCTGCCGGACAAGTTTCCTCTAAGAGAAAGCAAACAGGCATTCATTAGCAGAAAAAGAAAGGACTAAAGGAAGGAATGCACAACAGCAACTATTTAGAGGGTTGACATTGTTCTTTTCATGCAGATGCAGACTTGTGTGGGTACCTGTGGTCTGTATCTGATTGTGTAGTGCAAAGATGCCAAAGTTCATTCAAAATGTAAATGATCATAGGAGTTAAAGACAGCATTACATTTTGTTTATTAATGTTTTATATTTAAGCATCATGGGCTTTTGAATATTCTGTATCTTCTGTCTACATCTGTGATTCATATTCAGGTAAAGTCCTATTGTCTAAACAGGTACATATAGTTCTGAATCTCTTTGAAGTGATAACCATTTAGAACTTTATAATTTGTTTCCATTTGAAAGATGTGCTTCGGATACTGTCCTGAACAGGAACACTTTCCAAAATCATGGACTTAATGAGGTCATCCTGACATTCCTTGCTATGTTATGACACATGTTATGTCCTCGTAATTCTCATACTAGCTCATTCATTCTGAAAGTCTAGCAATGATTTTTCAGCTACGAGGCAAATGAAAGTAAACCAGTTTGTAGTTTGTGAAGTGTAGTCAAGCAAAGAGAAAGTATATGCCAAAAAGGAGTGTTATGAAATTTCTCTAGAATTGTTTTGAAGAGGTTTCCTAACAACATAGTCCTTTCTGTAATGATTTTTTTTAAAACTCCTCATGCTCATAGAAAGTTTAAAAAGTTCTACTCTAGCATGGATTCCAGATGTAAGAAATTTAGGGGCATTATTTCCTTTAAAAGTGAGTGCAGAAAATAATATTTGAAGTGGAAAGCCATCCTAACAGATAGTTGTGGATCATTTACAACAGCTGTGTATAATGTCACCTGTCTTAAAGATGATTGGCAGTCTGCCTAGAAATAATTAAAGGACATCCATTTCTAGAAGAAAGAAGGTATTGCCAGGCTGGCTAAGGGATGTTACAATTTTGGTACAGCAGCTGAACCTATGGGAATTCAGTACTACTCTATCTATAGACCACCACTACCCATTTCAACAGACCTGGGGCTTTATCCCCATATGAATTGCCTTTTTTTTCTCTCTCCCCCCCCC
>VYXH01011098.1:202856-298055 GCA_013397275.1 Burhinus bistriatus | reverse complement strand
CCCCCCCCCCCCCCCCCCCTTCTTTTGCTTGTGTGAGCTTTTATTAGTGCCAACCTTAGAAGCTCAAGATGGACTTGGAAACATCCTTCCACTTCAAGCCCCAGGGCCTTCACTGGGCTTCCTGAGATAAGCTTGCTGCTGCTCACCCCTTTGCTTTTGCTGTGTTCTGCCAGTGGAAACAGAGTTAACCTGATGATGAGGTTTTTCTGGTTTGCTTTTACTCTAATAAGTGGCATGCTGTTAATGTAGGGTACAATCTATAGCATGCTTGAGTTACAGTGCTTGATTTGTTAACTTGGCAGTTGGGAAGTTTGAAAAACTTTTGTAGAGGAAATATATATGCATAATTTCTTGTCCTTTAATCGTGGTCAACAATGTGCCTAAATCAAACCACGGAACAAAATCTGCATTTCACTTCAGGAAGTGATACACACTGTACCCTAAAATTCAGAAAACAGTTTAATTAATTACAAAATTATGTATCTTGGGTGAGTATCTGAACCACTGACTCTCCTACCTTGAATTGTGGCAGCACTAATTGCCACTCAACTGTCTAATTGCCTTGCTAATTTGCAATTAAGCCTAGTTTTGGATGTGGTTTGTGTTGGGTGGTTGTTTTTTGTTTTGTTTTGTTTTGTTTTCCTTGCCAAGCAGTGCATTAAAGCAAAACCACTTTTATCCCAATCTTTTACACATATGTGCAAAACATGCTTCCATGTGATCTGAGTCAAACAGATGCTTGACAACAGAGAGGAAAATTTTGCACTGTGCTTGTTGAGTTAGTAGACTTTGGGTGCCACAGACAACGTTGTGGAATGGGTGTTAAAAGCAACCGGCTTCCATTGAGCATTCACCTCCAAGGCAAAAGCCAAGGGACTGCGAGAAGACACCTTCCAGTTGATCAGAGCCCTAAAAACCCTACCGGAGCACGAGTCGCTCTTCTCCTAGGTCATTGCAGATCTTCGCAGCTATTTCTGGACACAGCTGTGAAACAAGAGAGGAACTGGAAGGGTGGAGAGCATCAGGTGTGCTCCTGGCGGCAGCAGCTTCTGTCGCTGACTGCTGGAGTCTGAGGCTCAACTGAGAGTGGTTGGCAGGAAGCGCAGAGCATGCGTGGAGGAGCTGCCTGTGCCAAGAAGCGATTCTTTCCTTTGAGGTTTGGCTAGAGATGCAACTCCTGGAGGGCAGTTCTGCTGACATGGTGAATACCAAACTGCAATTCAAAGCTGAACAGCTGATATAAATTGAAGAAGAGAGCACAGTGCTTTGCAAAATCCATGTGCTTAGCTCTCAAAGCTGTTTTTGAGAAGATAAGAAAACAGAGAAAGACTGAAGGTGCCACTTCCACTAAGCTATATGTCTGTATCTTTTAGAATTAAAACTTCACTAGACTGTAAAAGGCCCACAAGACCTGGTAAATGTGCATTTGGAAATTTGAAAGGGCAGCACCCTCTCCATAATTCCAAACTGGGTTTGAAGCTGAGCACTACTGTATTATTTCTGTGATTAATGAGGGCAGCTAAAACCTAATAACATTATGGAACATTGTCATATCTCTTGCAGGCTTCCTTTCAGACAACTGAACAGTTTTTACAGCTACTTTTAAAATTCATTTCACAAGTTGAGCTGTGAATAGAGATGGAAATGTTAGGAATTTGTATTTTACTAATTCTAAGTGGAACTGCAGAAGGAAAAGTTCCTTAGGAAGGTCAGTTTTCAGTCTGGCTTGAAGAGAATATAGTAACTTGGTTTGTTGTGCTGTCTTTCTGATTTTTAACTCTGACCAATTTCTGAATTTATAAAAATCAGACGATTCCTTTTCATACATTTCATTTGACCAAGACCTGCTCCCCGTAAGTGCCAGGGAGAATCAAAACAACTAGCTTAACTTCAAGTCAAAATGGTGCCTTTGAAACTGTTTTGACATTTGGCTAGTTACCCACATGCTGTGTTTTACATCCTAAGCCAATATGTTTACATATACAGAAAAAGGAGATCTGATAATCAGATATAGTTCGAAAAATTCCAATAAAACAAGTTTTGCAAATTGTCTGCTCCGGCACATTTCTGCCTGCCTTTGAAGGATCCGCAGCACCTGAATGTTGTTGCTCTGTGGGCAGTGCTGGCATTGCATGCCCCAAGACACTAGGCTATATGTCATAGAGAAGGAAAGGGACAAAATCCTGGGAGCCACAACTCACAGGGACTCAGCCCTCAAGTCTGCAAGCATCTCTCCAACCTGGAGCAATGGACTGGAGAGCTTTGGGGTTCCCTGCTGAGGATCCTTGACTTGCATATTCAGATATTTGGAGGGTTTTCTTGGGAGGGGCAGACTGGGTCAAAAACTGAAATTGCAGGTGTTTAGCATAATTTAAAAAGTTTGTTTGTTGTTATTGTCCAGTTTTTAAAATTTTATTTCAAAGGGTTGTGGGGGTCATTTTGCTCCTGGCACTGTGTGTTAATCTGTCTGGATGGGCACTGCAGCCACGAGCTTCTGGGGGTTCCCTAGATCTTGCTGTGAATATACAGTAGCATTAAGGAATAGAGTTTAGCACTTGCATTTTTGAATACGAATACTGATAAAAATAGTAATTACAAATAATTAGAAAAGAAAAGTCTTTGCCTAGGAATTACTGACCATCCACCTACGGGAGCACAGTAATGCTGCAAACTAGCACTGAATAGAGCATGATATGTATATGTGCACCTGCATGTATGCTAAACATCTTTTTCCTGATTTGTGTAACATCTATCAGAGAACAGAAGGTGGAGTTTTTTACAGCCCTACAAGGTGTGTTGTAACTCTTGTTTTTAACTCTAAAAGTTTTTGGGTCAGTTGAACAGTTGTTAGTATTAATAGTTATTAGAATTAGGGAGAAATGTACCACTTAACCACAGTGCAAGCGTGACTGTGTGTATTCAGGCTGACTTATTACTTTTGTCTGTTCTTCAGCAATGATCATGAAATTTGGGGCATACTGTTTTGTCCCTCTTTTTTAAAAATCTTCATAAAACTTTAGTTGTCCTGTTATCCTCCTGTACATTTTGCTCTCTAGCAGGTCTCAGGGATGGAAATGTACTTGCTACAAAAGTCAGAGGTAAATAAACTAGGAAGGGTGTATGCAAATTTTTTCATTTGGGTATGTTTCATATTTGTTATATGGCTTGTGTTTCCCGAGATCTTTTTATTTATTAAGGAATTTTTTTTTTGTACTGCTGAGCATAAGAGATGATGAACAAGAATGCCCTGTTTACTGGCTTTTGAAGAATTTTCGCTGTAGAAAGTGGAAGGAAAGAAGAGAAGGAATAGCCTCCTTTTTTTGGCCCCAAGCATTAAGCAGTAAGAATTGCCTCAGCTTCTGCCAAACATGGTATTTTACCTTTCTGGTGAAAAGCAGTAGTTCTTAATGTGTATGCAGCATCCCAGCATGACAAGGTCACCAGAAGCAAACCACGTGTGGCAATACGAACACCGCGAGAATTTCACCTTTTGTCTCAGTGGTGGTAATATATAAGGTTGTTGTGACCTCCCTCTCAGTGATCCTGAAATAGTAAGTGTGTTTATATTTAATGGTAGCTGGTGCTTTTTTTTCATCTTGGACTCTAGTTTTATTTCTGATTTCTCTTTAAACTGTGCATCTGCCAAAACAGTAGAATTAGAGTATTTTCATTTGTATTTCTTGATAAAACACTGGCACAAAAACTTCAGGAAGGTTATGTTTAGACAGAGTATGTAGGAGTGATAACATGAGAGCAATCTTGAATTACAGCATCAAACCTAAGGGCAAAGACATGGGAAGTTCAAATAAGTGCCAGGACTTGTCGTGTACTCAATTTACTGGCTGTTTTATGTGTTTCATGTTGCCCCAAGCTAGAATGACGTGGAAAAGAGCAGAAGGTACTGGCATCTATACAATCTCCAGATTGATACCTGATGTTCCTCTCCCTACCTTCCAATCTCAACACCTAGTATGGTATGCAGTATGAACCCACTCCTTTCCCAAGCAATAAATTGATCAAATTGGCATAAGCAGTGTTTCTGAACCTGTCTTGATTTCTGTAAATTAAAATACATACATCTCTGTAGATTCTTTTTACCTCTAGATTTTGGCAGTCATTCATAGACCCGCTTAGGAGTAGTCTTTGGCCATAGCCTAGGGCATCTGGATCAGTGGCAGAAAACCAGGAAAGAGATGTCATGAAAGAAGAGTGTTAATTCAACAGTGTCAGACTGAGAACATCTTTATTGTAAGTTATGCAGAGTGATTTCCAGCAGAGAAGACTGAGCAACTGCTCCTTTCCTGGCTGGTCCGTCAGACCCACTGATTTAGCAGATCAAAGGCTACTGCCTAGAGTTTTATTGTCATTAATGTGCAGGATGTGCATGTAACAAATCAAGTTTCTGGAGATGGTAAGAAACGAACAGTTTCATTCACCTCTCATGTCTGCCCACCAGCTGGAAGGGAAAATGAGTAATTGCTTTTTTAAACTTAAGAGCTAAGCTTCAGGAATATTCCTTTCCATAGTACCTGGAGTATCTCTGTGAAAGATGAAACCTAAAAAGCAGCCAGACAGGGACAGCTGGAGGCATTCGTTGAATGTTGCTTTAAGATATTTCATAGCAATACCATAGAAGAGTGGGAGGCTTAATTAGAAGTTGTTCGCGAGTCATAAATCTTTCTTAAAAATAACTCTTAATGTGACTTCCTAATTCTGCCTGTCCAAGTACGAGGAGTAGATGCATTTCATGGTATCCGAGAAATGGAAGGAATCCTGCTGTGATTGGCTTTTTATGTAATGCCATATTTTTCATAAATGAGATTTACAGAAAGCATTTCATTTGCTCCCCTCCACAAATGTCCTAAAATAAGTGGAAGCCTATATATTGTAGTGTTGTAGATTGCTGGCTTGTGGCCCTTTTTTTTTTTTTTTTTTTTTTTTAGCAGGNTTTTTTTTTTTTTTGAATAGCAGATATTTAAACAAGTTTTTCACTTCTCTACATGTGTCCCTGCTAGCAAAAGAAAATTACAAATACGTGGTATTTACAGTTATGATTTTTTTTCTCCAGGTAGCTATTATAAAAGCTCATGTGATACTGTGTCACACTGGCTGTGTCAAATAGGTACACACAATTAATTACAAAAACTGCCGTACATAAATCATTGTTTTTAGTGTAAGGTGTTAAGTAGAGCTAACTGGAATATGTTTGCTTCCAGATATGCATATTTTCACTGTCAAAACATCCTTCCAGCTACTGCTTTAAGCAGTTGGGCTCTTCTGGTCAAGAATTGTCTTCTTCCTTTATGTTGGTGCAGACGTAAGCGGTACGTTCTGGGCCCATGGCTCCAACTTAGCAGTGCGAATTGGGAAATAGGGTTTTTTAAATCAGCTTTCTGCACCAAGCAGATAAAATTTGTGAAACAAGTTAACAGAATGAAAAACACTGTTTCTCTGAAGAAAAACAGGTTTTAATTTTCTGCCAGCCATAATGTCATCTCCCTGTTTTTCTGGATTTGTGTGGATTCTTAGCTGGGCTGAGAACTTTACCTCTTCATCTCTGGAAGTCATAGTTTCATTCCTGTAAATGTGTCTATAAAGAAATCACAGTCTTAATCCTCTTGATTCATAGTTACCTCCATTCATTAGGTACTGAAGTCCAAAAGCACACAATACCAAACTGTTTGAAGAGAAGCTTCTTAAATCACGGAAAAAAATTATTAGCACCAAAGTTGGAGTTCTAAGTTGTTTCTCTTTTCTCCAAGAAGAGGCTACGAGTTAAAGGTCTTCCTTGGGTAAAAGCATGTTTATGGTTAATGAACACAGTGTGTGCTTAGCTGTCAAATCTTTCCATTGCTTTCTTTGTCCTTTTCTCTTAAAATACTGGTCAATATGTGTTTGTATAAAAGTTCTGCCTGCCTACTATTTTTCTTCTTCCTTTCCCACCTGATCAATCTACTAGTAAGACTGTAATTAAGAATTAAGTTTGGGGGGTGTAAAGTGGGGGAGGGAATATGCATCTTATATCAGATATCTTTAATATATTCTTCAACCCATTTTTCCTCCTGATGTCAGACAACAGCAAAAACAAAGTGATAAACCCTTCATGTTGTCATCATCCACCCTTCTATATGCATCACTGTTTGTTATGTGTGGTCTTACCATTCTATCCCCTTATCAACCGCTATCATCACACCCATTGTATCAGCCTCAAAATGTTGATCTGCAGCTTTGATGTCGTCACACTGGTTGCTTGCATCTTTCCATGGCACAGTGCCTTCCTTTTGCAAAGTGCGTGAGAGGGGTCGTGCTGCAGTAGAGAGGCATGCTAGCGTAGATGAAGATAATAGCTGTGCCTTGAGGCAAGAACCTCAAGGTAGCTCTTGTAACAGCAATCGTCAGCCTCATATGACACAGTGGTTTGTTATACTGCTTTTCCATGAAGGGAGAAAGTGATCTAGATGTAGCTGTTGGGAAGCAACTGCTTATCTTTGCACCCCAGCAAGACAAGGCTATCATAATGGGGCTGTGTGCTATAAACTCGACATTACAAAGAGACTGATGTGTGGATTCAGTCCACCCATCCTGGGGTTGCTTGGCAAAAAACTGCCTTTCTGTCTATCCACTTTCTGTGGGTGCAGCAGCACACACCCATGATAAGGCCAAGTTCCTAACATAATTTGGGGCACTTGTGAAACACTGGAGGATGTAACAAATACTGTAAGATACGTGCAGACCAAACAAGTTTCATACACTGCATGTAAGCTCTGGAGTAATATCTGTGCCTCACTAGTACTTTTCAGGGCAGTGCCACAATCATTCCCTTGCTCCATGTTTCCACATGCCACATGAAGGGTTCAACCCGGGCTGGTATTTTTTCACCAGCTGTGTTTCAGGCATGATGACATGGTGAAGCAATGCAACTAGGGAGCCTGTTTCCAGCATTTTGTTCTTCCTGCAGCCTCCTGTGATGATGTTTCTCCTGTTACCACGCCTAGGTTGTGCCAAGTGAGGAAACCATTGTTGGGAGACTTGTATTCTGATGGTCTGTAGCCAGCCAACCACTTTGCTCAGTGGATGCTTCCCAGGTGTTGGATATAACAGTTGGGAGCAGGTACTTCACCTTTCAACAGTCTTGTCAGTGAAAGATACACCAAAAATGAGTTTCTCCTCTGGTGTGCTAAGCCATGGGCCATAGTGTACAAGCCAAAATGAGTGTCTATGGGTAGGTACCTGTAATGCTTTATCTTGCTCCGGTGGAGATGAGTCTCATCCTCCTTTTCTCTGATTATTACCTGAGAAAGCTGGTTATGTTCTGTACTTAACTGGTTCAGTTTCTGTCCCTCTATGTTTTCCCTCTACCTGCTTTCTCCATTCTTTTTGCATCTAACGGGCATGATTGCCATCCCTGCCATTTCTTTGCTGAAGGCCTTGAGATTACTGCCTTGGCTAATAAAGCCTGACAAACATGGCCAAGACCACCTGGAGCCTCTTAGTTGGCTGTGCACTGGGCTTCCCTGCCTCCCTGCTTTTGGGAGCACAACGCAGAGATCTTTGCATAAGGTCAGCAGAGGTCCTTCTGGATGGGGGTCAGCTGCACACCGCACTGGGAACATCCTCATGCTGCATGGGTGAGGCTCTCTTTATTCATGGAGACCATCTAGTCTGAGCAACAGTACTTCTAAAACTAAAGTAATGTCACCAGTCACTCTTGGCATGTTGTTGGAGGGGCTGGGTGATGGGGGTAGGTGTAAAAAGGATGCCAGCAAAGTTGGGTGCTACTGGTGGCATTTTAGTCACCATGTAAATACCAGTAAGGGGTTGGAGAATCCTAAAACTGTGTGTGTGGTGAGTGTTCTCTTTATATATCAGTCATTACAGAGGTGATCAGCACAGTCGGGAATGCTAAGAAGGAAAGGTTTTTGGATTTCAGATAATTGAGCAAAAGGTGTTACATGCAAGGAAGGTTCAGGTGCATCGTGCCATCATAGTTTTCACATCAGATCACCAAAGCATGCAGCTGGGTGTACAGGAGCAGAAGAGTGCCCATAGCCACCTGTCCAACAGGAGATAGACAGCACTGATGCTATGTTAATAATATTTAAGGATAATATCCTTGGAGTGAGATTAGCAGAGCTTTACTTTTTGATTAAAATTGTTCCATCTTTGGAGTCTCCATGGTCTTAAACTGGAATTGAAGGCACATATATAATATAAGCCTGTTATTCCAAGAAGCTAAAGTAGCAGAAGCACTAGTATACAGTTTGTAAATTTTCTGTTGGCTACATAATGTTTCATTAACGTGGGAGATAAAGAAAGGGAGAGTCTCTGCTCTTCATAGCATTTTGCAAAGATTGCAGCTTATTATGGCATGTTTATTAAATGTCCTCCACCTTGCTACACCACAATACTTGCACTGGCAGATAACAAAAGCCTGGAGATAAATTAAGAGACTGCATTCCTATGTGGAAGAGCTGGGAGAAGCCAGAACCCAAGCAGTTCTTCCATGTTTTGGTTTTCACACCTGTCTGGGGAGAAGGAGGGAATGCATTACAACTCAGATGCGGATGGCAACGACACAGGCTGGAGATGTTTCCATCCCTTGTTCTGGGCCAGCACCCCCAGTTCTGCTCCTGATAATGTCTGTGTGTGCAAGTGGGAGCTGGGCAGAATAAAAAGGAGCTACTTTTACAGGTGCTTTTGTTCTTTTCCTTTCCTAAGCAAGCCTTAGGCAGGGTGGTTTTCTACAGTATTTTGAGACATGAAAGAAAACGCCTGATCTCAGGGCAGTTTACACAGATAAAGGTACAGTTGTTGGATAAGGACTATTTACTGTTATAGCTAAAGAATTCAGGCTAATCCATGTGCAGATCAGTGCTAGCTCTGAACAATCAGAGAGGAAAAATCACTGACCTATGAATTTGAGGAGGAAAACTGTTCTGGTTAAACTGTTCGGGTTGCTGCCCCACCTACCCCCAAGTGGTAAACAAAAGTGATAAATGTTAAAACAAAGCCGTTTCATTTTTTAAATTTTGAAATAAAATATTCAGGGGTTGGGGGGTTTTTTTATCTCCACCCCCCAAATAATTATATGAAACTGATACCAAAAGTGACATAACTCTAAAAACATTGACATGACCAAGATCTTCATTTTTCACCAAGAAAATTTCAGTTAAAAGTTCTTGCTTTCTGTGAATAGCACTTCCCTATCAACTTCCATAACAAAATATGGGTAGAAGTCAGTGGATGCATCTCTTAAATGTAAGATGCCTGGGCTCAGTGCCAATGATGCTGTTTCAAGGTGCGTGTATGTTGTGCTCTCCGCAACATATCATGTCTGACACTTATTTAATGTACCATAAGGAAACAACACTGCATGAGCAGCCTGTTTCACACAATAAAAGTGTATTCTGATGAGCACATCGGGGGGTCTAACCAGGGGCGTAAAGACTGAAGACTATGGGTGTAGCTCCATGTTGCAGCCTTTCATCTGCTGCATCCACCTGTCCCTAGTAGTCCACCAGGGGCCTCTTCCAACACAACATTTTAGGATTGTCTGCTTAGTAAGCATGTGAGAGTCTTTTCGTCACTTTAGAGTACTTAACCTACAGTACATAATTAAGATATTTTAGAGACTATCTGTTTATTTTACAGAGATTGCACAACAATTTAGATGCTTGTCTGTCTTGGCTTTGCAAGTGAAATTGTGACTCTCTAAGTTCTACTCTATAATCTACTCTGATTTGCTTCTCAATTTCTGTTTGAGGAGCAGATACCTAGTCTTATGGGAGCATCACAGATTGGTCTGTCTTCCTCGCACACCAGGACAATGCCATAGCTGCCCTAATAAGTGCCTTATCCAGGTTTTGCATTAAATCAAGCCTGTAGACCTGATTCATCCTAGCAAACGATAAGGAGCACCGACTCTATCCTTTGGTCAGCCTTGGGAAAATTCTCCTCACCTTATGAAAACTTCCTATGTAGCCAGCCAGCTGTTTTTGAAACATGGTCCTAACCCTCAGGGCTGGAAACACGTTTGTCTGCCAACTGAGAATCAGACCGTATGGCTCACTCCCTGCACCTGAATGATGTTTCATTACAGAGTGCATCACAGCTGCCTTCCTGCTCCTACACCCTTTTTCTTGCAAAACTTTATTATATCTTCATCTCCCCCTCCCTTTTGCTTGGGATCCCTCCTGCTGCATTTTCAGAAGGGCACTGGTTCCCAAGAGCAGTCTGTTAAAGTTCTGTATGCACCAATCTAGGAAAAAGATCCTAGGTCAATTTTGGTAAAAGTATTACTTTGCAATGGTTAAAGCACTTTGATTTCTGTAGCCAAAATCAGATCGTATCTCAATAGCTGAAATGCCCATTTCCAGGTGAATCAAGCTGGGGAGAGCCATCAGTATGAGGGATGACCTATAGTGACAAGCTTTAATGTCCCTGTCACCACGCTCTTGATAGGACTGTAAATAGACATTATGTTAGGCTTGACGCACTGACATCACTCACGCTGCTGCTAACTGGAATGCAGCCTTCAGGATTGGAAAACTCCCCCTAAATATATATTCCAGAAATGAAACAAAACTTCTACCTTTCATTTCGTTATGAGAAAATCACCAAAATTCTAATTGTTTTATCTTAAAATACCATAAACTTTGAAAAAGATAATGGACAGGTTTTCCAACATCCTCTAAATACCAGGAGCACTGAGTAAAACGGTGTTGTTTGAAAAGCCCTTCTAGTATTAATGTTATTTATTTGCATCTTTTCTCACAGCTGCGTTTCTTGTAACTGAGCTGCATTTGTTTTCTTGTGAGAATATTTTGTTCCTGTCCCATTGCCACTGCGAACACTGGTACCCATACGGAAAGACTTCTCAGTGGGCAGAATTTACCTGTGTAGTTACGCACTGTTCAGAATGTTTACTGGTTTCAAATAAAGCCATGACTAAGCAAAAAAGAAGGTTTGTTATTTAAACTTTGCCCGAATTGCTGACAAAATCTATCCTGACAATGGAAAGAGGAGGAAACACCACCACCCCTCCCACCCCAATTTCTTTCGCAAACTCCTGGCAGAATCTGACAAAATTTGGGGGGTTGTGTGTCTGTGTGTTGGTGTGTTTTTTAACTGTCTTTACAAAACCTTGCTCTTTGGTATTGCTGGTGAATAGGACATGCTGACGTTCAACGTGCAGGCCCAGGAAGTCGCAGAGGCATGGAGTTCATTTTGATACCTTCATCAGGTAACAGTTTCATCTGGTCAAAGTGTTGTAAGACTTTAAAATTACGGGTCTTCCTGGTCAGGAAAAGAAATTTTCTTCCTGTTGCAAAGACCCATTTCCCTGAACGTAAAATTGTCAAAATAGTAAGGTGCTGCCCACAGCTCTCAGTCTTTTGCAGCCCCAAAAGTTGTGTGCATTCGCATTCATGTTCTCGCTTTCAAATCATATCCGTTTGTTTTCCAGCCGTGGTATTTTTCACACATATCCAAAATGACCGTGTGCGCATGCAAATCCATTTGCTTGACTTTGGGAGGATCAGTTCGTTCCAAGTCTGTTACTGGTGTGGCACTTGCTGGCTGAGATGCTCCGTCTCTTGTGTAAGGAGATCGCTGTTAGATCAAGATGGAGGCAAAAAAAAGAAAGCTAAGAGGTTGTGTTAGTTAAGGGTATGTCTGTGCTGCACAATGGAGGGCCACGTGAGAGCAGTCATTGGGCTGGTACTTTTGTCTGTGTCACAGCAGCGGCATGGGACGTTATGAGCTTAGATCTTCAAAGGTAGATTCAAAAGTGTCAGCTGGCAGTGCTGCACGTGGCTTACAGGAGCAATGTTAATTAAGGGAGGAGCAGCGCTGCCTGGAACTGATTTTATCACTCCCAGTTCTGGAAGCAGCTTGGTCACAGCTAGACTAGGGCATTGCTGCCATCCCCTGCTGCGAGGTGCCAGTGCACTCTGTGGTCATCACAGCAGGATGTAGCCATCGTTCTTGCCTTGGCTGGTGGTTCGGGTGCTACAAATGGAAGGGTTTGGTAAGCACAGCTCTACAGAAAGCCAGCTGTTTTGCGTTGGTGAGTGTATCATGTCTTTAGAATACTGACGATATTGGGATAGCCTTCGGGCATTTTTGTTGTTTTTTGGGGAGAAGGGATTGTCTTTTGGGGTTTGTTTGTTGTTTTCTTACACTGGTGTTTTGGTTTTTTATTAAAAAAACAAAGGATCTGTTTTTTGAGTAACAGAAGAGCATTGTGTGAAGAGTGCTGTTAAGGCTGGTAGATGTGGAATGATGTGTGCTGGTTGTATCTTACTGTTTTGAAAACAAACATGCCCCTCCTCTCTATCTGCAATCTGCTGATTCGGTTGAAGAAGCAAGGTCAGCTTTCATCCCTCTTCTCCATTCCTTTCTTTCTATATCCTAGAAATATTTTAGAATATTCCTTGTTCACTGCCAGAGGGCTTCGTGCTTTCCTTGTTGCCCGGTGGGCTTAGCTCTGCAGTCACCCAGGGCTCCGGCACGCTTCCTGCGACTTCTGCTCCACACCCCACCACAATTTGAGCTGGGACAGATAGAAAAGCCTAATCAGCTGGGAAAGAAGGAGGAAGTTACAGGTATGCTACAGGAGGAGGCAGGTTTGCCAGCAGCAAGAGGACAGATCGTATGGTCGCATTTCTCTTTGTGTGAAAGATTTAAAGGCTGGTCAGTGACCCAACGGTTAACATGATGGTTGCTCACGTGCAGTTACAAGGGACTTGCCATACCCCGCGCTGTGAGGGACCGCAGCTGATACACTGCAGAGAATCACAGCAATTGAGCCCACTTTCGGTGACATCAGATTTCTGAAGAGTGCAGCTGGTGCTCGGCAAAATGAGCGCATCCGCTGCATGAGAAGAGTCAGACGTGCACCCGGAGAAGACCACTTCAGAGTGGATCAAGGAGGGGCTCGCTGAAGAGAAGGAAGTAGCACCTTCAATGCCACATGAGCTGTCTTGGGCAAGTCTTTAAGTCACCTCCCAATAAGATGACTGTTGCAACTGAAAACAAGCAAATCCATGCCTTTTTTTCCAGGCTATTGCAAAAGACTGAAGAGGAATTCATGGTGGTGACAAACGTCAGGTGGCCTGGAGATATGGCGTGAATCGTTGAAAGGAGCAATGCTTCACCACTGACTACATCGGAGTCAGGATTTTTGTGTCTTTGTGTATTTCATCATCTGTTAATCTCAGGAAGGGACTGGGAAGGAAAGCATTGCTAATATGTGCAGTTGCAGTTGAGTATTGTACATGGGAAGCTGTAAGATAAGACCATTTGTCTCTCATGAACTTCCTGGTCGTTCACAGCTTTGGTGGCAGGTGATGGATGACAATGTAGCTGTTAGGGCAGCCAGACAAATGAGCAAATTTGGAAAGCTGCCTTGCCTGAACAGATGATCCTTTTCACAAACACATTTGAAAAGCCCCTTTGAACAGATAGTATGACCGTGTTTAAAGGCTTTACCTTTCAGGTCAGAGAAATGAACAATTTTGAGGATGGAAAACTTCAAAGTACCTTTACTGTTGTTCTAATCTAATCAACCAGAA
The DNA here is from genome assembly GCA_013397275.1 of Burhinus bistriatus. Lineage (NCBI taxonomy): Eukaryota > Metazoa > Chordata > Aves > Charadriiformes > Burhinidae > Burhinus > Burhinus bistriatus. The sequence continues at coordinate 284,481 of VYXH01011098.1, read as the reverse complement.
ATATAGTAAGCATCCACTTATGAAATAAACAAAAGTGACAGGCCTGTCATGCAATTTTATCCTATTTCTATCACTTTCTAAGCACAGTAAGAGAATTATTTTAATGAGGTAATGAATATTTTGTTTTGTAGTGAAATTTGGAATAGAGACATTCAAGGAAAGACTGAGAATACATGCTCAGATGAAATGGTAAATATTGTATTGTCATGAAGTAAGTAAATTTTTTAAGCTTTTCAAAGTCTGAAGTATTTCTTTAAAAGCAGTCATATGCTGTCTGTCTCTGAAAGTACTGGTAAAAGTGATACCTTGCTGGCTTAAACATGCTGCCACCAACCGAATCTTTGCAGTGAATTCTGACTGGCAGATCTCATCCCCTGCATCCCATGGATGTCCATGCGTGAGTGTAACCTGTGCTGATGTGCATGGAGCGTCCTGGACATGAAACCTCCCATGTGTATTGCTGTGTGTGAATGTGCTTGCTAAACACCTAGCCTGCGGAGGAATTCCTTTGATGTTTTAGGAATGGGGACAGAATTTTTTTAGCATCTGCGCATTTTTCTTTTGCCACTGCTAAGTTTGATGAGATCTGCTTGTATACCAAATATCTGTGAGTACCAACAGCCTTCCCAAATAGGAAGAGCTGCAGGTACGATGTTGTGCTAGATGGCTGGGTTTAAGTGTGAGTAATGCTCTCTGACTTCAGCACCCCACGGGAAGGTCGGGTGAGGAAATCCTGTTTCAGATTATAATTATTCTGTGTGGGTTGCAGCTGAACACTGATGTCTGTTGCTACCTTTCTAAACTAAGTGTGGCTTTGGAGAAAGAACGGACAAACCAGTACATATGCTGTCCAGCTGCATTGGCAATTTCAGTTCAGAGTTAGAAGAAGTAGGGTACACAAGTCTCAGCCTCTACCACTACAGAACTGTGGTACCTAATATTGGAAAATCATGAGTCATGGTATCATCGTGTTCCCATTTTCCTCCCTCCAAAGAGATCTACAATGATAAGAAGCTGCATGCTTAATGATGCCTTTTGAGCTTATTAACTTTGCAGGACAGGCTCTTTATCTGATCTTTGTACAATTAGAAAATCACTATTTCAAGTGCACAGAAAAATGCTTTTTTTTCTGAAGACTCTTGAGAGGTCAGTGACTACTTACCCTCCCTTTACCGCAGAGCTTCACTTAGTCCCCAGCAAGCTCTGGTGGTACTCACAGTCACCCTTTCTTTTCCTCTCCTCTCACTCTGCAGCCTTCTGCCCTCTGTTCGCAGCTCCCCAAAGCGCACAGCTGGTGTGTTAAACTGTCTGCCCTCTTAACACTTCCTTGTCCTCTGCTTCTCACTCCAGATTTGTTCCTCCTCCAGCTTACTCTGAAATCCCTCCTTAAAACCATATTTCTTGAACAGCAGGCTCTTTCTTTGTCCAAAGGCTCCCTGTTTTGCACCACATCCCCCCAGCAGGATATTATCCTCAGTCTTTGTCCACAAATTTTCGGTTTCTGCAGTATCATTCCCTACTGCTGCACATTCACAGATACTCACTGTCTTCTGTCTGGGCTGTAAACAGATAAGAACAAGCCTGGATTTACAGTAACTGGGAAACGTGTGTTAAGATTTTTTTTAATAGGGTAGATTCCATCCTCTTATAGAAGCTGTAAGGGAATCAAAGCTCATTTGGCCTTCTGACCAAAGCCTTTTGACCAAAGGTGGCCTCCTTCAATCATATGTAGGAAAAAAAAAAAAAGGATAGAGTGGGCATTTGGGATATGTATGGGAAGAAATAATAAGCTTTTTTCTTTCTTAATATCACAAATAATAACAAAAAACATTGCCTAAATTAAGAGACGTGTGAGGGGTCACTATGAGGGTGAGTGTGGAGCTGATTCTACAGCCAGTTTTGGAAATTTTTATCTTTTCTTATCTCAAATGTCTTCTGTGGACCCCATTTACAGCTGTAATTTGGGAATAAAGATGAGAAGGAGCACATTTACTTTGACTACCATTTTCTATGAGTCTTTCTGCACTTTTTCCCCTGGCTTCCTTCTGTTGCGTATGCAGGATGCAGCCTGATTTTATTAATTGCCATCAGTATTTTACCCCAAAATTTCTCAGCATCTTCAGCAACTCCAGCAGCTGTTTTCATTTTCTCTGTTTTCTCTGAGCAGCTAAGAAGGAGGATTTACTTGTAGTTGGGCAGCAGCTAGGAAATTGTTTTGCGTATGTTTTGCAGAAGTTTCTTCTTTTACGGTGTTCCTAACATATCAAAGGTAATGCACCCAAAACCAGGTACATCCTCATTCCAGCCTGAATTACTAGGCACTGAATGGATCCTGTAGAAGAATGAAATTCACTGTAGCAGATCTCTTCCGCTCCATTTTCTCCCGTTTGGTTTCCAACTGTCTCCTGGACAATTTCTGTGCACTTTTGATCAGATCCCTCAATTTCCCAGTGCCTAAATCTAAATTAAGTACAACACTACTTCTTTACCTTACAATGATGCAATGAGCTGGAAATTGCTTCATATTGCTTGGATTAGAAAAGAACAAAATATGAGAGAAGTTAGTAAAAATCACAAGCTTTTGTGGATTTGGCTTTGTGTAAGGTTGCCCAGAAAGTGTGCAATGGATAGAATTGGAGCCTAGTTGTTGTAGGGTCTGGTCTAGCAGAGGCCATTATTGTGCTTGAAGTAAAAGCCCACATCATAAGGTTAAATTAATTGTTACAGTGTATATTGTAATGAATATAGCCAGCTATCTTGCACCTTTAACAGTTCTGAAAGTAGATGGATGTATCTTCCCTTATTCCTTAAATGTGAAATTCCTCAGAATATGTGGGAAAGTCAGAGGGTGAAAATTTGAAGCTGTGGAATGATATGAAATGATTTTTATCTAAGTCGCATTCCAGTGCATGCTGTCACACTTCTTAACAACAAAGATGTGTTTTGTGCATTTTAAAGTCATTTAATTAAAGTCTACCAAAGCTATTCAGGCTACCTGGAAACTCAGCTTTCATAATTTATTATGGTACCATTTCTCTGCAGTTGCCTTTTGCTGAGAATCCAAGAGTTCTGCATTTCAGCCATGCAGGTTTCCCACTTTGGGGCTTTTAAAATGCTGCATCTTTTCTGGTTTTACTTGACAAAGAAAAGAAAAAATGAAAGGGAAAAAAATAAAATTCAGGTCAAGCTGGTGACCCAGGAAGCAACATTTCACTGAAACTCCTATATAGCTGTCCCTGGGAATGCTCTAGGGAAGCAGCGGTTTCTCTATATTTATTTTTAAAGTGGAATATTACAGAGCCAAGGGAAAAAGCACTCAAGGGAGAAGGAAAGAGATTTGCAGAAAAGGAGGGAGAAGCCCAGAGCTGCAGAATTGTGACAGCCAGTAGACAGGCAGAGAATGACCAAGACAACTAGTAAGTATTTCACAAAGCAAAGACAAAATATCTTTTTATTTATCTTTTACCGGTCAGGAAAATATTTTCCCTTAAAAAAACTTCTCAGGGTTATTCAGAAAAAAAACTTGCTGACCAGTAGCTTTTTGCTTTTGTTTTTTGACACATCAGAATATCTTCAATTAAACCTCTTCTTTTATTTATGTAGTATCTTTCTGAAACTGTCCACTAGAAGATTCATCTCTGATCATCCCTGTGCTCTAGGTGAGACAAAAACTGATTTATTTCTTCTGTTAGCAGTTAAAGGTCAGTATTCCCTGGCAGTTTTGTTGATAGCATTATCTTTATAGAAAATATTTCCTTTCTGCCAATCCCTTGTGTTCTTTTTTTTTTTTCTTCAATAAAAGATCTTTCCTTTTTACTATATGTGTTGAGTGAGGAGCAATGGTCCTTTATTCCCAGCTCTTGGTGAGAAGCTTAGGCAGAACTGAGACAAATTCCCCCTGAATGTCCTTTCACAGGTAGACTGTGGGATGGTTTGCTGCCCAGAGGTCCTAGTTTCTTATTTTGTGTACTCTTTCCTTCTCACTTTTTGGCCCTTTTGGGGCTGGTGTCAGTAACAGTAAAATAGTATGATGTAGTCACTCTGCCCATGCATCTGAAGCACCTCAGAATTAAGGGTCAAATAGTCCTCGCTCCCCATATATTCAGTGGGGAGCGACAGGAATATCTAGCACGGAGAGTCAGAGTCTCTTTCCGTCAGTTTTTGCTGTCTGTTTTTGTATCTTGGGGGCTGTCCCCATTACTGACCTTGAGGGAGCAAGCAGAGCTATTGACACAGGTGGCCAGGAGAAGAAAGAGGCCAGCAGTGGTGTGTGCAAAGGAGATGCCACTCATCCCAGCTTCCCACAGAAACCTGCATGGAAATATGACTGGAGTAGTAGTAAGAGTACATTTTGGGTTATCATTCTGATAAAATGGCACTTCAGAGGGATGTAAAAATCTGCTGCCAGGGCGAAAGGAATAGAGCAAGCCAGCTCACCAGCTGTGGCTTCCAGAGGGCAAAGGCAAAGCCTTTTTCTTTCTGAATCAATCTGCCTGCTCGGACACTCCCTAATTTTAGTCATTCGGTAGCTGTTTGGAGGCTTTCCTGATGCTGGAAAGATAAAAATATTTCATTTGGGTTTTCATAAGCCTGTCATTAAGCAGGCAGTGTTCCCTTGATGAAAAGGAATTGTTTTCTGGGGAGCAGGTTGAGGCAGGAGACTGAGACATCTCAGGAAAGCCTCTCTGGCCAAAATAATTATTAGGCTCCATGGTAATCTATTGTCCAAAACTAGGATTTGCTGTACTAAGAAACTAGTTGTTTGATTAGTGCACTAAGAAAAAATGTATAGAGATGTTGCATAACTCCATGAAATGCAGTGGTTTTGAAGGTATTTTTTTCTCTCTAAAGAATTCTTTATATAAGTTGGAATAATTAGCCAAATTTATGACCATCTATAATGTCTGAAATGTTTTTATCTAAACTACAGGAAAACTTGTATTGAGTTTTGATTATTGTTTTATTCATCATCTTCACAAGCGTTAGTGAAGACCGTTCCTAAGGCCTGCACTTATGGATATTTGCCAGAGGCCAGCATACAGTTTACAGCAGGCAAAGCTGAATGCCAGCATAGCAAAGAAACAGTAATCTTCAGCTCCCCTTCCCCCTTTTATGTGTTTTTCTTCTTCCTTGTCTTTTCCTAAGGAAAAATTACATGAAATGTGGTTATAATCATAATAATCAATAATTATAGAAACCTAGAATGGTTGATCTAGGGCAACTCTAGAAGTGTCTTTCTTCTTGCCCACCCTGAAGATAGTCTTGACATTTGCCTTTTACGGTCCATGGGTCTGTTCTCAAGCGCCATGACCTTCCCGAAACACTAGACTATTTTCTCCTAATGATATTGGCAAGCTCTTTCAGCCCCTTTGGATGCATCCCATCCAGTCTCACAGAGTTGTGTAGATCTGCTATGCCTGGGTCCCTCACTCCATCTTCCTCTACCAGGGGTAACACTTTGCTCCCGCAGACTCTGCCATGAGACACAGGCACCTGGGAGGTCTGAGGGCAGAACTTGCAAATAAAGACTAAATTTATATTTTCTACACAGACTTTAACAGAAATTTAGAATATTTCCTCTACTGAAGTTGTGGTTTGCTATCCAAATATCTGTGTATGGTCCTCAGGACTTCAGTAACCAAGCAAGAAACAAAAGAATAAAGTGATGGAACCCCATTTTCTCAGATCCCATGCATTAGGGTTTGGCATTTTTTGCAGATAACCTGAGTCATTCTCCTCAAACTGGACAAAATTAGCTGTTACTTCATCAGATTTTTTTGAAAGGTTGCCATTGTACTGGAATGTAATATGTGAGTTGCCACAGTGCATAAGCAAAAGCAAATGAGAAGACAGAAGGGGAAATGGGGAAACAAGAAAGAAAGACAAGTAGAAAAACCTCTTATGTTAAGTGTATTTTCATATATTGTATAAATATATACAATATAAAATATTCTATATTGAATGTAGACATTTCTGTTTGAACTTGGTCTAAAGAAGCTTGCAAAATGAAGAATTTTATTTGACCTTTAGGTTGCAGGAAACATGAAGTGGTTTTAAAAGGCTTGTGAAGCTTTTTTTGTTTTGTTTTACTTCAAGGTGAAGACTTTCAGCTTAATCTGCCTTTGCAGTTCTGGCTAATTTTACTTCTGTGATTGTGCTATGCCAGGAGAATGCAGTGCTCAGAGCATCTCCTGCCCTAGGATTCTCCAGTCCCCGTAACTTGTATATTATCTACCATGAGAGAGGAAACGCCACTCTGTGAGAATGAGCAACCTAAAACAATTTAACTTCCTACGCAGGCACTCCAAAGAAGTTAAGGGTTGACAGTGGGTAATAAAAAGTAGTTCAGCTTTGTGGCATCGTGGCGAGAGAGAGGGAGGAGGGATGAGAAAAAGGCAGATGCAGCTCAGTGATAACTGGGCAGGAGAAGTGCCCAGGCTACTGAGAGCAAAATGTGAAATGGAAATGAACCCAACGTAGTTTCATCTGTTTAGACAAAGACACGATGCTTTGCCATGAGGGAGATCCACGATGCTCTGTCCATCTATCTCTGATAACAGTCAGCAAGCCAGAGGGAATTTTTAAAGAACTTAAGTAAAACATTGGGCTGGGAAAGATACATGTGGAAAAATTCAATAGTAGAATACATAGCAAGCACTGACTGAGATGAAATGAGGAGGAGGAGGAATAACTAGAGCTGATTTAAAACTCAGTATTTCCTTCCCTTAGGGAATTCTGTTAACTTCAGCCTTTATCTTTATGCTGGATAGGAATAAAAAAAAAATTAATTTTTGTGCTAGAATGGAGGATTATGAAAAATTTTTGTTTTCAAAAGATGGTTTTGGTGTTTTTTTTTTTTAAAAAAAAGACCAATTTGACATTATGTCTTCCTTCATGCTTTTGATGAGTTCTGGGAACGGCAATTCAGAGATGTCTTCATTGATCACTACGAGCTGGGGTCACTGCGAAGCACTTTTGTTCTGGTGAATCACTTTTGTGTGCCTCCTGCTCTGCATCCAAAGAGCTCTGCTGAGTGGAGGTCACAGCATACACCAGGATTTGCACGAATGTGCGTTTGTTGGGAGATAGAGTCCATCAGGAGGCCCAACTGATAGTGATAATGAGAGCAAGACCTATATAAGTTAAAACTGTCGTTTGGCATAGTGGCAGTACAGGTGGATGTAGATCAATGGCAAATGAGACAAGATTGGGCAAAACGGCAGATCCCATTTGATTCTGAGTGACCTGGGTTCCAGGAGAAAAATTTTGCTTCAAGATTTTTGATGCAAAGAAATCGAAATATTTCAGTTAAATGACTGAAAATATGTTTGTAAATTAAAAAGAAAAAAAAAAAAAAGAGAAAATTACCCATCAATTGCCAAACTGGCTTTCCCATGTAAATGTAGCATCAGCAAAGTTATTGTATGTTGTGACATGCTGCAGTATTTTCATGTTGTGTATGACAAGTTGAGGAAGCTGTGTGTGCTCACAAAGGAAGACTGCAGCACATGTGGTGGTCTAGGTAGAAAAAGGAAAGTAAAATAGATTATTGAAGCTTATTGAGATGAAAAGTAGGTTTTATAGCAAGAGAAGCAGGACATTTATGTAGCACTTTAGAATGTTGAGGTTTAATACAGCTGTGTCATGAAGATCTCCAGATCAGCATGGGTACTTCATCCATTGGCTGTACAACAGCCATCAGCTGTTACCCTGCAAGGAATACTTCTGTGAAAGGGATATTTATTCAAGTGGGATAGTATTTAATCAGGATGATCTTTATGTAATTTTGAGGGAGAAAAGGCCTCCATAGTAGCTCACAGGAATTTCTGTCTTTCTTGGCAGTCTATAAAACACCTGCTCTAGGAGTCACAATAACAGGAAAGAAAACAATTAGCTCATTTCAGGTGTCATGCTGCAAAGAGATCAAACTGGTATTTGATTATTTTTTTTAGCCTGTGGGCTAAAGTGGCTTCTGCACGAGAAATGGAAGTTACGGTGGATATGGAATAATGAAGTGCAAGCAGGTCAGAGCTGGTCCCTCGATAGACAGCTTTGCTGGAGCGGACCAGTGTTCAACCAGGTGTCAGGAGCTCCAGAGGAAACAAGGGCCCTTCCTGGGTCTCTGAGCAGGGAGGTTCCCCGCACCGGTGGGTAGCACAAACAGGAGACCCAGGGTGGAGATCATTAAGCTCCTTTCTTTTCGAGGGGGTTCATGCCCTTCTCCCATCTTCCTCTCTACAAGCCCCTGTGAGTCAAAGGAGGCTCGTTTCAGTAGGAGGTTAGTAGCTACTCAGTCTGTTTGCTTAGGATTGTGGTTTAAGGTCTGTATATAAAAAAGAGCTTGTCACTTTTACTGTGTCTTGATTGTGTCGATATTGTCCTTTGTAAGCAGACATTATATGAATAAAACATACATATTTTCACTTGTAGTTTACCAAGCTTTTCAAGAAAAAATGTTGGATACAGCTGAGATAAGTATATATCTTCTTTGGGGAGTGAAGGTAATTTTTATTCTGAGTTTCTTCTGCTCTTGGTTTTCTTGCTGGACTGATTGGTTTTGCTTTCACATAGGGCATGAGGAAGAACTACAGCCTGAAATCTGTTTGCTGTGATATGTGGAGAATACCATGAAAGCATCATATTAGGCTATTTCAGTGAAAATGAAGACACAATAAACTCTGGAATGAAGGGGCTCTTTTTCCTAAGCATTAGGAAAGGAGTGCTAAATTGTCTTAATAGATTGTGTTGTGTGCACAGCAGTTCTGCTCTCACAGGCTGAAACCTGAGTTATGATGAAGTTGTTTTGTGATAAAGTGAATCATCTTTCCATTCAACTGCAAATTAACAAAAATGCTAAACCCATTGCGCAAAGAACAGGCTATATTTTCTAGAAATAGCTGTCAAATAAAAAACTGGTCACGTTGCTTCATCTTAGCGACTGTGTCAACTTGGCTGTAGCTGTTGCAATTCTTCTGCTGTGTTTTATCGTGTGCCATGACAATGTGTGTCCAATGTATCTTAGAGCCGTTTTATTTCCTAATAACTAATGGCTTCTCTACTTCCTGCAAACCTTTCAGTACCTCCCTTACAGCAAATAGAAAGGAGGGACTAGCTGGTCCCCATCCTATGCTATAAAATTTCCCGTGTTGCTAGCGAGTTTGGCTGACCTCCCTGACTAAACTAACTGTATGCAGATAAACCTCTGCAAGAGCTGATTTTTTCAGGTAAGCCATCTTCCTAAATCCTTGCTCTGTAAGTGATGCTAGACCTTCTTTTCCATGCTGGGCTGGGATTCTCCCTCTTAAGTGATCCCCCCAGACCTCGCTTCTCCATTACCATCTTCTCAGCCGGAACTATCTCATCGAAGTGGTGGGTCAAGGCTGATGGTGGCTGCTAGGGTTTTGGTTTACTCCTTGCTTGGTGATCTTGGAAGATCTGTTCCTATTATAAGCTTCGCAGTTCAGAAGACAACGCTGCAGGTTGGACTGAAGCATAAATAAGGGGAAAGAAGGGGGTTGAAAGGGAATAGCAGAATATTGGCAAAGCACCCACAAGGAGTTGGAGAGATGGCCTGAAATTATTCAGGTGAGACTTCACATATACCCTGGGGAAAGTTGCTTGTAACTGTTACAATTGCTAAATTTTAACATTCGAGTACTTCCTAAAAAAAGATAAATTAAATGTTCCTGCCAAGAGGCCAGAGTTTCACAGTGTGAAGGCCTTGGCAGTGATACAGGACAAACAAATTCTTGCTTTTTCCTGCCCCTGCCTCTCATCCCACCACTGTCTCACAACACCTTCAGCAGTGCCGACACAACTCTTTCTCAAGCTGCGTCATAAACCAGTCCAGTGAATTTGTTTAACTCACAACTTGATCCCACAGGAATTCTTCCTGCACAAGTGAAGGGGCAAGAAAAATATGGCCTGAGTTACTAAAGGTAACAATTTCTAAAAAAACTTAAAGCTGCTGCCAAAACCTCTGCATTTAGCCACAGTGCAACTCCAGAGATTCATGAAAAAGAGCAATTCAGCATTAGCGATGGTTTTCCCCTGTGAAACGCAGTGCATTGATTGTTTCAGTCTTACTGTCAGAACTGAACAATGTTGCAATTAAGGCAAATTAATTGGCCCAGGCTCTGCCTCGGAGCCAAACTTCAGGTGTTGTAAATTTGGAAGGATCAACCTGCTATAAAAAAATGTTCCTGTAGGGTAAAGGTGATCTAAGAGCTTCGGTGTCACCTATGGGCATCTCTGTGCTATACAGTGATTAGTGGCACTAATAGCTTCTATGGAGCATTTGACACGAGGCTAATCTGACGTCTCACGGCCAGCTGGGAAGCCTGGCAGTGCAAAGGTGCCTTTCTTCTACTTTCCCTTGCAGTTCATCCTTTGTCTTTTAGATCATAGATAGTAGTTTTCATTTTCTGTCACTGTTTTTAAGGATGATCTACTTGTTCTATGAAATACAAGTTCTCTCTCTCTTGCTAAACATTATGACTTTCTAACCTGAATTTGGATGCTGAAGCTTTCTAAAGTTCTTGAAAATCTAAAAAAGAAAAAAATGCCTGACTTACTTGTAAGAAACGGATCATCCAGTCTCTTTAGAAGTGGTCTCTTTATGCTGTTTGAGTTTTGGTACACAAGATCACTATATTGCATTCGTTCTTCAGCTACTCAGCTTGTATGTGAGAGCAGCCTTTTTATCCTCCATATTAGAAGATTTCAAGATTTCAACTAGATCAAATACTTTGCAAGTATGTATCATCTAAATTAATTATTTTTTCCAAGCATGAATCACTTAGCATGTCCCTACTGTATCTATGATTAAGTTTCCTTATGTCAAAAGACTCACACTGTGTTCATGGGCATGATTTTTTTCCTGCTCTGGTTGTTTAGGACTGCATCTCTTGCAGGACATCTCTGCCGTTCAGTTGTTAAGATCTGGATTTCTTGGCGTGTGTTCAATATAAGGTCAAAGAGGATGGATGTGGTGGCAAAACCATTAAATCTCCCCAAACCTATGTTGGCTTCCACTGCAAATTAAGCCTCGTCACTGCATTGTTTTCTGTGGCTTCAAGCACTCCTCTGATAAACCAAGGATCCTTGGGTCATAGAGTTTCTCTGTCTGCCACCTTTTTTCTCTAATCATCCCATTGGGAAGGTGTCAAGAAAGGGAATTGGCAAAAATTATAATAGAGAGCCTCTGTGGACTGTAAGTACTCAGCCAGGAAGAATTCTCAGGAAGCCAAGTATACTGAGTTTTGGGCTGTTTTGCACTGCCAAGGGAAAAAAAAGCTTCTCCTAAAATAGGATTTTATGCTACAGTTATTTCAAGAAATAAAATTTTGAGCAGATTGAAACACCCCTCCAGTTTTGTTTTGCTTTGCTTTCACAAGCAACAGGGTGGTACCACTTTTATGCCATTAAACTGGAGAGAAAAAATGGTTGCTAACTGTAGGCATGTTTGTTCCCTATTACGCTTTTCCCTAAGAGGTGTAATTGAGCAGAAGCCTTACTCTGTGTGCCAACTTTGGTAAAAAATCTCTGTATTGCAGGAAGCATCCTGCCTCAAAGACTACTTTTTGGCAAGGTCAGTGTGTGTCTTGGCTGTTAATAATACAACTTTTTTCTTTCTTGTGGCAAGCCTAGTGCAGATACATGCTACATTTTATGTCCCCACCCTATTAAGCTGTGTGTTTTGGCAATGAATTTCCAGCCTGGCAATCTGCATGTAACTCACATCGACCCTTCTTTAATAGGACTCTTATCTGGACCAAAGATCAGCAGTTAAAAATGTAAGATGAGGGACATCCACCAAATGTTGTAGGACTTGGAGATGAATGATTTGTGTCTGAAGAATCGGGACAATAATGCAATTGGTGATACCTTGAAAAGGACATTGCACCTTTTGGCTACAGTTTAGAGAAGCGGGGACTAATAACTATTTATTGAGAGGTAGCCTGCCATGCACGTATGTTGTTACACCAATTCCCTTAACATTTATTTTCACAGCATCTCTGTGGTTTGGGCTGAGGACGGACTCCTTGGAGGCAGTTGGGCTCTGAACCCACCTGGGACTTTCAACGCATTGCAAAAATCTGAGGCTGGAGAGACCTGGCTTAAGATGCAAATCTTTGTGTTCTGCTTGGAACAAATTAATTAACAGGGTGGCTGAGCTTATTCTGAATCTCAAAATTTGAAGTACACAAAATAGAGAGATGTAAGATAGAGTGAGCCTGCTCTGGGTCTCTTAGTGCAATGGAGCTAAAAGCACCAAAGCAGCTTACTGGTGTTTCAGTTTCAGAACTAGTAATGTTTGCTTGATATTTATGACCTCAGACTGTGAGCTTTGTTTCCAAGATCATAAGGTCATGCAAAAGTCAAAAAGAGCATAATTTCTTGGAAAATATAATAAAAAATTATAAACAGGAATTGAGTTATAAGTTACTTTTTCTTAAATGATATGGATAAATCCTTCCTTTTAGAAGGGTTCTCAATGGCCTTTTATTTCTTTATTTCTATTGTTTTATTTGATCCAACATCAATGCTTATGTAGTCACAACACAGCTAAATACCTTTACCTTGGAACATAACAATTTCCTGTCTAGAAGAGAGGAAAAAGCTTTAAAAAATATTTTAAAAAATAATTATCAGGAGTCACCGACACTGTAGTTGTATTTAAGCTTGAAATCACTGGTGCACAATAGCACAGTATTTACTGCAGTGTTTTATGCTAGCATAATGTAACTAATTAAGTGACGCATATCTACTTTGAGATATTGCATGAGATATTTTTCATTACCAGATAATTGAGATTTTAACTGTTAGTCACCGGGGGGGGTGAGGGAGTAATCAAAAAACTTTATTCCATATAGGAGCATGTAAATTTTGAATGCAGAGCTTCTTAAGGACAAGAAGGGAATTTGTGATTCAGGAAAACATGTGCACTAATTTGAACCTGGCACTGAGTACAACAGGATTATTCAAATGCTTTAAACTTAACTCGAACTTTTCTTGAATGTTTAGAACCAAATCATCATTGAATTACTTCTTTCTGTTCCCTCCTCGCATTTCAGTGCACAGAGGATGTATTAGATGACATTAGTACAGCCTGACCATCCTTTTCTGATGCTGCACTTATGTTTTATTCAATGCTGGATTTTTTTGAACTTCTATAAATGTGCTTTGTCATCTTTCATCAGCTTGTGGTCTAAATATTAGAGAAGGGGGGAAGAAAAAAATTGGTCCCTGTACGTGGAAAAGGAGGAAAGATTTTCTCTGCGCCAGTATGTGCCCGCCAAGAGGCATTTTCTATTTACGTTTTGTTGTCTCTTCTTTTTTGGAGAAGTGTGCTTCAAAGGCTCCCAGTGCTGCAAAGCTCTCTGCTGCCTCATTATTCAGAGCCACTGATGTGCTGAGCAAAGTTCCTTAACGCAGCTTTCAGTAACTCCAGGGAATTCTCTTTAGTTTCCTCTTCCTGTTCTTTTCCCTTTATCTGAAGAGTAAATGTTTGTGTTTCTTGGAGAACTTTGGGGAGAGAAAACCGCAGATTGTGCTGCCTATCTTCCACAGAAATGGAGTGAGGAGATTTAAGAAGTGTATTTTGCTTGCAGTTTGTAAGAAAATCTAATTGGGAAGGGTATTATTTTGATCTTCTAGTTTAGCTTCTTCCACATAGAATTATCAGTTCCCTCCTGAATCCACAGTTTGGTCTGTGTGCTCTGGAGTGAGAGTAATAACTGCATGACAAAAAAAACCAAACAACAAACCAAAGCCCACCAAAACACAAAAAACCCACCACCATCAATAATTTCTTAAAAGACTTTTTTTATTTACATATGCACATGATACCAATGAAATTGCAATATTGCAACAACTATTTTGATAAAATCAATGTATCTTACCGCATTTATGGCCTTTCTTGCTGTTGTGCTCTTTGGGTTGTGAAATGGAAGTTACTTCTGATCCCTGTCATAGTATGACCTAAACAATTTCAAAGAACTAATCCTAGCTCACAAAAAGAGAAAAAAAGTGGTTGTTTAGCACCGCATCATTAACTCTAATTCATTAACAGCCCCTGTGAATTGCCTTGCTTCTGATCACGGGAATAATAAAATACACATTTACTTTGTTTCTCTGGGGTATTTCAGAGATCATTAGTTAATGTGTATAAAACAGGGTATGAGCAAATACACTAATACAATAAAAGAAATCAGCTTTAACAGCATAAGGGAGGGATAAACATTGCTATGCTGTGTTTGCTTTGACTGTGTTTGCTATATTACTGATTTACATATACAAATCCAGAAAAAGTATTTCCACTCTGGTAACTTCTGGGTGACTCAGCTGTGATCAGAGACCTGCTCCGACTGGTACTATTGTACTTGCATAGTTCCCATCCCAAAGAGCTTGGGATGCAGCAAATCTGTAGTCTCTGCTGGAGGCATTTATGTTTCAGCATGTTATATCTATCTCTGTATTTTAAAACAGCATACTCAGACCCGCTTCAGATTTGCTTTTTAGTTTTATTTCTGTTTTCGCAGTCTGTTTATCCTGGTAGAAGAGGGAAAGATGCACGGATTAGAAGAGTCAGAAATCCTTAAAGCCATCTGATGAGGATTAGGGGGTAGCAAAACTACCTCCTGAGAGGGAGTAAACTCTTAGAAATTAAGTAAAGATAATATTTAGTATCAAGAGTGCAATCAGTTGAATTATGAAAGATTTTGTGAAAATGTTCTCAGTGTTAGTAGAATGAGTTCTGCTTGCTCATAGCTGGATTTTAAGTAAGGGAAGAGCTAATGGGGGGTAGAAAAAGAAGTTTTAATGCGTTTATAAGACCATGGTTTCTGTGTTTTGTTGATAGCTCCTTATGAACCGCACCATTAAACTATGTCTCAAAATATTATGGCAGTGGCTGTCAGATGTCAAGAAATGAGAGGCGCTCAGTCCATTTCCTACTGAACTAGTTCCTGCTTGGCAAAAGCCTACCTTCTCTGCAAGCTTTGATTGGCACCCATGTTAGCAGACTCCATTGCCAGCTAGCCACAGCATGCCAGTTGGCAAATTCTACAAGAAGTACAATTTTTCCAAGGCCCATGAGGAGACCCTTGTAAGTTTTTTTTTAATTTCTTTCAGCTATTGGTCTCAGTCTTAAGGAAACTGGTTTTTGGAAGAGTTCAGTTTCCATGTCATGAGTGTTGAAGATTGCTAGGATATCACCCAGGAGTAATTTGGCTCAGTGTGTTTAGACATCTCAGAACTACTGTAAGTTTTAAGCTGCTGTGGGTAGTCCTGGGCATGGCCTGGTGAGGGGTTCTCTTGGACTTGCACACTTGGTTCATTGTGAGATGTAGGCCTACTGGTAGAAGCTGAATGGGAAGTCCTTCATAAACAGCTTGACTTGGATGCTAATCACAGAGTCCTACAGACTCTTCTCTTTGCTGCTCTCTTGCTTTGAAATCTTTTTCTTATTTTTTTAAAAAGCAGCTATATTTTGCAGACTCATCTTTCTCTTTCTGTTGGTAGCAGTTAGCATCCAAGATACATTCACCCTCAGCCTACCCTTGTTCAGTAGATTTCCTTTCGTTTTCTTCTTTGATCAAACACGGGCTTACTGTGTTGAAAATCCTAGCAGCTACCTTGGAGCTACCTATGAATTCACACTGCTTGTTTTCGTATGTGTCGTGGTTTGACCCCAGGCAGCAACCAGGACCATGTAGCCATTCACTCACTGCCCCCCCGCCCCGAGTGGAACAGGGGAGGAGAATTGGAAAAAAGGAAACCTCATGGGTTGAGATAAAGACAATTTAACAGAACAGTAGTGGAAGAGAAGATCATGATAAGAATAATGATAAAAGAATATATAAAATGAGTGATGCAATACAGCTTCTCACCACCTGATGATTGATTGCTCAGCCCATCTCGAGCAGCGATCTTGGATTCCTGACCCTCAGCCAACCACCATTTATGTACTGAGCATGACGTCTATGGTATGGAATATTGCTTTAGCCAGCTTGTCCTGTCTATGCTTCCTCTCAGCCTCTATGAGAAGCTGAAAAAGTCCTTGACTTAATATAAGCATTACCTAGCAACAACTAAAACAATATTTGTTATCAACATTATTCTCATACTAAATCCAAAACACAGCAGCTACCAGGAAGAAAATTAACTCCATCCTGGCTGAAACCAGGACAGGATGGCTAATGAAGCTTCTGGCTGCTCTGGGTTTCTCTTGTGTTCCCTGTTCTAAGTTTCCAGAGAAGGTGGGCTTCTCGGTCATGCTGCCTGCATGCTGTGTTTGTTGATCTCAAGAGAAAGACCTCCCAAACCCTTAGGATGACATTTGCTGTCAGAAGGGGCAGAGGCAAAACTAGTAGTCTCACTGTGCACTTTTAGCCTCTGAAGTTTTCATCCCCTGGCCCCAAGCTATCCTACAGCCTCAGGAGGAGCAGCAGGAATCAGCTGTGCATTGTAACTCCATGCTTCTCTTCCTAGAAGCAATACATCAAGGATTAAAAAAGTTGGGAGTGCATCCCCACAGGGACAGTCAACAAAGCAGGGGAAAGTCTACCCAGAACGGTGAGGTGTAATGGGAAGCAGAAGCACCGCTGAATCTCTCTGAAATGCCTTCTGTCACACTGACTTCTGTCTTAAGAGCCAGGATGCTTTATATTTTTTCCGTATTTTATATATAAAGTCTAAATTTTTTTTGCTGTTGCATTTCCTCACCCTCTCTTCAGAAGTAGGCAAGCCCCATAGCAGTGTCTTCACTGCCCCCCTCCCAACGCTCCACGCACAGGTCCTTGTAGGAGAAAGTGGCTGGCTAGGTTCTCCTCGCTCTGTTTTTTGTGCATCTCCAAAGGGAGAATGAGATGTTTGTCAGTCGATCACATTTGCACAGCGACACTTATGACATGGCAGCATCCTGCCAAACTGGGAAACAGCTGCAGCTCTGCTGCTGTAGCTGCCTTAGTATACACCTTTATGCTGCTGTGTGAGGTCGTTATTTCAGTGCCAAGGACCCTGGCAGCAAATATGTCAGTGTATCACGGTTCAGATTCAGGTAGTGCCAGAATTGTTTTCAACAAAACCGGGGATGCAGAGAATTACTGGAGAGCTAGTTGCTGCTGCTGGTGTTCTGGCTTGCTGCGGAATAAGCCAGCTAGCAGCATGCACTAAGCAGCGTAAAATTCCCTGTGGACTTCCTGGAACAAAATAAGCTTTGGCTGCATTTCTTCCCTGTTCCTGAAGGGCTTGATCCGGCTCCGTCTGCTGAGAACTTCACTTGACAGCAGAATTTTGCATAGCAGAAGCCTGGATAGCTTCTGTCCTGTTTCAGTAGCTGGACAGAACAAATAAGGCTGCTGTTTTTGTCTGATGGATTGCCAGGTGCCATCAAATGCTCTAAGTGTGAACAATAGAGAAATGTGGGAAAAATGAAAAAAAAAAAAAGAATTACTTTTTGTTGGTATTTAGCCTGAGTCTTGATGCAATGATGAAGTGAAAGATATACAGGCAAAACTGTTATTTCCATTGATAATGCTCTCTTTTAGGTTTCAATATGAAAAGAAGACTTGATGGTATCTTAAATCTTTGGTTTTGAAAACATGTATCTATACTCATATATGCTTTGCTATGAAATTGATAGTATAGGCTCTCAGATCCGTTAGGTCATCCTTTTAAGAAGACTTCTCTTGGTGGGAAATATTCCAAGCAATTTCATCTTTCAGCCCCAACAGAGGCAGGAGTAGGGTTCTAGGCTGCACTTCTCAATAAAACCTGAACATAAAAATGTGCAGACTGCTGAGCTTAGCTTTCTGTTGGAAAGAAAAATAATTACAGTTATTTAATTAACCTTAAATCTGAGGCCAAACACAGCAGTTAATTTTTTCCACTCCGTTAGATCTGAGATCTAAAGTGTGAAATTTCATTTTAGCTTGCTGTCACAGGACTGCTAGACTTCTTAGTATAGTCATCACATTTTTCTGTTAAGCAGCATACACCATGCTACTAGATTATCTGAGCTCATCAAGAGGTTTCACTGACAACATGTCAAAAGCTTCTCAACTCATAAGTAGTTTCCTCTGCTTTATAGCGGAGGTATGAGCAAATTTGTACATTGTGGAGGGATGGAGGAAAGGGAATGTTTGTTCTGTTACAGCTTGTAAAAGTTTATACTAAGAGGTATTCTGTAGCCACTATGTAAAAGATAGTTGTGGTCTTGATGACCCAAAAATGGTTGCAACTCAAGGAGCAATGCAGTTAACAGATTGTTGCGCCTACAACCTAAAACTGGTTTTCTATGTATGTGTGCATGTACAAAACACAGGTATGTACATAGACATTGCTAAAGAAAAGTCTTCTTCAGTAGAAGGCTGTATGCTTTGGAAAATGCAGACAAATTGAATGACAGACTCTGAGGTCATCAGAAACTGGAAAGGGTAAACGTGTGTACATTTGAATCCCTACAGCTTTTTTTTTTTTTTTTTGCAGCTGCTGTCATTCAGTTCTTTATTAAATACTTTACATTTGTTTTGAAGCTTAATATCAACAAAAATATGTATATATTCTGATAAATCTGCACAGGAATACAAAGCTACTCATCTTTTCTATATACAGCTTCTACTGGACATAGCTGTAAAAAATGTTGTAACAATAGGAAGGTAGCATGGCTTAGATAAGCGTTT
Organism: Burhinus bistriatus; assembly: GCA_013397275.1. NCBI lineage: Eukaryota > Metazoa > Chordata > Aves > Charadriiformes > Burhinidae > Burhinus > Burhinus bistriatus. The sequence continues at coordinate 265,795 of VYXH01011098.1, read as the reverse complement.
GTTAATAACCATAAAGGGGTCATCACTTTGACCACCTTCCTGGTACATTGTACTCAGTTTCTCCTTTTGTTGTTTTCTGCATTTTTTAGGGTATGTTATGAAAATATATAAATGCAATTTCACTTGATTTCATTAAGATTTTTAAACATTGTGGTTATGTATTTACCTGGCAAGAGAGCTGCATAGAGACTACAGTGACAGTAGAAGATGGAGAATTAGGGGTAAAGGAAGAATCCCTCAGGAAGATAGTCTCTCCATCATTACATGACATAGATTTACTTAGTAGATAATACTCTACTTGGATCAATATTACTGCTGACTCAAAATCAAAAGTGAAGGCCATTCTTCTTTATGTTGTGACAGTGCCTTTGTGCAGAACATAGAATCATAGAATGGTTTAGGTTGGAAGGGACCTTAAAGATCATCTAGTTCCAACCCCCCTGCCATGGGCAAGGACACCTCCCACTAGACCAGATTGCTCAAAGCCCCATCCAGCCTGGCCTTGAACACTTCCAGGGATGGGGCCTCCACAACTTCCCTGGGCAACCCGTTCCAGTGCCTCACCACCCTCAGAGTGAAAAATTTCTTCCTAATAGCTATTCTAAATCTCCCCTCTTCCAGGTTGAAGCCATTACCCCTCATCCTATCACTACATGCCCTTGAAAAAAGTCCCTCTCCAGCTTTCTTGTAGGCCCCCTTTAAGTACTAGAAGGCTGATACGAGACATGGTTGCTGCAATCACATGAATATTTGCATTGCTACTGTCAATCACTACTTTTTTTGATTTGTTACAGAAATGCAGTCAGTTTTTAGATACTTTCAGTTTAAGTTACACAGTCTACTTTGGGGTCACTAAGGGATGGTTTTCCATGAGTGTTGGAATGTTGAAATTGGGGGGAGGTAGCGGTCCTATTCACAGCAGCTGTGTGAGTTGGGCTGTTCCAAAAGTGGGGCATGAAAAATACACCAAAACTCTTCAGCCTCCTGTTACCCTCAAATTGTATGCAGATATTCTTAAACTGGATCAATCATAGTATCATAGAATCATAGAATTATTTCAGTTGGAAATGACCTTTAAGATCATCAAGTCTAACCATTAACCTAACACTGCCGAGACGACCACTAAACCATGTCCCTCAGCACATCTACAGGTCTTTTAAACACCTCTAGGGATGGTGACGCAACCACTTCCCTGGGCAGCCTGTTCCAATGTTGATAACCCTTTCAGTGAAGAAATTTTTCTTAATACCCAATTTAAACCTCCCCTGGCACAACTTGATACCATTTCCTCTCATCCTATTGCTTGTTACTTGGGAAAAGAGACTGACCCCCACCTCTCTACAACCTCCTTTCAGGTAGTTGTAGAGAGCGATAAGGTCTCCCCTCAGCCTCCTTTTCTCCAGGCTAAACAACCCCAGTTCCCTCAGCTGCTCCTCATAAGACTTGTTCTCTAGACTGCTCACCAGCTTTGTTGCTCTTCTCTGGACACTCTCCAGAATCTCAATGTTTTTCTTCCAGTGAGGGGCCCAAAACTGAACACACTATTCAAGGTGAGGCCTCACCAGAGCCAAGTACAGAAGGACAGTCATTTCCCTAGTCCTGCTCACCACACTATTCCTGATACAAGCCAGGATGCTGTTGGCCTTCTTGGCCACCTGGGCACACTGCTGGCTGCTGCAGCACTGCATGGGGTTTTTGTGACCAAAGGGCAGGACCCGGCACTTGAGCTTGTTGAATCTCATACAGTTGGCCTCGGCCCATCGATCCAGCCTGTCGAGATCCCTCTGTAGAGCTGTCCTACCCTCAAGCAGATCAACACTTCCACCCAACTTGGTGTCTCCAAATCCAACTCTTCCCACAAATGTTGTAAATGATAGTGCCACTATTTTTGACGAGGGGCAAGAACAAGTGGTGGGAAAGGACAGAAAATCTTCGAGTACTGTGGTAAGAGATGCTTGATGCTAATACAAAGTTATCAACTGAGATCTCTAAAAGAAAACAAATGCGCCAGACAACCCTGATATCGCAGAGAGATTCATAGACCTTTGGCTTAATCTCCAAGAGACCTCCCTTTCGCAATGCTAAGATGCAGTGTGATCAGTGTGCAATGGGTATGGCAAGGGGTTTGATTTAGTGGTTTGAGAAAGGACTGCTAGGTGTAGAAATCCCAGTCACACCTAAAGGAGAAAGAGCAAGGTGACAATAGCTGTGAAGAGCGCGTCAGTGGAAAGAGAAGGGGAAGGATTGCCTGCAGAAATGCTCTGATGCAGGATGTCTGCCTTTAATTATTGAGGCAGAGCAAAAACTCTGTTCTAGTCCTCATCTGTGCACAGCACCTAAGCTTTGATCCTACAACCTGCTCAATGGCCTTGCAAGGACTAGCTCCAAGATAAAATAAAGGGACAGTGGGCACAGTTGCTGACCTGCGTAATACAGAAAGGAGCCTGCAGAAGCCGCTCCTTTGATGTCTCTGGGAGCTGGTCTTCTTACCAGTAGGCTAACTAAACAGGGGTAAGGCAGAATACATCCATATTTGAGGTACTGAGAAGTATTTGTTCTTTAAAATCCCATATCGCATATGTAGGTATGTCCTTAGCACAATTGCCCTGTCTTGGCTCTAAAACGCTTATGGGCTTGTTTTCATCAGTCTTAGAGAGAGAATAGTGAGACTGAGAGAGACTAACAGGATTCACTGAAAAATCAAGAGGCTGCTCCTGGGTTTCATTACATCAGTGGCCCTTCTGCTTCATTTGTTCTCCTTTAATTCTTAAGGGTGATAAAACAGTTTGGACTACTTAGGACAGTCAGCTGATCTGTCAAGCTGTACAGGTAATGCTTAAGCAATGACCAAATCTTGAAATTCAAGCTTTTGCCCTACATCTGGGTCCTGTTCTGTGGGCAGATCTCTAGCCCAGAAGCTACAACTCCCAGTAGTTTCCAAAGGATCGAGAGCTTCTGTCCGCATGTCACGTAACGTTCAGCAGTTTGCAGGGTCCAGCTGTGCACGCTGCTTGTTGTCTCTAGCTCTTAATTATGCTGTCACACTGCACTGTCTCTTTAGATTTAACTGTTATAAATTGGAATGGATTGCAAAACTGGTGTCATTTTTCAAGTCATGAAGGGTTTCCAGGAGCAATGAGAGCTTCTCCTTGCTTTTCACTACTTGGGTATGCTGTTACGGAATTGAGTCGGTACTGTTCACAAACAAAAAATGATTTGAAATATATTAGCTGGAGAAAAGTAATTTAACCTTCAGACTGCTAGCAACAACATTTATATTTGGTGTAAATTGCTTGGAGCAAAATCTCTTTTGTAAAGAGGATTATCATCAGGAGTTCAGTCTGCCTGTAAATGTGCTCATCTTTAAATCAAAGGATTTTATTTCTTTGAGCTGTATTAGCATCTATAGTGCCTGTACAAAGGATGGATTATGACCTTCCTTTTAATTCTGTAGCTGAGTGAGAGAAGATTTATCTTTGCCAGTTTTTTATTGTTGTTAGGTTGTTAGTGCTATTAAATAACTATGGAAGTTTAGCAAACCATATGGATCTTTTAACATCCTCTTTGCTTCATTTTCTGCCATCAGTAAAATCTCCCCTACCTCTTCCCAAATGTCATGTACTACACAAATCTTTGTGTGCCTAAAGACCTTTGAAAATACATTATGCAACTTCAGTGCATCATTGTTGGTACTATCTGCTTGTTCGTGTTAGGAGTGCTGTTGTCAAAAGTGCCATGTGGTGTTGAACTACAGCCCTTTTCCGTGCCGAGTCACTGTTATTTATTACTGAAAATGCAGAAAATACTTCAAATATAAAGGCTCAAATCTAAGCTAATTCATGTTAATCCCAGCTGAAATGTTGGTCATTGCAGTGGAACTACCCTGATGGTGAGTTTGGCCCAGTAAATCAAATCAGTGGAGCTGAGTGACATAAGCTTCCTCCCGGTGTTAGTGAGAAGCCAGGACTTAAGTCACTGTGATGAAAAGCAAGTCACTACTTCAGCTGTTGCTAGTGTGCATGGTTGTTGGGCTTTGCTCTGTGACTCTAAGGCCACAGCATGTTCTATTACTTCCAGATGTCCTGGGGCTAAAAATAATCTGTGAAATCTCTGAAGCAGAGTCTGGTGCTCAACAAAACCTTGACATCCGTATAAAGCATCTCAAACGACAGAGCATGCATGACTAATGCACCTGCAGACGCCTGAGATTTCACTGTGGATTGACGGATGCTGTTATATCCTATGTTTCTAGTGCCAGCACATTAATGAAACATGTAGATGCTTATTGCATTTTCCTTTGTGTTTTTAATTTTTATTCTTTAAGCACGGAATGGAGCATTCTGTTACTCCAGGAATCAGAGGGTTGGAAAGTTGTTTTGTTTCAGACTGGACTTTGCTCCATAGGAGGTGGTGCACAGGTGTTGAACTTTTAACACTATTCCTGCCTTTTCATCCATGTACATGCTGTCCTTGGATTATACTGATTTGCTTCAAACCATACAACTGTTGCATATGCATTAGTGTTGGAGGAAAAACTGCCTGTTGTTCAAGTATCCACCTCTACTGGCCACCAAAGTGAATAGATGAGGTTGTTCCTGCTGCAGTCACAGTGGTGGCATTATTTACTTGCTGATGATAGTTAACAAGAAATTATACACAAATGCTTTCAGGCAAAGAACACATATGAGAAAAAATTGCTTTTATGTATTGAATTATGTGCATAGTTTGTGGAGTCTCTGTCACACATCCTGGAGGGGAAAAAAAAGAAAATAATTATATGAAGATATAGTGTTCAGGCATCCCCAGTATTCAGTCCATTTTAAACTCATAAAATAATTAATAGATTGAGGGAGCAAATTGATGAGATTGAAATAGTCTGTGACCACTTTATATTGCTTTTTCTGACCTCAGCTGTACAAGTTCTCTGAAGCGACAGGAATTTTTCTTTCTCTGCACGTCCCAGGTTAATTATGCCTCCTCCAGAATCCTGATTAAAGAAAGCTGTCTTATGTATGATTGGATATTTGTACCCGAGATTAAAAATTTATATTCCGAAAGTGACCAAAAATTATTTTGTCTTAAAGGGCTCTTGCTGTCTGTAACTTTGTTTCAAACAAATGTTATTTGTCATTAATTCAAATTTTAGTTGAAGCTAGTTCATTACATTTAATATGATGTCTAAAAGATTCATCTGAACAGTCCGACCCTCTTCTTTACAGAAATTACATCCTTATGTAAAGTTGTGAAAAAGCAGCAGATAGGAGAAAACTCACCAAAACCAGACTTAAGTAGAAGGAGATGCCAAGAGACCATTTGTGAATCTAGATGTATATTTATAGGCATACAGTCCTTTGCTCTTGCACAAAACTAAATCTCTTTTTTTTTTTCTTTTCATTATGTTGAGTTGAAAAGTCAATTACCTTAACAGATAAGCTTTTGCAATGGCTGCTGTCCTAGTTGAGTGGAGCATGGAAATCTTATTAGTGGTCCAAACCATAGTGAAATATTAACCTGCTCCAGTGTACCCATCCTTCATTGCTCGCGTTCCATTTTGCCATCTCTTGTTAACACCCTGCAGCCATGGCCCTGCTCTGGGCAGTGGCAGTAGCAGCAGTCCATGAGGTTCAGATATACGTTTCCCTTCCCATTGCTATGGCTTTGACAGTGATCTAACTTTTGGCATTACACCATTGTAATATGAATGTAGATTTGGCATCAGTGAAGTACGTGGAAGATGAGGGCAGTGTATTAGTTGTTTTGTTAAAGATCAGCTCAATTGTATCTGCTCTTGGTTGGGGATAGCTGTCCTTTACTCTTCTGTTGGGGATATGAGGGTTTTCTTTTGCAGGAGCAAAGTATTAGGTTGGTAGGATTCCCACCTTCCCCTTTGGTTGTCCTTTGGCATATGCCCCTAGCACAAGATCGTGGCTTTGTTTGTAATGCAGTGCTGTAGGTCGTCCTTTATGACTGCTCCAGAGGAGACTGTTACAGGCATCAGTAACAGAGCTTTACCCTTAAAGCAGCTTGTGTACTTGTGTCTGCAGAGATGCTCAGTGTGATTCCTGGCTGGCTGGCCAAAAGGTGTTTTTTTCACACTACAGCTGGAGATGAGTCAGCATCAGCGAGACGTATACTGATGCAAAGATGCTGTGGTCAGTAATTCAGATGGCATCAGTGATTGCTTTCCTGCTCCGATTAGTGCCTAAACTGTCAGAGTTGCCTGTAATGACTCACTTGAGCTAGGCTTCAGGAAGGCCATGTGTGGACTTTTCTCCACCATTCAGTGGCTTTCTCACCTCCAGTCAGTTTTGGAAGAGACAGGAACCTCAGGCTCTGAAATAGTCTTTATCCATCTTCACCTCAATAAGTGTCAATTCACTGCGACTGCTGACCATGGTTCAGACTTCAAATAGTTTTCTCTTACCGGATGCGTAGTCCCTTGCAGCTTAATTGACTGGAAAATAGTTAATGCCCAGCACTGACTGTTTATTCCTTAAAATGAAAATCAAAGTATAAGCTTCTGCAGAAAACAATTTTTTTCTTCATTTGACTGAGTGTAAAAAGTCAAAAAGGAATGCGTATAGTTCTTTGCATTTTGAAGTAGACATCCAAGGGTCAGGTCAGCAGGCATTACTTGGATCACACCTTTTGACCTTAGAAATGCTCTGGCTCCTTAAAATCTCCGTAACTTCTTCAGTATGTTCTTTACAAAGACCAAGCAAAATCAATTAAAACAGAGAATAAATTCTCTTATAAAATCACACTCTTAAAAATATAAAACCCAAAGATGGTTCTGAAAAATAAAAAAAGTCAATATGCCCTGACTAAGTTGAAAGGAAACTATCTTAGCAATCCTGAATATAGCCTAGAATCTGCTTTTGAATTTGGAATGTAGTAAAAGCCTCTTTAAATTTGCTTGCATAGTGGAGATTCAGGGATATGTCTAAACATAGCAGATTGCGGAATTGTGGCTTTTGTGTCATGATCTCAAAACATCAATTTGTTTGTGCACATTAAACAAATACACAGATTTTCTTTGCTGATAATTAGCATGGCATCAGATGGTTGCAAGATTATTGTGTTTTCTTCTAAAGCTAACTTAGGAAAGGGACAAAAAAGTACTGCAAGGAGACACAAATCTGACCCCATAATAAGCAAAAACCATCTCATTCTTCATGGCTTTTTATTGTGGATAAGGCCCTGAGCAACCGGATCCAATTCTGAAACTGGCCGTGCAAACTCTATGCTGCCTGACTTGGACTGCTTTGTTACAGAAAATAGAAAGGATGTGCGTTTTCTTACCTTTTTTTTTAACCCTATAGTGTTAAGCCAATAATCAAGAGGAACAGCAGATTGCCTTAGAAGTTAGGTTTTCCTGTGCCTGTGTTTGGTGCTTCTGTTGTCATCATACCAGAATGGTTTGGGAGATGCAGTTGTTTTCCTGACTTTTTGGAGACAAATGTTTAAAACAGTCTCGGACTATATGGGGAAAAACTGTCAGTTATGTGTGTGTAGTCCTTGCCAGAAATACTTAACGAAATGTGGCTGCATGGCTAATTTTAGGGACACTTTAAAGTAGTGTGGGTTTTTTTTTTCTTTTTTCTTTTCTTTTCTTTTTTTTTTTTTTGACTATTCTAGTAGGCATTGAACATCTGGCCAAAACAAATGAAGCCCCATTTGGATAACTCAAACAGAGAACTGAAATGAAACAACATAATAAATTGATGTCCACATTTGGAAATCTTAAGTTATTTTTGCAGTAGTCTAGAACTACAATGCAAAGCACTAATGTTTAGTGGTGCAAGTTGGAAATGTTCTGTATTACTGAAGTGCAGGAAGAAAAGTAATTCCTATCAAACACTGTGGTAATCTGCAAGTCTGTGGTGCAAAGTACTTTATAAATGCACCATTTCTCTAGCAGAATATTAGGTGAGGTTAAGTAGATATGATCTTATGATTATCAGTTCAAAGCAAGTATCCAGTGACTGGAAGTGGTCTTATATTTCATCTTTTCATTCCCTTATATTCAGTAGAATTCGTATGGCTTCTAGTGACTAAGGACTTCTCTCATTAATTTTTCTGCTTTGCAAGGCATATCTCATACCAAATTTCTTCTGTTTTCTGTCACCTCCATCTTCATCTGGCTAAACTACTATCTACTTTTGGATGCACGCACCCTTTCCCACACTTCCAGATTCTGCAAGTTCCTATCTTCCAGTATCACTCAGTTTTTCCAAACCTGAATGAGATGTGACATCTTATTATAAATAAGTTAATTGTTGAATAGTTTAACCTGTTTGTTTAGCTTCCCAAGTGGCCAGCTCTTTGATAAGAACAGGTTTTTAATAGGCCTAGATGAGCCTGTTACGTTCATTTAAGTTGTGATCTAGGCCATATCTGAAAGTAGGCTAACACTTGCATTCACTCAGCCAGAATACCCACAGCTATTAATTTGTAAAATAGTGTCCTTCAGAAGTTATTCTGCTTGACCTACTTTCTAAATTGGATGGCACACCTGATGATGCATTATGGATAAAGAAATTTGAGGATTTTCATTTGTTTGATGCTATGTACTGCAGTCCCAGGCAGCATTGCCAAAGAAGAACAGTATTTTGTTGGACTTGAGTCTCATGTTTATGTGTGTGGGCTATACCCTGTTAGAAATATACATTCAGTGTTTCCATGTAGCGGTACAGTGATTGTGAAAACTGGCAGATTGGTAGGAATGAAAAGTCATGTCTGGGTAGATGCATCAGCTGTAGACCCAGATAATGACGGCACATTGACAGACTGTGGATCACTTTTCACTGGTGTGAATGGTAACACCTTGGGGATCGCAGTCCAGCTAAGAACATTCCCGAGTGCTTCAGTGAACACCTTGTGAGGGTTGTTCTGTGGTGTCTCTCTTGTTTCACATAGCTGGTGGTCACTTGGGGGTAAGATACCTCACGCCATCCTGAGGAAGGCATGGGCTGTAGGACAGGCTGTATTTTTCTCATGGCCCTATGCAGTGAAGGGAATTTAACGTACCACCACGTGTATCCAGGGTTCTTACAATACTTTAAACTCTCTGCTGTTGTTCAATTGTGTTTGTCCAAGCCAAAGACTCATTATATAAGATGTTTGTGCACGAAGGCTTGCAGTTTTTGCTCTAAGTTAGGCTACTTCACTGTCCCTGAATGGTTTATTAGGTTTCAGAAATGCAGAGGGGTTAGTGAGAACAGGGAATCTTCACAGACTGCAAAAATGCAGCAAATGCTATATTTCTGTTTGGTATACTTGTATTCTATTGGTATGCAGTTGACTCATGTCACATTGAGAAACTTGAAATGGCCGACAGAGGCTCTGAAGCTTCTGCAGGAGGAAAAGAAGTTTTTCTGGGATACCTGAAGATTGTTCTCCAGGTTCTTGAGTACTTGACTGACATCGTTCTACTGTTCTTGTTTCTTTTTGTTTCAAATTTAGTAGGCTTTTTTCAAAACATTTATTTATATTTTTCATGAGCCCATCCCTTGCAGTGGAAGTGGTTTGTGCATGCTGTGTTCTGCAGCACTTCAAAGATAGGAGGAAGTTTTTTCCTCCAGTTAGTCTAATGGAGAGAGGGGCTATTCTAGGAGGATTCAGTCCAGCCTTGTTTGTCATATAATCAGCTTAGAGTTTGAATCGGGATGGCTGGGGACGTGCAGGCCTGAAATCATTGTATCTAATTAAAATACTTAACTGGGACACTTCCTGTGGGAGCCTAGTCATGTCAGCCCCCTTATATAGTCAATAGATCTCCAAAGGGCAGTTCAAACATCCTAAACTCTCTGGAGAAACCATGTGACGTCTATGCTCCTTAGAGTTAAGTGGGATGCATTTTGGCCTTAACAGCCAATAATGGGTGGTGACCTACCCACAGGAACACGGTGTTGCAGTCTTGCAGAGCCATGTCATTGCACGGTATCTTCCATGATGAAGATCTTTCTTCATGGATTTGTTCCAAGCCAAGAAAATAGGAAAAGGCTGGGCACATTGCAAAGTGATGGTTGACAGGAAATGGAACTGCTTGGCACAGTGGAATTAAAGTGGAAACCACAGCATTTCTACCTGCAGTGTTTGTGAGGAGATCTGTTTCTACTTTGTCTTGTAGGGACAACTGCGTATCTTTATGGCTGCCACTTCACAGTGTATGAGAAATGCTATTCAGCACTGCCGTGAGCATCTGCTAGGAGTCTTGGACAGCACAAGCGATGTTCTGAACTGTGACTGCTGGGTGCAGCTATGGTATAATATGGAGGATAAGGCGGAGATTGATTTTTTTAAGCTTCTCAGATTAACCTTTTTAATCTTTGTGGTTTATTTTATTATTGGCTTTTTAAAAAATCATCATTAAAATTGCCATTGACTGAACTAATGTGAGCTCCCATAGCTGACTAGGAAACGTTATTTCAGACTGTAGCTCCCAAATAACTGTTCTATGTCTTGATTCAAAAGCCCTTAAAGCTTTGTTTCTTCATCTTCTCAGGTACCTCCTGCAGAAAGTTAAAGGAAGGACAGAACAAGAAAGCACCATGTCTTCAGTCTCAGCTTATTACAATGGAAAGACCGTACTTATCACAGGAGCTACAGGTTTCATGGGCAAAGTACTGGTGGAAAAGCTTCTGCGCTCCAGCCCTGAAGTGAAAGCAGTTTATATACTTGTCAGGCCAAAGGCTGGACAATCAATGCAAGAGAGAGTAGCCAACATGTTGAAATGCAAGGTAAGTTTCTGTATGTTATTCTAGAGTCTAATCTGAAATCCATTTAGCTGGGTAAAGCAGAGGACTTCTGTTATACTCAGTTTATGAAGAACAAAATACCATCTTCTGCAGTAATCATTTTATATTTTTATCATGACTAAAACAAACAAAAAAATTTGTACATGAATGAACCTGGATCTGTCTGATTTTGATAGGTAATGCAGCATTTTACACCGCAGTGATGTAAGTGCTTTTCTTCCTTCTTGCATTGCTGTTTGTTGAGAATTAATTTTTTCAAAAGCATGTTACCTTAGCAAATTTCCTTTTTGCAAGATGAGCAGCATCTTGTTTTCGTGAACTCTTTTCCTTCCCCCACTTTTAAAACTTAATATTCAAGCGTTAGCATTCAAGAATAAAACTGAGTGTGAGCCCATCACACCCTACTCCTTGCCCTTATGGGGGCATTAAATTAATTTCATAAGACAAAGCCTAGTGGCAATGTATAGCGGGCTGAGCATTGCTGCAGTACAGTAGGGCATCTGCCATCTTCTGATGTCAGCTCCCGTTTAACCTTACTTACGAAGTGATAAAATACTGTTGCATTTGAAAAGGGTGTTTTCCAAAGTTGCTTTCTGCTAAGACAGACCTGTGCGTTGAAGAACAGACCTGCATGACCTCCACCCATGTGGCTTGTGTCTGTTGAGCTTTTAGCTTGCCATCCTGAGAAGGAAATACAGATCTCTAGCATCAAGAAGGATGTCAAAGCCCTTTGCTGCATTTAATGTAAAGATTTGTAAGGAGACACTGCTAGACCAGTTATCTAGAGTAGACTTGGCCAAAGGACCTCAAGGTCCTCAGGAGCTTATGCCAGTGGCGAGGTCATGAACTTGCTCAGACTCCTCCAGCTATGGTAAGTGCCAGAGTTCAAGCTAATGCTTACTGCTAGTGTGAATTTGTACATAGCTGATGTGAAATGAGGCAAAGGCCCTAGTAGGCAAGGAATTACGTGGAATTAATCTGAGAAATGTCAACTTATCTTCAGAGTATTGGTCTAAAACTTTGAATAAAACTTTACTGGAAAAGTACTCTTCCTCCTTCTACTGGAGTTAGAGGTAAAATAGGGCCATAACCTTAGAAACAAGTAGGTTTGGAAGAAGGCATGCAATTTTCCTCCTAATGTTTTAAAGCATCAAGCTAGAAAAATCTTATGTCCAAAAACAGAGTTTGATTTTTTTGTGTTTTCAACAGAGGGTAGGTTATTTTGCTGTTCAAGAAAATTTGTAAGTGAGCTAAAAGGAAACATTTTGGTTGCTTTTTGCAAATCTGCCAAGTGCACAATTTTTCATTACTTTTCCTTTCCATAAACATTTTTTAGCTGTTTCTACAGCTTTCATCACTGATGACTGTGGGCAATGGTTTTCATTATCAGACAACAAAAATGCCGTGTGATGTGTTTGCACGGTTTTGCCTTTTTTTTTTTTTTAACCCACTAAGAAAATGACAAACCAAGCTGTTTTTCAAGACTTCTATGAGCTTTGTTTGCATCTTCTGTATGAATATTACTGGCTTATCTCTTCAGTTGGCCAGCACAGCTTAATGTTGTCATTAGTTCTAGGTGAGGTTCCCTAGTAGATGTTTTATTGTTGCAGCTGTAGTAGATGTACCCTTTTCTTCCCTAGCACGTGTCAGCAGTTTTAGACATGCCAACAGCAAACAGGACTTGATAACCTCTCCTTGAACCTTTGACAGCCTGCCTTAATGTGTTTCAAGTGAACGAAAGACAGAGGCAAGTGTCTAAGTTAGGTTGCTGCAGCCTTGAAAAGAAAAAAATTCTGGGGGTATGCTCTCAACTCTTTCAGGTCCCCTCAAGGAAGAAGGTGTCTTTTTGATGCTGATCTTTTTAAAATAAAGCAAATATACTTCTCTAAGGCAGAAACCCAACTCTTCAAAGGTTATTTCCATGTGAAAATGTTGTCAGCCTTTGGTTTTTTTCTAGAAGTGAAACTGTTAATTCCAGTAACTGTTAATTTCATGGCAGATGAAGAGGGCAAGAAACATTATTCTTAACGTTTTTGCAGATTGTTTCCAGTTAAGTTTGCTGTATGTCTTTAAGCCAAATAATCAGTCATTCACAATCTAGAGACTACACTTTTATTTACAGTTGTGGTTTGCATTCTCCAGTTTGGGAAACCCCTGAGCTAGATAACAAATAAAAAATGCAGCAAAAGCTTACTCTGAGTCTTCAGGCAACATTTGCATTTAACATTCCTGAACGTAATCACTGACGAAGAATGCATATATTTGAGTATGCACAGGAAAATTCAGAATAAAATCCTTTCTCTTCCTTACATGTACATATATAATTTCTAATTTCTACTGCATAATTATTCTTTTCCCCCACAAACTGTTGGATTTAATGCAATATAGTATTTGTATCTGGTTTTAGGAGAAAATACTTTATTTCTACTTTGATATTCTACCCTATACAATCTTCTCTACTGACTGATCACACATTCACTTTGAAAGTAACTATTTCTTCTTTTACATTATGCCTTGACCCAGTATTATCCTCTGGAATTCTCATTTTCACATCCAGAAGGGATGTTTCCCAGGAACCAGAGGAATAGAGAAAAACAGGTTGCCAGCTTCTAAATATTCCAAACAAATAGATAAAAAATAGTATTTGGAATGAAATAAGATGGAAGCAGAGAATTAGATTGGCAGGATTTAGTTGCACCGCATAATGCTTAGGTTCTTCAGGTAAGGTCCTCTGGGGACTCCTGATTTTTGGTAGTACTTAACAATATTTGAAAGAAATTGCCTATTATTTTTGATCTCTCTTCATACATCTCTGTGATATTTTTGTGGTTTCTGTCATTATATCTACAGGGGTTTAAACTTGGAGGTATCACATTTGTGAACTGTCTTGTTCACGGTATGTACATGTGAATATGCTGGAAGATGACTCCTGTTAAATAAAAAAGCAACTGTAAGTCATGAAAGGGTGATGAGGTGTGAAGGGGCAAAATGCCTTAGGCTGTGCTTTTAAAATTTTTCTTATGTGGAATTTTTCAAATTCTGAATCCAACATGAAGAGTAAAATGTAAAAAATAATTTGGGCATAAATCAGAATTCTTCCACTGTATTCTGGAGTAGCTGAACAGATGGCATTGAAATGTAATATAATGCTGTTTTTCCTCAGATCTTGTAAAATTAGTTTTACATGAAGATGCGTTATTGCATTAATATGAAATGTATAATGAACAGATACTCAATTATCTCAGCATCAACTCCAAAATGAACGTGTGTGTTGAGGAATGTGTGGCGCATGGTGACCTTGCCTATTTATGAAAGGAGTTGTTCTATTTTCCAAAAGCGAGTCCCTAAGGGAATCAAGCTATTACCCTGTGTTTGATGAAATGCCATGTCTGCATGGCACAGAGCACAGCTCTTACACAAAAAACCACATTTCAGTATTTGCTTCACCCTGGATGTGTCCGTAGACGTGGATCACAAGGCAAAGCTTGATCATGCTGTTTACTCATTAGTTGATGGGAGGTAGGGAATTGTTTTAAGGAGTATGTTTTGTTGTCTGATCCCTCCATGCGCAGAAGTAGGTAGGAATGCTTGGAGGGGTTGTCTCAGATTCCCTGGAGAGCAGTTACTGGGCTAACGCTGAGTCACTGGTTGTAGCTTCCACGTTGTCCCTGGGAGAGCAGAGCTTTTTCCATGCCCTGCATGCAGTGAACCAAGGCTGCTTGCTGCTGCTGGGCTGTTTCTCAGGTCTATTTGTTCAGTGCTCCTAATTAGAAAGATCAGTCAAAGTGGGGAGTGGAAAAGATTCTAGTTAATGTCTCGGATAATTCAGAGAGAAAATGGGGAGGCTGTGAGGCTGCTGAAAATTTCACCAAATCATGCCAGATTTCTCTTTTTCTCCTCCCTTGATTATCCCTTTCTCCACTCCCTCACTCATATGTCTTGCTCATCACCATAAGTAGTAAAGGTTCTCCAGGCCAAACCAGTCCAGTGTCACTCTCTCTGGAAGAGTGTCCCCTAAATCTGCCGTGACCACTGCAATGGTGCATGGATCAGTACTTGGAACAGAGTAATGAGTTTTTTTGGTTGATGGTACAGGATCCCACTTGCTCAGTAAGAGGTCTGGAAACTGCTAATTGGAGTGAAACAGAGCTGAAGATGTTTTCTGTTTTATTATTTATTTAGATTTGCCTCACTTTTGTCAGTAGATAATCAGAAATAACTCTGGTATTTGTGTACCAAAGGAAAAAATCTGTCATTTTAACAAAAACTTGTTTCTTACTTGACCCCATGATTTGTAAACCGTGTGGTAGAGAGGAGCTTAATCTTAAGGCTGGTAACATAACTGACACGAATGCAGGCAAGGGTCTCGAACCATTCTGTTCCTCTTTCCTAAGCTAACACCATCTGTTGCCTTGTTCCATTTCATTTCTTTCTCTTCTCCAATTTGTGTTTCTGTTTGAAGAAGGCTGGAAAGGTTTTGCTTTATATGTTAGCAGCTAATAGCCTGCTTCCTATAGCACAAGAAAGGGCCAACAAGACAGCTGGCGCTTCCAGCAAGATAACCTTTCATGCTGGATGAAAAAGAAGCCACTATTAGTCCTGAGCTCAAGCACATGTCCCTGGTGTCCCTTTCTGCTGTTGGATGTTTGCAGCCATGTGGCTGCTGCTGCTCCTTGGCTCTAGGCTCTGTTGGAATATGGGCATCTGGAGCAAGAAAAGTGCAACCGCGTTGCATTTTTGGGTGTTGCGCCAAAGCTGCAGCCTTGTATGGTGACAGCTCCTCCGCATTTGATGGACATCCAACCCATGTCATGACTTGGGGTGTACAACCTGTCAGCTTTCAGCTAAGTTGGGAGATCTGGCAGCCCTACCTACTCTTTCAACTGTTCTGCATGCAAAGCCATGCCTACTAGGAGGCTAATGGAGAAGCTGAGAAGCACAAAGGCCCATCTTATTATCAGTTAGCATCAGCAGAACTTTCTTTCCTATACCTCCTCTCTACTTTGCATTTGCACAGCTGTCAG
This sequence comes from Burhinus bistriatus, assembly GCA_013397275.1. NCBI lineage: Eukaryota > Metazoa > Chordata > Aves > Charadriiformes > Burhinidae > Burhinus > Burhinus bistriatus. The sequence continues at coordinate 250,011 of VYXH01011098.1, read as the reverse complement.
CACAGACTGCATTCTGCAGAAGTGCTGGAAGTGCAGCTAGGTGGAAATGGCAGGGGGGGGTTTATTTTTTTTAATGCATACTCAGATGTCAGAGGAGAAACCATGATAAGAAGAAGGGGGAAAGAAAGGTGTTGGTTGAAATTGTGTCCTCCACTGCATCAGCCAGATAAACTTAGGCCACAGTCTGCTGAGGAAGAAAGAATGTCTTTGTGTGACTGAGGCAATTCCAAGAGAAAGCAGGGTTATCACACAGTTTCTTAGTCATAATGCAGTTTCCATCACTACTTAGTATACGTGGATGCTGCACAGTAATTTAGACTTTCTCCACACGCTGCACAAGTTGATCAGGGATGCATTTGGAGTTATGAATTTAGAACAACCCTAAACCTTCTTTGCTGTGTGTGTTTTGTTACACTTATATGTGACTAGTGACAGTATTAGAAATATTAGCAAGTATACTTTTCTGCATATAATGTGTTTCTTCGCTGAAAATTTCCAATGTGTCTGGTGAGTCTGATTCATCTTGGTGCCCCTTTGCAGACTGATTCCCTTTGGGATACTATAAGTTAGAAATGTTAAAAATGGAGCACCTCAGATCAACAGTCAGTTTGCAGATGCTTGCATATCTGAAAACTCTGTGTCCATGGTCCTTTTTTAGGACCACAAACTTGTTCTGTAAGGTTCTATGTACATACAAAAGCAGACATGAAAAAACTGTGGGGAGGTATCGATGTACCATTCTCAAAAGATGAGCCCTCATTTTTTTAATGAAGCTGAAGACAAAATGTCGGTGACAGGATTGTGATGCAAATTAGACATCCAGGTACAGAGAGAGGAAGCAGTTAAATAACCAGTTGGTGATATTGCTAAAGAAAGGACTTATATTTTGGGTATGAGAAGTTACAATGAACATCAAGACATCCAAAAGGAGGGACATCAGCTAACTTCAAAGATGCCACAGAGAGAGAGAAGTGGGTCAGGAACTGAAGAGTAAGGGGATAAGTTTATGACATAATGGTGACGCCAGTGGAAATCTTAGTAACGGAGGAAAAACAGTACAGACACAGAAGATAAAAGGCTAATAAACAGCTACAGTAATATGAAAACTTAGGAAGAGATCCTGAAGAAACAATCAGAGGAAAAAGAGAAGAGAGCAGGTCTGCAGAGGCTATCAGAGATAACATTTGGAAAAAAGTTTTTATAAAGCGTCAGAAGGAAAGTGGGCAGAGTAGGGCATTATCATTGGCGAAAATCGGGGCAAGAGAATGAGGTTGAGGAGCTAGAGGGAGGAAGAAAGTAATGGAGGGCTACTAGAAAAGGATACTGGTAGGGATGAGGGAGAAGAGGAAACCTTCTTTTCTCATATTGATATATTATAAATTTAATTTGTCTTATGTTGGCATTCAGGAGTCATAGCTATGCAAGCACAGGTCTTTGTCCAAAAAGCCTTTCTGTCTGAATGAAAAGCCTGGTAAGGTCATGAGCAGAAAGGGAGAAGTAGTTCAGGGTGATCAGAGAGCCCACAGGAGTGAATCAATACCATGACTTTTGAATTAGAAAAAAGATTATGCATGATTTAAAGCCAAAACCCTTGTGCCTGTCATATAGCCCTGTTGAATTTGTCATTTCTCCTATATCAAGGTGATCAGACAATGTTTTCCTGCTTACCCCAAATCTTGCTAAATACGTTAATCTTCATTGAGTTTTTAGGAGCATGGGAGAGGAGTTTTTAGGCCCTATTTAAGACATTCTGGAAAAAGAAGTCATGTGTCTTTCACTTAGATGTTACTTTTAAAAATTTTTGTAGTTATTTATTGAAAAGGCAAAGTAATTTGTTAATGAACACCTGTCAAACTACATAGAGGTTATTCTATACCCCTCAGTCTTAATTGTGTTGCAGAACAGAACAGGTTAAGTATGAGAACTGCCCATCCTGCTCTCTCTTCTCTACAGTTTCTGAAAGTTAGGCAGAACTTACATTTTATTTTGCAGAACAAGTTCTAAACTCTTCCCTCTTCCTTTGACCAGTTAAATTGTCCATTTCTCTCTTGCTCTCCACCTGCATCATGACATCAGGTAGCCATCCCTGTGGCCTGAGTAATTCTCTGTTCCTCCCAGCGACTAATATCAAAGTCTGAAAGAGGTACTGTTCTGCAGGGGAAAATAAAGTCTCCTCTTTGTCTTCTCACTAAGATCAATCTCTGATACTGTCACAGTAAAGTAGCTATTCCCAGGAAATTTTATCTCCTATTTTAATCAGTAGGGAATAAGAGAAAACCTCTGTAATGTCATTTATTATTTCAAAAGTAATAATTCTATTGACAGCAGTTTCAGCTAGTTTTTTATGAACTTGAAAATATAAATCTTTTTTCTTTCTAACTTATTTTCACATTCCTTTCTATACACCTTTTCACAGGATCACTGAATTGCTGAGGTTGGCAGGGACCTGTGGAGATTGTCTAGTCCAATCTCCTGCTCAGAGCAGGTCAGGTAGAGCCAGTTGCCCAGGACAATGTCCAGCTGGGTTTTGAATCTCCAAGGAGGGAGACTCCATAACCTATGTAGGCACCTGTGCCAGTGCTCCATCAGTCTCACAGTAAAAAAGTGTTTTCTTATATTCAGGCAGCATTTCACGTGTTTCGTTTTTTACCCATTGTCTCTTGACCTATCACTGGATACTCCTGAGGAGAACCTAGCTCCACCTTCTTCTTTACACCATGCTATCGGGTATTTTTAAACATTGGTAAGATCCTCCTGAGCCTTTTATTCTGCAGGCTGAACAGTCCCAGCTCTCTCAGCCTTTCCTCATAGGAGAGGTGCTCTAGTCCCTTCGTCATCTTTGTGGCCCTTCAATGGACTCGCACCAGTACATCCATCTGTCTCTTGTGCTGGGGATCCCACAACTGGACACTGCTCTCCAGATGTGGCCTCACCAGTGCTAAGGAGCAGGGAAGGTTAATCATTTGGGCAGTGCTGCTGGCAGCTAAATGTTGGGCTAATCCGTTCTGAAGTGCTTCCTTCTGAGGAGGAAAACCCCATCCATTAAATATTACTTCTAAAGCACTTTATAGATTCTCTTAACACTAGCAATGGAGGCAGGAAAAGACTGTTACCAGGAGTTTCAGAGTATCCTAGATGCCACCGGCCAAGACGGAAATAATATTTTTTCTATCTGTTTGTGTTTGAAGCACAGATAGGTTATAGAATCATAGAATCATTTATGTTGGAAAAGACCCTTGAGATCATTGAGTCCAACCATAACCTAACATTGCCAAGTCCACCACTAAGCCATGTCCCCAGGTGTCCCGTCTACACATCTTTTAAACACCTCCAGGGTTGGTGACTCAATCATTTCCCTGGGCAGCCTGTTCCAATGCTTAACAACCCTTTCAGTGAAGAAATTTTTCCTAATATCCAATCTAAACTTCCTGTGGTGCAACTTGATGCCATTTCCTCTTGTCTTACCGTTTGTTACCTGGGAAAAGAAACCAACAACCGCCTCACTACAACCTGCTTTCAGGTAGTGATAAGGTCTCCCCTCAGTGTCCTTTTTTCCAGATTAAACAGCCCCAGTTCCCTCAGCTGCTCCTCATAGGACTTGTTCTCTAGACCCTTCCCTTCACAAAGGCATTTCCCGCTAGGAGAAGCTGGGTCCCTTATTACATGGCTTCTCCTTGTACTCTTGATTGAGTCTCCTGAAACATCAGGCTCTGGTCACTTAGGGGTGCAGTCCTCAGGTGTTATCAAGATAGTTCCTGCTGATGTTGTCCCTTAAAAGGTCTAGGAAGGATTTTGACCTAATGGTGTGATGCATTGTCTTCTATTACAACAAGCGATACGGCTGAAATACAGACAAGCCTTGGGGCCTGCTATTTGTCTGCTGGTCACAAGCTCTGCGAGGTGGTACAGAATACAAACCTCGGTTTTGGCACTGCCAAGGAGAGTTCACAGCTTAGTGCTCCAGCTTTGCAAACGGCCTTCAGTACTTCAGCTCCTGGGGGTACTGACAGTACCAAAGTCAACTTGTGTTTCTTTTTTTAAAATAGACTGCAATTTTAAATTTACTCCAGTTATACATAACTTGCAATATTACACAATAAATCACAATGAAATTAACATTGTTTAATTAACATAAATTGTTAAATGAAAAACAAGGACACAGTGCTAAATGAAACTGTAGAATCAAGGCAAATTATTCTCAAATGAGTAATGTTTTGAAAGCAAAAATGCTTCACAATTCATTTCAAGAGTGGTCGTCTTTCATTTTCTGAATTAAAATGATTTGGTGTCAAAATCTGACCTATCAGTTTCCTCGTCTTTCACTCGAAACAGCTGTTACAGGTGTTGATGTGGCATGTCCACTGAAACCAACAGAATGACAGTAACAGTGATACTTGGCCAGGTGCTCAGGCACTTGCAAGACAAACCCAGGATGAAGTATGGTGGCCCACCATCATTGTCTGACCAGAGGCCACCTGCCTGGCGGCAGCCGCCATCTCAGTAGTGTGCTGCTTTGCAGCCCTGCTGTGCACAAACTCCACCTCTCTTACCAGCCTCTTATCGCAAGGTGTGTGTGATCTTTGCTAGGTGCGTGCACAGAAAATACGTCTTGTGCAAAGGATCAAGCAAGATCACTTTCTGGAGGTCACCTTTCTATGCCTCTGCTTGCTCAGCTGCAACAGCAAAGGAGTTACTAGTTTGTGTCTTGCATGTCGTTACGCCACACAAATACCCACCACTTACAGAGTGATATGTAGAAGCTGGCCTTCATTTTTATCTTTATTTCTTGGTTTCATACGACTTTTCTTTGGCCTGGACTGGAATCACAGTAAATCATCAGATTCCAAAAGGGTTTTTTGGTTGGTTGGATTTTTACTTAAAATCACTTCATAAGAAGTCATCATAATCTAAACAGCAACACTTCCAGGGACAATACAGAGCCTCAAATATAAATGTTTCAGAAAGATCCCTCTAGCCGATTGTATGCTAATGCATGTGTTGCTAATGCAATAAAGTTAAAAAAAGAAAAAAAATGCTGAAAAGAAAAGAGAAATATCTTAGTTTCACATCAGATATCTAACAAGAGACATGCACAAGTTTAAATATAAATATTCAAGTATTCTGGTATCATGGCTAATTTTATGCAGTTCTTTGAGAACTCTGATGGCCAGGGACCTCATTTTATCCAAGGAACATTATGGACAACTTCTTACGCAGTAAACACAAAACTGTGCTCTGCAGTCCAATTAATATGTACACATTTGCGTACACACAAATGCACACATAGGTACCCTCTTTCAAGCTAGCCATTTTTGTTTTATTTAATGGTGGATATGCCAAGGGATTCATGAGTTAATGATGATGTCTGCAGTGAAGGATTCTGCCAGCTGATAAATGACAAAATAAAGAAAGCTTTGGCCCTTGAAGCAAATGAGCAGGCAGTATGTTTAGAATGATGCAATTTAAAAAACCCTCAAAATTAAGATTTTGTCTTGTCAGTAACAGCCTAGAGGTTGCAGTCAGGCTGCATTTGCTACCATATGTAAAATGAAAGGCATTTTTAGTTCTCCATAAGCAGTGATATTTTGGGACACATGTAGCCTGTATCTGCTTCACAATACTCTTTCTTTAATGTGCAAGGGTGTCTTACAGAAGAAAGAGGGAATCTCATCAGGGAGTTAGCAAACTAAGATTGCAGTTGAGTCACAACTTTAAATGATCTTCATAACATTGCTTGAATTTGCATTTATGCCTATGTGCTTTCTGGTTTTCAGCCAGGGCCCAGTTCCTGAAATCTTGTTAGTATCTTCATTTAGCTTTGCTTGAGTGTCTCATGAAGGGTGGATTTCAAAGAGGTGATGGGCCCAAATAAGTAATTTACAGTTGTCCTTTCAATTATATGTCATTGTGTTGGATTTTCTTTTTGCTCTGGATAATTTTGTTTGTTATAGAAAAAATGTGTGTATGAGATTGATTTCGCTGTCAGTATTTCAACTTCAGATGATAGTGATTTAAACATAGTAATAAGTGCTTGATACAGGAATGCAAATGCAGTTAATCGCTCTTCTATATCTGGGAAACCAATACTGTTTGACTCCAGCCTAAAAGTCTTGGAGGATAAGCAAGCTAGACAGTTTCTGGGTTTGGAAGCTACCAAAACCAAGAAGCAATGGTTCTATTGGTACTGCTGACTCTCATCCACTTCTTTTGCCCATGTGATTGCATTTGAACTTGACCTTGTGTGTCAAGTTGTAAATGGAAATAGTATTGTAATATTAGACTTTTGCAAGCAAGTAAAGGGAAGATTTAGATTCTCTAATCCACAAAATTCACTTTTATGCTAGTCAGAGATGTCGCCATCCAGAAATCTGTCCCCTTTTGGATGTCGGTCTCCTTGCCAGCAGAAAGCTTTCAGCATTGCCACCACTGCTGTCTGCATATCCTAAGTGGTAAAAGTCAAGGAAGTGAGAAAGCGTGCATTAGAGGTCCAGAAGAAACATGGTGCGGGGGAGAGTGAGGGTAAAGAGTTCAGCATGGCGTTTTCAAAGAGGACAGGAAAAGTACAAAGAGGATTGAAAGGAAAATCTCCGCTTCACAGGCTCAAGAGTTTACATCAGTAACAGAAATCAGAGCTATTTCCCAGCAGCTTTTGCCAGCATCAAGGCCATGCAGCAACATCATTAGAGAAGTCCTATCGGGCATCCTTTGTAACCCTCTGATTTCTCCTGTATCCTGGTTTTGCTCAGGCACACAGGAGAGCTGAGTTTTTAGGCAGCTGCACAGCACGCTTTGTGTTCACAATTTTGCCAAGTGACCCGTTCACCAACAAGGCCTTCAGCAAACATGTTTTTAAACAATGTTTGTCATTTTGCTGGAGCCTGTGACTTGGCTCTTGACGTGTGCGAGTTGGCACGATTCTTTTTTGGGCTATTGCACATCAGAACGAGTCTGGATGTCGACAGAGCTGCTCATGTACCAAAGCTCATACACGGGCTTGGGTACTTTGCTTTGAATTGGGGATGAATAAGGACACCTAACCTCAGGCAACCTCTTCTGGGAACATCTTGGCCTGCAAATCATAGTTAAGAATGGAGGCTTATCTTTTTCTTAAATGGGTTGGTAATGGAGCTATCAATCAGCACCCAAAGAGCAGAAATTGCTATTTGGTCATTCGACAAAATATAAAGTTAAGTCATGTTTTGTCTTTCATGTCTGATTTTATTACATTCTGTCCCCAGCTGTTTCTTCCAATTTTTCTTAAGAAGCTTTTCAGTTTTCCTAAATTTAACCCTGGCCTTCCTTACCTGTGTTTTTTCTTATCTGGCAGCTGACAATGAATGATGGAAGCTAAAACCAATTTTATGTCAGAAGACCTTGCAAAGAAATGAAGTTTGTTGTAAACAAAACATTGCAGTTTAAGAAGAAATCCTAGATGTAGTGGGGCAGAGTCTTTAGTCTTCTATTTTGACTTTTCAGTCAAAACATTCAGACCTGATCACCGGATAATACTTTCTACAAACAAGGTTGTTAAAATACTTGGGAAATGGGGGCAGGGGAATATTCTGAGCCTTAGGACCCCAAAGAGAGAGGTCCCACTTGTGACACTGTGATACATCTTGATATGCACAGTCCAGAGCATTTGATCTAGGCGTCTTGCCTGCAAAGAAGAGTCACTGGCTCATGCACTATCCTTCTTCCAGTCCCTGGCATTAAGCTATGACTGTAAGAGTGAAAACAAATTCAGGGTATCTCTATACCAGAATGCCATGGTTACCAGATGGCACTCATAAGGCCATTCGTACAGGTACTGACTGCTGCATTATGTACCAAACCATTGACCCCAAACTGGTCCTCCAAAAGATCAGAGAGCTTAAAAGTTGGCTGAAAGTCACCTTCCACTTCAGTTTGCCCTAGCAAATCCAGCCTATTTTTTTGATTTCATTTACCGAACCCATTAGGACCGCCAAGTATTTTGGGGAGAATGCTTTAAAAAAATGTGAAGTTCTGGCTTGCATCATTGCATACACAAATCAAAATGTCTGAATTATGCCAAGGAACCCAAGTGTGAAAATTGGGTTTTGATAATTTTCTGGGGGATTGTATTAGGCCTTTTGTTTTCTTTTAAGGGAGCCAGGGGTGGGGGTATTATTAGTTTTAACCTGTTGTAAATTAATTTTGCTTCTTGAAAGAAAAACTGCTGTGACAAAGCAGCTCTTCTGATCATAGTTAAATGTGAATGATGGTGTGATTATGAACAGCAATGGGTTGACTGCAGCCAAACATTCAGAGTAAGCTGGTCTGATTTTGCAGTGAGAATCCCTGTTAATTCTGTGAACATAGATGATTCACTGCCGCACTCTGGACAGTGGAGGCGGCTGTCCACAGCCACTTGTTTGTGACCAGATTTGTGTTTGATCTGGAGTTGGCATAGGGAAAGGCTTACTGGTCTAGCTCAATATTTTTAAAATCAAGGCATGCCTTATACACTCTGTCAACAGTTATCATTAGACTGATTTTTGATCCTATATTTGCGTTAGGTACAGTAAGGAAAAATCAGAGCTGGGAAACCAGCTGCTGCCAGTGCTAACCTGCTCCCACAGTGACAGCACACTGAAATGCTTAAAAGAGCACAGAATAATAAAAATATAGAACTGGAGAATAGCAGAGGGACAGAGGATGCACCAAGGGGAACTGACAAAGGATAAAGGCTCTGGACTGAGACCAAGGCCTGCAATGCACAGCACATTGTACAAGACAACAAGAAATGGCAGAATTTACCAAAACTTTTTTTGCCTCAGTCTTCACTGGTAAAGGCTCTAACCACACTGCCCAAGTTGCAGAAGGTAAAGGTAGGGACTGGGAGAATGAGCTACTGCCCACTGTAGGAGAAGACCAAGTCCGAGACCAGCTGAGGAACCTGAAGGTGCACAAGTCCAGGGGACCTGATGAGATTCATCCACGGGTCTTGAGGGAACTGGCGGATGTAGTTGCCAAGCCACTATCCATCATATTTGAGAAGTCATGGCAGTCTGGTGAAGTTCCCGCTGACTGGAAAAGGGGGAACATAACCCCCATTTTCAAAAAGGGTAAAAAAGAAAACCCGGGAACTACAGGCCGGTCAGTCTCACCTCTGTGCCCGGCAGGATCATGGAGCAGATCCTACTGGAAACTCTGCTAAGGCACATGGAAAATAAGGAGGTGATTGGTGGCAGCCAGCATGGCTTCACTAAGGGCAAATAATGCCTGACAAATTTAGTGGCCTTCTATGATGAGGTTACAGCCTTGGTGGATAAGGGGNCAGCCCAGAAGGCCAACCGCATCCTGGGCTGCATCAAAAGAAGCGTGATGGTCAAGGGAGGTGATTCTGCCCCTCTACTCTGCTCTGGTGACACCCCACCTGGAATACTGTGTCCAGCTCTGGAGCCCCCAGCTTAAGAAGGATATGGACCTGTTGGAGCGGGTCCAGAGGAGGGCCACGAAGATGATCAGAGGGTTAGAGCACCTCTCCTATGAAGACAGGCCGAGAGAGTTGTGGGTGTTCAGCCTGGAGAAGGCTCTGGGGAGACCTTATAGCAGCCTTCCAGTATCTGAAAGGGGCCTACAAGAGAGCTGGAGAGGGACTTCTTACAAGGGCATGTAGTGATAGGACGAGGGGTAATGGCTTCAAACTGGAAGAGGGTAGATTGAGATTAGATCTCAGGAAGAAATTTTTCACTCTGAGGGTGGTGAGGCACTGGACCAGGTTGCCCAGGGAAGTTGTGGAGGCCCCATCCCTGGAAGCGTTCAAGGCCAGGCTGGATGGGGCTTTGAGCAATCTGGTGTAGTGGGAGGTGTCCCCGACCATGGCAGGGAGGTTGGAACTAGATGATCTTTAAGGTCCCTTCCAACCTAAAACATTCTATGATTCTGTGTGTTTTCTTCTCATCCCTCTTGTCTACTCTGCTAGTTGTCTCCTTTTGTTGCCATCTTGTCTTAAAAGTGGGGTTCCAGAACTCAGTTTAAGGGCAAGGTCTCTTATTTTGGTTTTGTATCTGCAAAACCCTAAATTCTCTTTTCAAGCCTTCATACTACTGCTGAGCTTAGGAAAAGAGGAGCCTGAATCTCACTCCAAGCTGGGCATTATTGGGCATTACAATAGTGTATAATACCATGAGTGTATATAATCAAATGTTTATGGTGAACAGTCAGTATCTTCCTGGTAGGGAAGGAAAAAAAAATGCCCCCCCCCCCCCCAATTTTTTTTTTGGTAAAGAAAATGTGGATAAGGACAAGCAAAATGCACTTTTGTATTGAAATACCTGGATTGCTTTGGTGGAGTTCCAACACCAGGGCCCTAGAAAGAGGAAAAAAATCAAAGCCCAAAATATTTTGGGATGACCTCTTCTAAAATAACAGTTCACATTTTTGGTTCAGAAGGATATTTAAAAAAAAAAAAAATCAGATTTTTATATTTAAAATTGCAGAACTAGAGCTCAAAATTACAGCAAAAATTTCTAGTCAGTTGAAATTTTTTTTCATATTATTGAAAATTTCCCCTTCAGATCAAGCAAGAATTAAGTTATATAGGTTCTTTTTTTGATAGTGAAAGCATCTTAAAAAATTAGGTGTCTGGAGGTACTGGTCTCAAGTTTAAACTAAGATTTTGTTCATGAAAGACATATAAAAAACTGGTAACACACACTGTAAGCATGTAGTTAGACTCCTCACTTGAAAGTTTCATACTCCTGTGTGTAAACCATCTCTGTCTGACCTCTTTAAACGTTTTTAAAAGTACTTCACTTAGTATTCAAGGTATTCAAGTGTAAACTGGGCTGCGGGAACATACAATAGGGGTGCAGTAGGGTAACAGAAGTGTTTATCTTACTGTTTTCTGTGGTGATTACCCCTGAACTAAGTGATCAGGTCATGTTTCAGAAGACCAGGTGAATACAACTGTACTACTTCTGGCCTTGCATGTGTACCCACACCCAAGGAATTAACCACCTGAACTATCCATCCACAAATAATTTGAGCACTGGAAAGGGCATTTTAATACAAAGTGTGACAGATTTTTCAACGGCAGAGCAGGGAAAAAAATGTTTATGTGTAGATTTGTGTTTGGGGAGGTTGCTTGCATAAGGAAAATAACCTGTTAAAAAATCTGATCTGTTACTTATTATGTTGTATCCACACTTGAAGACACACTGCCTCCCTGATGTTTGACTCCCCATTGTATGTGGGCAGTTCCCAAGGTGCTGTCCTTGCTATGATCTCCAGGAAGTTGACTTTATTAAAATGTGTATGTGTGTATGTTTTGCAGCAAATTTCTTTGCCACAAGGGCAGAGAGAGTATGAAAAACTATATATTTCATTTATTTCAGAAGCCTCCAGGCTTTCTAGTTTCTAGAGGACACTTATGGCTGGAGAAAGGCAAATGTTGCACCCGTTGTCAGAAAGGGCGAGAGGGACAATTCAGGCAGCTGCAGACCAGGCAGTTTCACTTCTGTCCCTGGGAAAATCATGGGCTGCGTTTTCTTGGAGCACATTCCTGGGTACGTGAAGGAGAAGAAGGTGACTTGAGAATGGTCAGCATGGATTTACCCTTGGTACCCTTGCCTTGACTAACCTGATCATGCTTGGTGATAAAATGACTGAACTTGTGGATGAGGGGAAAGCCATGGATAGCATTTACCTCAACATTAGCCAAGCTTTCAGCATAGTCTTCCAGCAGTATGCCAGCATCCAGATTAGGATGTTACAGACAAGATGGGGAAAAGAAACCTGGCTGGACAGTCAGACTGCAAGGGTTTAATGGTTCATAGTATGTCTGGAGGCCAGTTATATGTAGAATTCCCTAGGGGTTTATCTGGGGACATGCCCTGTTTAATACCTTAAAGAAAAATCTCCAGGCTATACTGCATTCTTTATGCTAGGGTACTAATAACTGGCAGTGCTTTCATAAATAATATCTAACTGAGGAAGCTGGAGCAGGGAAACAGAGGAATAACCCTATTCTGCATGTCTGTGCTCCTGAGGGCTGGAAGCTTTCCCTGGTCTTTTTATACATCTCTTGGCTTTTACTCTCTTGCCACTGATGTGCAGTGTTCAGTACAAGGAAGTTTCTGTGTGCGAGAGGTCACTCACTAAACAAACCTTAGGCAGATAAGCACTTCCAAGTGTGTCAGACGCATCCTGGCGGGGTGTTTTAAGTCACAGGAATTACTGCAATTGGTGATAGTGAAGCAAGTGAGCGGCTGGTAGCAAAGGGATTAAAATAGCTGCAGTGCCATTAACAATACTAATATGTCGCTTCCAACCAAAGGCGTCAATGGCATACTGGAAGCCTGGTGTCATTAAAGGTCTGGTATAATTAAATGTCTGATTCAGTGAAGGGGGTATACACCTGCTTTAATTTAGAGATGTGAAAGATACATATCAGAACTTCATATTCTTCCTTTAGGACAACTACTTAAATACCTAGATGAATCATAATTTCAGTCTACCCCTTCTGTCAAATAAATTAATATTATTTTCCCTGTTTTAATGAGGGACAAAACAGATGTACAGCTTCCAGACCCAGTGTGTCACAAGCTGACCTAATATGAAACTTGCACCCATTACAACAAATGTGCTTTAAATAAAGTACCTGCTGAGGCATTTTCCTGAAGCAAGGTTTAATTGACCAGTGCCAAACTCCACAGCCTGTCAGCAGAAAGCAAGCAAGGGAGTTCCTGTCTTATAAGTTCTGATTTGTGGCTTTAACCCAAAGACCTTTAAGAGCAGGGTTAATCTTCCCTGGCTTTAGCTTCTAAAAGAGGCATTTACTTAAAGGGTGCAGTGTCATGACTGACCTGAGCCAATCAAAGTCCCTGCTGACTCCACCAAAAAGGATGGTTTCACCATGTGCCACATGATCAACTTCCCATATGGTGCTGTTAAGCCCTTATACACAGCTACAGCAGATCAGGTAAGCAATTGGTCTGACTGAAAGCCCGCAGGCGAGCCCCTCCATCCCCCGCACAAAAACCAGCCCCCAAACCTGGCTGCAATAACCAAAAAAACCCCAAACCCTCTGGCTGAAAATGTAACTCCTGCCTGCAGCAGGTCAGCTCCTGCTGTGGCCATCAAACACTGGTAGCAGCAGACAGGAAGGCAGGGGAGAGGCTTGGACTGTCAGTGGCAACACGGAGTTGGACTTAGGCTCTCATAAGGAATGAGGGTAAGTACACATGCATTTAGTTTTAAGTCTTTAGCCTAATCTGGGCAGCATTTTAGACTGAATGCCTAGCTTTCAGATGCCTAAAGCTAGAAAAGATGTTCCAGGTGTGTGAGACATGGAGAAGAATACGCCAATGAAAGAATACAAAGCCGTGATGTCTTTTCCTATGCTGTGGGTAGAAGCTCTTACACAGCCATAGAATTCCACGTTGCACAGTTAAAGAAAACCAGAACATGTTTTGGAGCTCATTCATGTGGCTGCTCATTCAAATCTGTTCTTGCCAGCTGGTTTCTCTGTCAAACTTCATACCTAAGATGCAGCTCAGCTTTCTAGGTACACTATTCAAAGGATGTTACCCAAGTTTCTAAGAACATGGAGGTGGAGCTAGTAACTTCTTTTTGTAAAATATTACCATCATTATCACTTGACTATCTGCCATGTCACACACTTCCCACATATGTGATATTAGGAGAACGGTGTGTCCTTTTGAGAGCTAAGTCCTAAACCCACAGCATGCCTTCTCTGAGTTACTCAGGGATTCCTCTGTGAAAATAGCACTTGCTGTTTTACAGTTCTTCAAGGAAGGGATTGTCTCTGCATAGGCCTCATGCTATTTTCATTAAAGAAGAGACAGTCAGGTTTTGATTATTATCTTTCTACTGATTTAAAGTACTAGTTATTACCTTTTCATATCAATTAACAAAATACATAAGCATCTTTTTTTTTTTTATTCTGTGGGGAATAAATAGTAGATTTTAATCACTTTATAAATATGTGCCAAAATACTGCTTTCGCATCTCTTCCAAGCCTCAAATAAGTAGTTCATTAAATATAATCCATTTGAAGGATTTACTCTAAGAAAGGATGCACAAGAGATCAAGGCATGGAAGTTCAGAAGGGGAAAAAATTATTGTATGTGAAGATTTATGTGTGCTAAAAATACATCGCAGCATGTTTTCTGTAGGTATTACTCTCATTCTAGTATTTTTAACCCAGTATATCTGTTCCTTTAAAAGCCTGATGTCTGCTGCAAATCCTGAGTGCTGATTTTGGTTGTCTCTGTTTCAGCATGAGCAGAAATACAAGCTGTGATCAAAGTCAATGTGCTAGTTTTGGTAGTGATGTCCAAAGGGCATCAGGACTCTGTACACTGTATCCTGAATACCAAAGAAATAATGAATAAATCAAGTTCACTGCAATTCAAAATTGTTAATGTAGTGCCTGTATGATTTTTAGGGAGTTTTATCAATGGAAAGTCTCTGAGCCTTTAGGGAATGGTAATTAGATTCTTCTCTGTCAAATTTTTCAATGTGCACAGTGCATTGAGTGATAGGACAATAACCATTCTTAGCAGCACAGAGACGTTGAGCTTCAGTAGGGCATGGAAGCAGTAAATCATTTTGTCATCCTTCCAAAATTCTTCCTTTTGGCCATTCCTTTTGGAGCTTGGAAGATTATCTTTCTTTCTGCCCTTCCCCTATTAGTCCTTCAATTTCTCTCTGACAGGCAGGGTTTGCTGCTTTGGGGCCTAGCAACCCATTTCCCCACTTTCCACTAGCCCCAGAAATCTCCAGGGAAGGTTTTGATCACAACATCACTCTAACATCAGTGATTCTGGCTGCACCATTACATTTCCAAGTCAACCCTGACCCAAATCCTGTGTCCAGCTCTACTTCTATTTTCTGTTTAATGACCTGTAGAACATTGCAGCCATCATCTACTCAGTTTCTTCTTGACATATCTCCTTCAGCTCACAGCATTCTTAGGTCACCTGTCCCTCCTATATACCCCAGCAACTAGAGTCAACAGTAAATAAATTCTTCGCCATTTTAGCGTATCATTGCAGATGCAGAAAGGGGAAAAATGAGAGATGAATTTGCTGAGGTTCAGGGCCTGCCAACTATGTGTTCCTATTGAGAGTGAGCCATCCCCACATTTGGGTGATGGCCAATGATTCTCTTTCCTCACCAGCCTACACTTCCACAGCTCACTTTTCACTAGCAACCACGCAGGCCACCTTTAAACAGGGTGGTAGACCTGCGCTCTTTCCTACCAGCGACCTGGAGTTTTAAGTGCAGTCTTTGTGAAAGTTGGAAGAAGTGGGTGTACATCTTGTAGGTTGAATTTGGGCCGGAGAGTGCTGTCCATCATACACAGCTGATGGTTTGCACCTGCTTGTTCACTCGCATGCAGAGTCTGGACAACGAAAAGAAAGCAGCTTGCCTGAAGCACTTAGAGCCAGACAGCTTTCACAGCCGCTGCTGATTAGTTTAGGGATAGCTACTCTCAGTGTGCCTGCCCCAGAGGGTTCCCCAAAAAACTTTCCGGACCCTTTGATATGCTGGAACGGCTGCTGGCCAAGGATGTTCAGAAGGAGAATGTTTGGTTACATCTTAACTTGGCAGTTGTCTCAACTGGTGCGCTCTGCACATATGGCTGGACATATGTCACGCTTGAAATGAGGTGACTGAGTGATGGCACTAAACGTGCTGCCGGGCAGTGTGCTGTCCCGTGGTCCATACACGTTACACCATCGACGTTGCTGAAGAGACTGCTGTGCACTGTTTCCTTTGGCTAGGTGCTCATGCCCTGGCAAGTGTTGAATAATGTTTTTAATAGCCTAGTTTGCAAAGCAAGAGGCAGCCACTATCTTCACTACATATCTTTTGAGGTTTGAGTGAAATACATTTAGTAGAGGGGGTGAGTTACCTCAGTTGTTCAACAGCAGTCTCTTGTTAGAAACAAAGTTTTAAAATAGTGTTTTTACGTCTATATCGGGCATCTTCTATAAGACAGTGCTAACTCATCTCATGTTTACTCTCATGGATACTGGTCAAATATGTACCCAAAAAGAGCCTGTCCAGGAGGACCTGGCCAGCTGATCTTAAAGGCCATCTCCCTTTAGGAAGCAAAGTCCTTTATTCTGTACCCCTTTGTATGTCTTTTCTCCCTCTCAGCATAATACACATCCCTTACTCCTGAATGCCTGCCTTTTCCAAATGGGATTAACTATTTGGTCTCCCTTTCTCCCTCCCTCAGGTAAAGAGTTTTCTGTGTGCTTCTTTTCCTGGTACCTGGGCAACCATGCTAGAAACTTATTTTTCATCTTCCTTTTCATCCTTCTCTTTTAGTTCCTATTTTAATTATTTTGGTTTGGGGCTGCCTAAGCTGTATGAACTGGTTATTTCCTATTTTTATATATTTCACTACAGAGTACAAGCACTCAGATTGATGTTTCAGTGTAGAATAAGGTTTGAACTAGCATGGTAACCTCAACAAATCAACCAGCTTAAGTACATTTGGATTTTCCAGCTGCAGCTGCAACATGAACCCCATATTCAACAGTGTCAGAATCTGGTATGTCACTAGGACAGAGGACGATCTTATGAGGTCTCTTCCAACCCCGTTTTCTTCATTTCTACCTGTGAATGATAAACAGTGCCTTTTTTTTGTAGGGAACACATGCACACTGACGCCACAGTCTACCCATGCAAGATGCTGTGTCACTTACTTGAATGATATAATAGTAATTTGAGCGACCTTAGCAGTTCTGGGGGGAAAAAAAAGAGAACTAGAATTTGTTAGAGCACCTCTGCTGTCAGGCTGAGAGAGTGGGTGTTGTTCAGCCTAGAGAAGAGAAGGCTCTGGGGAGACCTTATAGCAGCCTTCCAGTATCTGAAAGGGGCCTACAAGAGAGCTGGAGAGGGACTTCTTACAAGGGCATGTAGTGATAGGACGAGGGGTAATGGCTTCAACCTGGAAGAGGGTAGATTTAGATTCGATCTCTGAGGGTGGTGAGGCACTGGACCAGGTTGCCCAGGGAAGTTGTGGAGGCCCCATCCCTGGAAGTGTTGAAGGCCAGGCTGGATGGGGCTTCGAGCAACCAGGTCTAGTGGGCGGTGTCCTTACCCATGGCAAGGAGGTGGAACTAGATGATCTTTAAGGTCCCTTCCAATCTAAACCATTCTATGATTCTATAAAATTTACTGCCCCATAGAAAGCAAAGCAATAAAACAGCAAGTCAAATACACAGCACTGCAGGTATAGTCACCGTGCAGCCCATGGGTAGTAACCAGACTAATGCTATGTGTTTCGGGTTTTGTTCAGTCAGGAAGACTTCCCAGCAGAACTACATCAGTATCTTGATACACTGAGCTAACCCTACTTTGGGACCTAGAACAACTTTGTCGCTTTTGCTTGTGTCTTTCTAGAAGTGGTTTAGGCAATATATATCTCTATAATGGGAAGTTGTAGTCATAAAGATATAGATCAGTTGTTAAACTGCCAGATGGAGACAGTTCTCAGTTTTTACATCAGGCAGCTGACATGTTTCAAAGGTTAGCATTTTACTGGGAGCCTTGAAAGAGAAGGTGTTGCACTCAGATTGTTATCTTATCAGAGAGGAGTGTATTTAATGTTAATTTGCTGTAAAATATTAACCATAAATAAACTACAGTGGAATTTGTTGATGGACATGTTCCCATCTCCTGAGGTACACTGCAAATACACTCACATCTCTGGATAGAAAGCATGCCACGCTGAGAACTGAAATGCATAAAATAAATGAACTTGTGTAATGTTCACTTTGCTATCAACTGAGCAGATTTTGCTGCAGGCTTTAAGCAGAAGGACAGCTTCTTATTTCTCTAGCAATTTCAGTGTTGATTAGTATCAAATGATTATACTACTCTTACCCTATCCACAATTTTTTCATAATATCGTAATACCTCCACCCAGTTAACTTCAGGAGGTGAAGGTGAACCCTTCTGGTGTTCTGACATTCCTGTTTGGATGACATGATTGGAAAAGTTTCACCTTATCCCAGGTGATCTAAATTGGATCAATCTAAGTGGATTCACACTTGAATGAAATTAGAGCAATGTTAGAATTTATCAGGACCTCAATTTTTCATTATGTTGCCATGACGTTGTGTCAGAATTTGATAGATCAGCCCCCAGACCCACATAGATTACTTATAACTCATTGTGTGAACACAGGTAAATCAAGCCTTAAGTGCTGCCAGTGATAACATTAGGACGCCAGTTAAAAGAGAAAAGGTTTCTAAGCTGCATGTCAGCGAACCATAGACCATCCTGTCCATCAGACATTTTCCCCTGCTTTTGTCTCCCTCAAGTCCACGTGCCTCTAAGTCCTGGGAGCAATGTCTAACCCCACATCATCACTGTGGTGCAGCCCTCCTGCATCTGTGTCTCTTGTGCCTTCCCAGCACTATCGCACACCTGCTGCAAAGGAAATGGGTAATAAAAGAGTGTTTACTACACCGAAACAAAGCAGTAACAAGGACAGTAAGGGAGGAGTATCCTGGAACAACAAAATAAAGAGCAATAACCACCCGCAAGTGAGGGTGCTGGGAGCCTCAGCACGCTGTGCTGCAGGAGCTGCTGCTGGCAGGACCTGGCTGGGTGGCACTGGGGAAGTACCAGGGGTGGGACTGGTCAACTCCCAGTCTCCTGGGCCCATGCAGGTCAGGAGGGTAAAAGGTGGGAACAGTGGTGCCATGAAGTGGTCCCCAACTAGGTCACAAGCAGCCTCCTTCAGTGCTGCCTCCAGATGCAGGCTGTCTGCTGTCAAAGTTACAGAAATGTGCTAATTCTGTCATCATCCTGTGAAACAAAGTGCCGACATCAGGTACTCCCTTGGCACCTCCAGCCTGCACTCATTATCAGCCATCCTCCTGAGAGCACCCATCATTTCTGTTTGCATTTCCTTCAGTGTCTAGCACCACATCTTCAGAGGAAGACTTCTTTATCAACTTTTCGTAGAAATTATATAAATATTATCCTTTCTCCCCTTTAATTCTTTTCCTAATTTCAGCGTAGACCGCAAAGGAAGGCATTAAATCTGTTTATATATAATAGGAGGGAAGGGATGGAAAATTAGATCACAAGTTTTAGGGAAATTGTCATAGCAGACTTTTTATTTAAATTATGAACGTCTAAAGGAAAAAGTCACAGAATATGTGTTGCTCTAGGAATCAAGGTGGCCATTTCACAAGGTCAGATTCAGCTCATAGCAGCGTTGGTGGTTGTACTTTTGTCTCCCTCAAGCAGGGCATGTCTCGCTCCAGGCTATTAGCTCTGGTTCATCGCCCAATTATTAACATAAAGCATAGTCCTTAATCTCTGCTGGTTGCCATGATCGTTCCAGGGCACATGAGCTGAAGGTATCCGGGAAAGTAGGATGGAAGGACACTGGAGCCATTGTGCGTGGCCCAAGAAGAGAAATGTAGAAATTTTGAGCTTTTTGATGAAATGTATGCAGAAGTGCTCTATACACAACAGAGGAAGGTGTTTACTAGTATGAAATTTAGATAGGAGAAGAGGAGAGGAGTAGAGAAAGCATGAGCTGGGGCAATTGCAGTGCAAGGCACTTATGGAGAAGAGCGTATTACAGTCAGATAAAGATGAACTACAGCTGTTAAAGAAACCAACACGTTCCTGTATGTCCTTATTTTATGACTGAGGTGGCTTAGGAGGGAAGCAAGGTATTACAGAGAGGGGTACCTCCTAGAAATCTTCTCTAGTGTCTGAAGGGTACTGTTAATAGTGTCCTTAAAAAAAGCCATGCCCAGCCTTCTGGCACTACAGAGGTTTGGAAAAAGTGAAAGAGAAGAAAAATACTGTAGTACGGGCTCATGTGGCTGTCCTGGGGAGAGGAGAGGGTCCTGGGAAGGAGAGGGGAAGCACCACGATTCCCCATATTTTTTCTTGCCAAGGCCCAAAGAGTGAGCGAGCAGAAACACGAGGAAGCACAAAAGTGGAAACAGCAGCAGTGATGCATCTGTGAGTCTGTGCAATTTCATTAAGCATTACAAGCAAGGCTTCATTTCTGCGTGCATGAAGATATCCAGCTGCCCTCCCTTCCTCTGTACCAGCCACTTTTTGGGTAAGAAGCAAAGCCAGGAAGGGCCCAGGCGAAGGCGGCGTGCCTCCTGCTCAGGTCAGTGCCTACCTTGGAGGCTGGGACTTCTTTTCTGTCTTGTATATTCACTCTGGTGTGTATTGCCCTTTGTCTTTAACAGCAATGACATTGGTGATTGATCTTTTGTGGTCCTCATCACCTCCTAATGTTGTAATTGTAGAAAATGCAGGTATCCTAATGGGTTATAAAATCTCACCTTTGGCACATTTGGTTAAAAGAACTGCATTCGTATTCTTAAACTCCTCCTTGTTTCGTTTTTGTTTTCGGAATGTGTTTGTACTCCTGGAAATGGCAATGTGGGAGCCCATCTGCTTGTTAGGGATAAATAGTAAAATTGTAGATTATCTCCAGTAGATATTTATCAACATTGCACAGACTTGTACATATACAAATCTGGATATCACGTTTGAAATTAAGTCGAATACGTTCATTTAATGTATTCTCCCTTAATCATTGCTGCTGCTTTTTAAGTGTCTCTCTTTTGGGGAGGCTGTTTGGGAAATAGTATTTTGCATGCATTAAGAAACACCTCCCCCTATATTAGCCTGTATTTCAGTAGGAAAGACCAGATGATAAAAGACATCAAACTGATGGACCAGGAACAAAGGAAACTGTGGGTTTGACAGTCAACCTGTAACCTCCACCAATAGTAGCTGGAAATGTTTCCTTGGAAACCAGGCTGAAAACCAAATTCTGTCATATTAAATTTTCAATTTAACTGAAAAGCCAATTGTACGTGGTATTAACTCTCCATGTGTGCCATTGTGTATTTTAAATAGTAGTGAATAACTTGAAGTAGGTGCACAGAAGTGGGGGCATGTTTCTGTGAATGTGTACACTGTCTTTGATTCAAAGGTGAACATTTCCCCAGTGACAGTAGCAGAAAGCAAATAATCTAAGTAGAAGTCACAACTTTTACACCGAAATACATGCTGTTAAATTACTCTTTGTGTTAGACTGAATCAGTTGCAGAAGAAATGCATTCGTATGTAATTTGTCAAAATAAAAGGTATGGTTAGTTTCCGTGAGAGGTTCCAAAAAGGTATTTTAAAGAATGCGCTTGATTCAGTATTTAGCTGGGGGGTGGGGGGGTGGAGCTGAGCAACTATCACAAGAGCATGTGATCAATGTTTTTGATGCTAGAGGCCCAAAGGTGTGGCTACACTGAAGCCTTGCTTCTGTCTCTAATAAAGTGCAAAGATTAACCTCCTGCTGAAGGGGACAGGAAAACACAAGCTGTAGCAATCCCAAGGCACTGGTTCTCTGCTGCTGTCCGTAGCAGTGACATACATTTAGCCTAATCCAATTGAATGTAGTCCATCCATTTACACAAAATGGGCAATAGGAAAAGCTCTTGATGAGGTGTTTTTGAGATCTGAGATGGCTTCTGTAAAAGTTTTTCGTGTACCATTACGTGCCTGCTTCAGCGCTGATTTGGGATCTGTACTGTATCAAATGAAAGTTGGCACAGCTGCCTCTGTGTTGATCTGTGAATTGCAGAGAAGATTCTTTTGATTTTCTACTTAGGTTGCTATACAATTATTTATTTCATTTGCCAATGTCTGCCTCAGCCCCATGTCAGTCACTCCATCCCGCTCAGATGTGCCCTTTGAGGACAGTTTTCACTGCTTTCCTTTTGTTTAGATGAAGCCCTTGGATTCACGTGGCAATTTCCACGTTTCCTAACTATGATAACTCTGCAGGACATGTTAGGATTGCTACTTCTAGGCAGTTTTCCTCCGGAGAAATGCTAGCTCCTGATTAGAATGGATCAAAAACTGTGTGTGTGGGGAGGGGGTAGGCATGAAGAGCAAAGCAGTTCTTTGTACCCCCTTCCTTTGTAAGCTTGGAGCTGGAAAGAATGATCTTCTGAGCCTGCTTGGAGGCAAGCAGAGGCATTCTCCAGTTAACACCACCTTTAATTATTTCCTGTAGGGCTGGTACGCTCCTGGGCTGGCATTACTCTGCCTCACCCATCTGCTTCCCCCTTTCTTCTCCCTGGGGGCCTGTGGTCTCCCCGCCGTTGGACAGAAGAACAATGAACAGTGACAGAGGAGAGCACACGGTACCTACAAAAAGAATAGATTCTTTCATAGGCCCTTCACCTAAGTTCATTACTGTTCACCCCAATGTATCCTGCCGTTATTAAACACAATTTCTTGTGCTCCAGTTACAAAGAGATAATATTCCTAATCCTAAAATGTGTGTACTGTATTTTTTTTTAAACACAAGTTTGACTTCGAGTCAGTGCCATAATTTTAATGTTAATTTGGCACTCAAATGGAAGCTCTCAGGAAAGAAGCACTTAGTTAAGGAAGGAGTATCGCCCCTTAAAGGGCTTTAAAATAGCTAGATTCTCCTCCCAGTTCTTCTGCTGCTTAGTTATGTGACCTTGGGTAAGTCATTTCAAATCTAGGTGTCTGTTTCCTCCCCTGAAAAATTATGTGGCTCTTCTTTATAAAGAACTTACTGAAGAAAAAGGCTATGTAATAGTTAGGTATTAATGGAATATTTAATCAAAAAAATGATTTGCAATCCAAAAGATATGTCTGGAGACCTTTAGTTATTCTTCTGTCCCTCCTGCCCCAAATCTAATCCGTAAGGTTCAGGGACATTTAGTCAATGGCATTCCTCGGCCACTCACCTAACTTTGAGACCATCCTCTTAAAATTTGCTTTCCGTGGGCCTTGTGCCTATGGAAACAGTGAGTTCCTTGGAATGCAGATGCTCTCTAGGAAAGCAATCAGCTTTGCTTGACAAGAGATTGCTCATACACTAATAGATGTTCAAACCCCTGCCATCGGGAGAATCAGCAGAACATGAAACCAGAGTGGCCAAAGACATCTATGCTAAAAATAAATAAAAACAAAATAAGATAAACTCAGTGCCCAGCAAAGGGGACATTCTGTGAAAGTAAAAGCAAGTTCATTGCTGAAAAGGAAAGACTGTTTTACTAAAGAATAATTGGATTTTGAAATTAATTGCATATGTTGTTATTGAGGCAATGAAATGAGGTTTCAAGCTGTACTAAGCATTTGTATGGATAAAAATATATTACGAGTAAAATATATATAGAAAGATAGTATTGTAACTTAAACACTTAAACCAATCCCTTCATCCTATAAACCAGGATGAGACCTAACTGGGAAGATGTAATATACGTTGTTGTTACATATTCCTGGCTGCCTGATGCAGACAACTTACATCTTTCTTTGAAACATCCCTTGTAGCTGTTGTCAGATGGGGGCTAAGAGCAAATACAGCTTAAGTCTGCTTCTGCATGGTAGTTCTTGAGCGCCTGGATAATTTCTCTGCCTATACCTTGTTTTGTGCTCCTGTCGTTTGGCAGGAGCTGCATTTAATTTACTCAGCGGTCCTTTTCCCTTCTTTTCATTAGTTTTCATTCTAAGAGCAAGGCTAGATCGATTCCACCTCCAAAGGCATAGCTGAGCTCGTGCACTGGTAACATGCCAAGGCTCCTGAGCTGCAACACTGGAAAAAGGAAAAGCCACGAAATGCCATTTCTGTTCTGAAAACTTTAGCATTTTGTTAAAAGCTATTAGATTTTTCTCAGCAGCGTGCTTTCAGGGGAGGTGGTTCAGCAGGTCATTTTAGGGACTGAGTGAACATGCTGTATAGGTAAAGTGCAAGAGCAATGCTGTTTCTTCGATATTAACCCCTTTAATCTGAGAACAGCAATTGGTTTTCTCACTCCTTCCCGATTTGTTTTCTGTTGAAGGCGTGGCATGTATTTATTCACTCACTTCTCCACTGCAATGTGTCTTCTTGCTTGAGTGACGTAAGTGAAGGTGACAGCTACCCAGGGTGCACTTGATCCTGGTATTTGGTGAAGCAGGAACACGTAGCTCAGGCTGCAGTCCAGCTTCTCGGCTGTCATCTACATCTTGCACTTTGGATGAGGCCCCCAAGATAAGGCCCGCACTTTATTGTTATTATTTGGCAGATGTAACAGATTTAATGCGAGATGATACCTTCATTATAGATCAGTTAGCTCCTTTAGTTTAATCTGATTAAACTCTCCTAGACACTTACTTAGGTAAGGTAGATGGGATGAGTCTGAGTCAGAAAGATTAGGTGACTCCCACATGATCACGAAAAGGTCAGTCAGAAGAAGGAATTTGAGGGGCATCACCCGTAACTCGCACATAAACACACTCAATAAATCAGGGCCTGGACTGTGGAAGGGGAAGGAGGGCTGGTACAACCTCATTCAGTCCCTCCCCATCCCCACTTCTTGCACAGCTCTTGAGCTTTTGGTACTGTAGCAAGACAGTGGGAGTCAGCAATCAGTATGGAGTAAGGAGCTGAAGCTGGTAAATCCATATCTAAATCTCGGGTCAGTATGTTAACCTCTGGGCCAGCTGCCCTTTCTAACTGAAGTGTCGATATTGTACCTCAGGGAAACCTTCAATATGAACTTTCACATAAAAAAAAATAAGAACTATGTCCTCACCTGAAATACGCGATGTCAGTGGAGCTATTCCTGTTTGCACTGGCCAAATATTGACCCAGGTTGTGTGATCAGACTGTCTCCATTATGCATGAAGGGGAAGACAATAAAAAACCCAGTTTCCTCTCCTAAATGTTTCTCAGGTGACTGACAAACAGAAGTTGGACAGATTTCCTCATTTGTTGCTTGTCATGATACCGCCATAGCTTAGAGCATCATTTCTAGGATTAAATTCTGAGTCTGGGCGGGAAGGGTAGCCATATTCATTTACCCTCCAGAGTCCATCCTTGGGTGATGGGTATTGCACATAAACGCTTTATGATAATGATGAACAAAAGCATCAGTACTTGTGTTGTCTCCCTAGGGACTCATGTCACTTAGCTTGTTATAGTTGTTTCTTTCCTAATAGAAGAAACTCATTGTAGGCGTAATTCTGCCATGGTGTGTGGGAGGGAAATCTTGGGGAACAGATGGTTCTTGGCGAACAGACTCTAGTAACTAAGACCAACTCTCAAAAAAGAATGAATCTATCAAGCTGATTTGCTGAAGAATAGAAATATGAAAGATAACCATAATATAAACACAAAAATTAACTATGAAGCAAGGCTGCCTGTTATATACTTGACAGTAGGATTTCTCCCTAGTAAAGAAGTTGCTTTTTAATAGCTCTCCTATGAAAAGGATTGTCTGAGCTGTTTCTTTTTAAAATGCTGATGTATTTATCATTGAGCACAGAAGGGCAGAAAACAAGGCACTTGAAACTCGGAAAGAAAATAAAGAGTTCTGCGCTAACAGAAATGTTGCCTCTACAGATTTGCATCTATCTGCTTGAAGGTGGTGTAGGAAACCATTGAGAATTTCTGAGGGAGGTCAGCCTAAGTCTAGTTTTTACACGGCATCTCCAAAGCTCTTGAGAGAAAAAACAGAGTGATAAACCATACCTGGCATGACCAGTAGGTACCTTTGAGCCATTGGTAGTGATTCCGATATGGTTGCCTTCTACAGCCAGCAGCACAGGTCTGTTCACTAGGCAACTGCCCTCTTATGTGGATCCTCAAACGTGGGAGGAATTGAAGCAGCAGGAGACTGTGCTGCCTGTCTGTCCCAGGTGTGTCCTGCTGCAGAGTGGTGGGAACCGCAAAGGTATTATAGTAATTGCCTGCCAGTGAGGCTAGAAGTGCCCCTCTCTGCAGCTCCCCAGGGAGGTGGTAGTTTGCATAAAGAAAGATTTCAGAAAACATCATCCTATACACCCACCAATACATACAGTTAAAATGGACAAATTCTTCACTTGAGCTCATTTCAGTCCACTAGTGTTGATAAAAATGTACTTATTCCTTAAAGGCCATGGTTTAATTATTGGTGCTGATAATGACTTTTGTGACCAATACAGAATGATTTCTGACACCGGGTTGCTGAGTGGGTGGATTAAAGTCTCTCCCCATGAAAGAGATTTTCCTATACAAAAGAAGTACCCAGTACTGTGGGCTATTTGCTCAGTCATGAGTAATCTCTTAAGAGCTCCTTGCCAGGCATTTCATACATTGGTGTTTCATTTCCAGGGTGTTTAACCATCCCACCAGCTGGGAATTAGATAAACAGCATCTTAGTTCTACCAGTGCAAGAAGTGAAAAGTGGTTGAATAAGCAGCCCCTTCTTACTTGGCTGTATTTTTTCAGGACTCATTTGATTGCTGTATTGACTGAAATGCAGTTTTAGGTCTATTAGCCCTGAAGACCCAGCACAGCTCAGGGGGAGATTATTTTGAAGTCTATATCTACAGTGAACTTTTTAATTAAGAGCTGGCCGGAGTGTAGTGGAAAATTGTCAACCAGACCTATAAACCAGTTGTCCAAGATACTCTGCTGCTACTGAATATGAAGCAAACAAGACAGAGTTTCGGTCCAGTTTAATAGAAGCAGTACTAAGCAGTCTGAGACGTAATTCTGCTTCCTTTTGGCATTACGGTAAAAATGTCCATTTTTTAAATAAATTACTGTATGTGCTCTGAACCATTCTTAGCTACAATAACCGACATTTAACTGCAGAGCTAAAGGCTACCCATATAAAACATCCTGCAGTAATGTTTCAGAATTGGCATCTGGCCTTGTAAAATCATATTCTAAACTGGCAAGGTCTTTTGAGCAACATGCAAGGAAATGTGTATCTCCATGGCTGCAACCTCAAACATAGACTAGCATCCTTTCGGAAGCGGGCTTTAATCTTGGAGATGATCTCCTGAGCTTCTTTTTCTATAATTGCACAGCACTGATCTGCGTACCTCATAGGACATAGCCAGCACTGTCAGTGTCATTGTTCATTAGTTGTTATTTCTCTTGGTTCAGAGACTGATGATCAGATACTGTTATATAATTTGAGCCTCTTCGGGAGATGCTTTTAGGCATGTGGGAGGGAAGGAAACACAATGTTTTGGAGAGTCATCTTTTCCAGTGTAAAAGGGAAGATATTCTTGGTTTAGTACGTTTTTAGTCTCTCTGAATTAGATAAAATTGCAATGCTCTGAGTGATGAATTGAGTAAATGATGGGGAGATAATAGCTATGCTATTATCCCTGGAGAGAAGATGCCAAAACTGAATGCTTTTTATTTGAAAAGGATGAGCCGCCATAAAATGTTCAATGTAAAGAAAATTGCATGGACTAGGATTTTCCTCCCAATACTTCTTTCCTCAGAGCCCCACTAACCTGGTGAGTTAAAAACACTTTTGCTGGAGAAATTAGTCTGAAAACAGCATATGTCTGAAGTTAGAGGAATCCATACATGAGATATTTGGCCATTAGCCCACATACGACTGGAGAATCCAAGACACAAATTTACCATTAGGGCATGTGCTACCTCAGAGACCATTTTCTGCAGCTGTAGCACAGCTGTACTTCCAGTTTCTTGCGTTGGTACCCCCTGTAGCTGCTTAGGGGATCACAAATCTGCCAGCTAGCTGCATGTGGTACTTGGGGTTCTACTTGGGGTCCCAAAGAGGTGGAAAGTAAGTGATATTGCAGTACCAGAAAAAAGCGCTGCAAAAGGAAAGCACAGGGGAAGGCAGGGGACAAAGAGACTAAGAGAGTCCCTCTTCCATCACAGTTATGAGTTCAGGGGAGAAGATCTGTTCATGCTGCCATGGTTCCCTCAGGTTCACAGGTATGACACCATGAAGCCATTCCAGAAACTCTTTATGATCATAATACACCAGCATGCTTGCCATTTTTTTATACAAATGTGAGAAAGAGGCATATCTCTTTTATACAGATGTGAGAAAGAGCTGGGCACAGAAAGTCAGGTAACACGGAGATCAATGTTTTCTTATTCTGTTAAACATGCTTTGGAGCCTGTGAATTACAGGTTTCATTTGGTGGGAGGATAGAGATCGAGATTGGTTGGGTGGGAGTCTGAGCATCCATCTGGAGATGGGGTGAAGGCTGCCCCTGTTGATTAATGGATAGAGCTGGTCCTTCAGCCTGGTGAGCCAAAGGTGGTAGCCGTACATTGCTTTATGAGTCTGACTCTCCCCTTCACGTTGCAGGCTTGAGGTATAACTGAACTAAGAGACTATGATGTTTTTAAATTAAGCAATAAAATACCAAGAGACTAATAAGGCAATTAAATGATAATTAATCTAAAAGCACACACAGCTATATAGCTACTAATTATTATTCTTAAGTCTTATGAATCACACCCAACTACTATCGAATTACAATTCTATCTCCTTTCCCACTATAATTCTATCCCTCCTTTTTCCACTCTCACACCCCAAATCTTTCAAAGACATGATGGAGGCTCCAGCAGGTTGTCCAGTGGGGGTCCTTCTGGCGTCTTGGATTCAAAGGTCAGCTTCATCACCATCGGTAGGTGTCCACACTCCTACTGACAAAAAAATCCTGTCCTTTATTCTGTACCTGATTTTATATCTTACGTCCCAGTTTTCTATTTCTGGGTGCAACTTTTCACCACCCTTGCACCTCTCTTTCTCCATCCGAACTCCTCTCAAATAAACAACCTGTCCCCCGTTATGTTTTCGTAGTTGGTCCCATTTCTGCTGTATCCATACCCAAGTTTGGTGGTTTTTTTCAGTGCTGTTACTTAGGCAATCTTGACTTTATATAGTATTACTCATATGATTGCCTGGGTACAGGTGACTTTGGAAGACTTTTCACCCCAAAACTGCCCTACCAGTATCCAGTTCATACTGCCATCATATTGTTTACCATACACACTCACTAAGACAAATCTTTTTATTTTAGCCTTGACTCTTCTACCTAGTTGCAATTAAGCACAAGCGGTTTCTTATTTTGTGCACAGGCTGCATACCCAGAGTAACACGTTTTTCACACTCTGGTTTTGTGCCCATGCAGGCTTGTTGACCATGAGCTGTTTTAATCACTTTCCTCATTGCCAGTAGAGGGCTGCTTTAGTTATAAGCCTTGGTGCTTCATCAGGACCTCCTGCTTACACCTTATCACTCTGTAGTAGCGTCTACAAAAAGCTGTATGCCTTAAAGATACTAACTTTATGGGCCATGTAGTTTGGGGCAGATCCTTAAGCATTGGGGTTTTTTTCCCCAGGGAATCTGGAAGATTAATGTGCTGCCTCTACTGAGTATGGCAGAGCAGGTGGAGACGTAATGTAAAGATGGTTTGTACTTCCCCCAGTTAAATATATAGTTAGGATATACAGCCTCATGCAAGTAGTTCCATAAAGAACATTGAGTATCTCTTATTTGTGAAACCACTGTGTGGGATGAGAGGTGTATGTGTAGTTGGTTGTGATGTGTTCCGCTTGTTTCTTCTCCACTCCTTCAGCCAGCATTTTTCACTGGTAGATTAAAGTATTAAAGTAATTTATAACCTCATAGAACTAGGGCCAAGGACACAGGCTCATTAACGGTAATCCCAACTCAGACAGATGGGAAGACTTTTGTGTACAAACAACTTTTTGTTGTTCAACCTAGTTGAAAATGTTGCTCATTCTGGTGACACATGGGCAAGTGATTTGTTACACCTGAAGCATTTGTTACGCCTGAAGCCCAAGGGCTCATTTTTCTGCCTTGCATGAACTGAGTAGCATAAAACTAATTGGTGAAAGCTAGACCTGCCTTGCCAAGGGTGCAGAAAACATGAATGCCGTTTCAGCTTACATGAATTCTCCTCTTTGGTCTCCATTGGAAGGAGTATGAACTGAAAATACACTTGCAGAGAAAAGTAACTTTTCTATTAATAGATGTATGGTATTTGGGGTATTTTGTGAGTGAGGTGAAGACTGCATGTCAGTTTGAAAGATGTCTTGAGTCACAGGTCCTCTGATCAGAAAGTTTTAACATCGTGGCTTTACCTGGAACAATAAAGAGGAGTACCAGAGATAGTAGGTCAGGCTTGTAATGGTTGATTACCCTTCAACAGCCTCTGAAAGATGCCAGAGCAAGCTAAAACCTGAGCCTGTCTTAAGGACACTAGATACGGCTTTCCTGATCGTCTTTAAAATGCATGTGTGTTTCCTTTCATACTAAAATACCTGGATTTCCCTACCATTAAAAAGAAAAAAAAAAAAAGGAGAAACTCCTACCTGACTGCAAACAAAACTCATTCTTATCTTTTACTGCCTTAAAGAGGAAAAGTCTTGCAGGATGCATGAAACGTCATCCGGCTTGTCTCTTACCATCAGCCCTGTCATAGCCTTCTAGTCAGGTACAACTGCAATGGCAGGGCAGGGAGAAAATTTTCACATGATACAACTGAGCCATCTGTGGCAGCACTCTGATCTTTGTACCGGGAAAAGAGCAACATCTGCTCCTGGAAGAAGTGTTACTATCACAAGCTGATGTTAAATGGCCCTCCTAACAACAGGTATCTTTATTCTGAAACAAGACTACACCTTCTGCTTGATGAGACCCAAGCTAGTGGAAAAGGGAGTACACATGCCAAAAGGCTGGCATGGACTTCATGGGCCAAATTTGCCTTTTCCTTACATCAGGATAATTTGACACAGTTCAGTGGGACTGCTTATATTTTTTTTTTTTATACCCATGCCAGGAAGACATGAATTTAAGAATGTTTATTATGGGCAGAACCAATTGATCCAAGCACTGTCAAAAGAGGTCTTAAATACAGAAAGCGTTCCATATTTTATATAACATGCAAAAAGGTTGGGTTCAGAGAGAAGGTCTGAGCTGTGAATCCATCTGTCAGGCTTGCATGTGGGCTTCTGCAACTGTTTCTGAAGGGTTTCCATGGATTCTTCTGAGAACTGGCTGTAGTCAGTCAGCTGGTCTCCAGTAAGAGCAGTACTTGCAGAACCACACTGCACTGTAAGTGGCTGGACACTATTTGGACAGATGGTTCTATCTTCTTAAAGAAGTTTTAAATTCCCTAAGCTGAAGGCTCCTTCGATGGAAATCAAGGATTACTTGTAACTCTCTACTTCCTTGCTTGCTTGGAATAGTGACACTACAGAAAATCGGTTTATAATGGTTAAGTCATCCTTTCTTAGATGTTTTCTTAGAATCTCAACTATTTTCTTCTTCACTGGACTTGGTCTCTTTTTCACAAGTGTGCTCGCTTCTTGTAGTGCCCCTGCTCTTCCTATTAGTCTCATAAATTGCATTACCTTCTCATCATCTCCCAGTAATTTTCCAGTTTGTTTACTTACTGTGTGGGCTGCATGTAGCCTTACTATGAGAATATGATTATAGTTAAGTGGTAGCAAGGAAAGGAAGCAGGTATTTGACAGGCTGAGGTACCTGGGCTTAGTGCTTTTCTTTTAAGCACAAATCAAAAAATTACATTGTCATGATGAACACAACAAAAATGTATGTGGAATGGCATAAGAAGGCTGAAATATTTATATTGGATGTGAACACAAAAGAAAAATGATGACATGAGAAATTGTTCTAGGTAAATGCAAAACTTCCATGTTTAAATGATTGTACTGTTTGACAACATCCATAAATTGAATGTTCTTGGAATGAATTTCAGGCACTGAGACCAGCTGGCATGAAATGGCTTGCATTCATTTCTTACCTTCCAAAACATTATGGCAACACATGGGATATCTGTTGGCAAAAGCCCCTGTCCCAGGCTAACTCCTCACTTGTGACCAGGGACTTGTTCATCTTTATGGTAGTTGGTTCAGGTCAAAATTGTACTAAGACCCTTGTAACAGTGGAACAGTACAGATGATTGAGTTCCAGTGCCCAGGGCATAACCTGGCCCGGTTTTCCAGGTATAGATATTTCCACAGAATTCATTGGCTGAATTGGGTGGTGGAGATTCAGCACAAGGCTTTTACCATTTGCTGACTGCCTCCTCCTCACATCCCAGAATCTTCTAGCATGGATTCTGCTAGAAGAGTGATTTACTCTTCTACTGTACATTGTACTCATTTCCCAGATGTTCAGCTCTCTATGCTTAAGTGCCATCTCACTACAATGTTTAAAAAATCTTTTCTTTCATGTGAGTAGTTTTAAATATTTGATGCATTTGTCTTGATTTGCTCAACTTCTGTTGTGTGTGACATCAAAGGATTTTTACCTCCCTTACACTTTTAATCAAGGTGAACTTTGGTGCCCACATTACCTGTGATCCTCTCCATGATGCCATTTTCTCCTTTATGCCTCAGAAGGAGGTCAGGGATCTTAAATAAGTGAGTACAGAAGTGCAGGACATCCACTCTAGGTTGTCACAAGTACTGCAGTCATTCCTTTGGAAGAGCTCTTTGGAGGGGCCCAAGTTCAGAGCAGAATATCTCAAGGCTTTCCCAGATGTACTTAAAGGAGTTGTAGAGCCCAGGTGGATCCACGGAGTTGTCCTTGAAACAAAATTTTGAATTGCATACCAGCACTGTGTATTATACGGGTTTTGTGCTGGTTGCTTCAGCTGTATCTGTGTGACAGCCAGTGTGCCTGATTCCTCTTTGGAAACAGCATTGTAGCAGGAGGAGAAACACCTTCAGGGTGTGGCTGAGATAAGGTTGCTTGAATGTCTGTAGTCATGGGGATCCCTCAGTAACTTTTTGGGAGAGCTCTTTTTTCACTATTTTTAGTGACTTTTGTGACATTGTGAGTTACCATGTGGTCTAACATACAGAGACATGGCTAGGCAGACCCCAGGACTTCTGCAGGGCTCAGCCGGTTCCAGCCATCAGAAGATACGATCATTTGTATAAACAAGGACTGCTACGCAGAGCTGATGCTGATTGTGTTGTGCTGGGTCAGCTGTTGTGCAGCTGGCTGAGGATGCTGTCATGCTGTATTTCATCTGTGATGGCCACGTGTTTTTCACATCATTCTGTCCTGTGAAGCTTCACAACTGAGAGCGACTCTTCTGCAGTCAGGACTGCATCTCACTCATTTGCAGGGCTGCACTGTGGGTTTTTTCTTCTGTGTCACCTAATGAGCCAGGCATACCTGGTCAGCCAGATGTGTAGTTGTGGGTAGCTCTGTCTGGCCTGTTTCTCCCTACTAAGGATCCATGTGAAAGGGTGTCCTATCTGAAAGCGCATTTTGCAGCTGCTGCCTACACGTGGTCCCCTCACTTCCCCAAAACACCACTCCATGCCATCTGCATGACTATACACAAGAAACTTTTATTTTCAGAATGGAGGGACCCCAGAGTACTGCACCTGTTATATGTAACATATTTTAATGTAATTATAACTGAGAATGCGTTAAAGATCGCACTGTCTAGCTGCTGTGCCAATCTCCATAGACTGCTTAAAAGTCAACCTGATTCTTGTTAGGTACTTTCAAATGGGAAAGTAATTTTTGGTCATTTCTTTAAATATCTTTCCAAGTCTTCCTTGGTAATTTCTTTAAACATCTTCAAGAAGTAGGCACCTATGTTTGACACAGCCTTTACTCCTGGCTGGTTAGCCTTGGGAACTCAGCAAACACTCCTGAAGTTCCCTGGTGCCCAAGCAAATCTGGCAGTGAAACGTCAAAGATCTGTAATTAAGGCAATGGGTATGGAAAAGCAGATTCAGATCCTATGTCTGGATAACACTGTACTTATTAATATTTTCAAGTACATGCAGTGATTCTCTAAGTAATCGGGAGTGAATTCTGCATGGCAGGAATTGAGGAAGGGGAGACGGATGGGACTCTGGTCGTAGCCAAGTGCTCCTGCCATCCTTTGGCAACTGACTCCGCTTGCACCTATGCTGATACTGAGGCATAGCTACAGAGGAGGGACGAGAAGGAAAACAGTTCTGGAAAGTGCATGGGAAGAAACATGTTAAATGGTTCCTGTAGGAAAAGCCCCAAGTGTTACTAGCCTCCTTCCCCGCACTTAAATTTTTCCCCTGTTTTAAATGTCAAGCATACCATCAAATGCTGATAGTGGTATCTGTCTAAGTACCACCCAGGGGCACAAGGAAGGTCTGTGATCAATGTAAGAAAGCTCCATATTCTGTCTGTGACTTATCCACCCACCTATAAGGCGGTACTAGAGACCACAGAAAAGCTTTTCCATGTCTGTCAAGTCCCTAATGCTCCTATCTACAACGCCTGTCTCTGAAAGAGCTCCTTTTACTGTTCCAGATTAACTGACAAGTAACCCGAGTATTCTTGCTAGAAAGCAGCAGGCTTTGTCAGCAGCCAATTTGCAAGGAAATTGGCGGTTTAAAACCACATCCTAAGTAGCTGGCTATACATATTAGCCTTAGCTGACCTATATTGAAATTTACTGTCTGACATCTCTTTGTTTCTGTAGTCTTTATCTTTAAATAATCAGCTGTTTTGTTTACTAGTTGTTGGTCATGGGGAACTCTATTTCCACTCCATTAGCTCTACTCAGGGGAAAGTAATAGCTCTAGATTGAAGCATAAGCCATTTGTTTTCCTGTAATGAGGAACACTCTGCTGCATGCTTTCTAACTGATTAGATGAATTATGCTTTATTTGCCTTGAGAAGAAGCATACTTAAAAGCAACTTTCTGAAGAGGAAATGAGGCAAAGAGTGCACAAGGGGGAAAAAAGGCTCTATCCTGATTAATGCTTCCTGAGCTGCATTTTCACACATTTCTTGACTAAGTAATCCTGATGCTTATTGTTGGAAATGTACCAGGCTAAAAATTAATTGCAGGCTAATTGCCTCATGTCAAGAAGCCGCCCAGTTATTTCTCAGATTTGCTACAATGGCAATTCTAAAAGAACCTTCCTTCCTTCAAGACCGTATTGGAGGATTTTATCTGTGGCAAACACAAGTGGGATAAGCCCTTTCATCAGAATAAAACTGCAGAGATCGGGTGTTTTTTAAAGAGTTATTTTCATGACTTTGGTACCTGCAGTAGTTTAGATTTTTGGTGGTCACTCATGTCCATTTATGATACTGCCATTGAAATCACAGGGTGTTATATGCAGCAGGGTGTTACTCTGTGTATCTATATATAGGCTGTTCCCTCGCATTTATACACCAACAATCTGTTCAGAAGAAGGACTTTTTAAAATTATTCAACACACCCAGCGGGACACCTTGCTCTTTAAAGGAATTGTTGCCATCATGTTTTGTCCCTTGGCCTGTGTCTTGCTTAGAATAAATTGTATTTCCTTTACAGAAGCAATTCATGCTTCTACTCTCCTGAATTATGCTAAACAATCCCTTCCATTTCTTTATCTGAAAGGACAGAAGCTGTTTGCCTCTTCTTGTTTTTCAATTGAACTCTCTCAACCTTCATCTTCTCAGTAGTTCCTCATATATGAGATTCATTTTGTGGGATTTCTCTGATTTTTCTCCATTTTAAATGTTCTCGTACAGCAATGCCTTGAAATGTGCCTACTAAAATGTAAGTTACCATCTTTTGCTAATCCTCCTAGAGAAGCCTAATATCCCAGTACCTATTAAACAAACCTGGCCCCACTGTGCACCAGAGAAGACCATTATTTATTGAGCTTACAAAAAAAAAAAAAAAAAAAAAAAAAAAAAAAAGCTGGCAACATCTGGTTAAAATAGTGTAATTTGGATGCCTCAACTGATCGTTGGTTTTGTACCACAGGAGGAAAAAAGGTTACCTTTCTAGGTCACACTCGAAAACTTGATGCTTTCTGAGTCAGTCACCAAAGCGTTTGGCCCTGATGTGGCAGAGGAGGAGTCATGAGTGCTGTCGCTGAAGAGGCAGCCTGTTGCAGAAAGGAGCCACAGCGAGTCACAGACTCCGCTGATACCATGATGAAGAGCAGTAGCCCACCTTCACCGTGGCTTGCACTGCTGGGAGATGTTTATTCAGCACGTTGGAAGATTAATCCTTCACATCAGGGGAGAGCACAAGAAATTGTGTTAGATAACGTTACCCAGCAAACAGGAGAACTGCTTTCTCTCCTACTTGTGTTTCTCAGTGAAGTGCCATCCTGCATGGTGCCTGTTACAATAAGTTGGTTTTTTAGGGGTGAGCACTGGTAGGTCCAAAAAAGGAAGGGCTACCCAGGCTTCTTTGAAAGGCAGTTATAAGACCAAACTCCTGCAAGTTCCTTTTTAAAGTAGACCATGGCTTAGGCACTCTACTTTTCATTATTTTTTTATTTGCTTCACTGGAAATGTCTCCTGAGAAAGAAGCAAAGCCTTTGGCATTTTACATTGTTCAGTGGTTCCTTTATTTTTCAGCTGCACTGTTCCATAGATGTGCAATTTGCCCTTTCTTTAAGGTTTTTTTGTATCTTTGTGGCACGGAAAAAAATTCTGGTTGAAAGATTGATGGGCAGATATGTCTCTGAACAATTACATGTTTTAAAACAAGAGCAGAGAACACGGAGATTTGCAGATGTCCTTTGGGAAGGGAGGTCAAAGCTTAAGTGGCCAGGAATAGGGAAAGAGATGCCCATCAAACACA
Source organism: Burhinus bistriatus (assembly GCA_013397275.1). Lineage (NCBI taxonomy): Eukaryota > Metazoa > Chordata > Aves > Charadriiformes > Burhinidae > Burhinus > Burhinus bistriatus. The sequence goes on along the minus strand of VYXH01011098.1, from coordinate 213,570 downwards.
CTCAAATATGATGTTGGGAGAAATTCTAGATGTCCTGTTTTCATAATAAGTGCTTGACAATGGAAATTGAAATCATGGAGATTAGGTTATTATTATAAAATGGAATTGTCTGGTTATAACATAAGAAAAATTCAGCAAATTTCAGAGTGAAGTTGTCACCTCTGTTGAGGGATGGTACTGCTTATGCAGAACTTGCATCCTATTTTGAGGATTAAAATGAAAATAGCAGCTATTGGGTTCATTTATTCTATTTTGGTCGAGGCAGCAGAGTTGGCCCTGGAATGCATTGGAATGCTTAAAAAGACACTGAAAGCAGGATACATTGTTACTGATTTCCCTCAGTGTAATTAATATTGGACAACTTGAAATGAAACATCTTTCCTTTCTCTTCACTATAACTCTGTGGCAATTCATGTATCACTTCTGGAGTATTGCTGGCTTGGACAGTGTTTTCATGTGGTTCCGACAGTACAGCACGCCAGCCCGCTTCCATCCATTGAATATATTTTTTATTGGCAGACGTCTTCTAAAAAGAAAAGATGTAACAATCCTTAGGCCTCATGCAGTTCTTGGGGTTTTATTATACATGCTGTGGAGTTAATCAGAATTTAGACATGCAATTATTGTTTACCTGCACACTAAACATCATCTTTATGTTAAGCATTTCTTGAGCTATAGGAAACAGTACAGAATAAGCTGCATTTCTTTTGTCCTTAAATTTCCTTGCACTTTCCTGTAAAGCACTGACAAGTCTGAAATCTTCAGATGCCATAAAAGAGGCAGCAGACTTTGATTAAACAGCTGCTCCTGTTATCTGATTTAATGGTGACGATGAACTGAATGTTCTTGTGATCCAGAAGGTTTCCAAAGCAGTATGCTGATTTGTGAGCTTGCATTTAGAAATTGCCTTCATCCTTCAGAGAAATGCAGTGAATCATTGGAGGGGGCGAAAAACTACAGCTGTTGAGTGGCGTGTGGTAGTAGGCAATACCTAGGCATAGAAACATTGAAGGGGATATTATCTGCAGTGGAAACATCAGGAATATAACTGTCCAAGTTCAAGCAAGGCTGGCACTGCAGAAATACTATTATTCTTTTTATATACTGTGACTGAAATGGAGAAAGGGCTGATTCATTCTTTCTCTGCCTTTGCATTATTTATGCCAAAGTAAAACTAGTATAAAGTAACTCTCATTGGGTGCAATAGAACAAACAAATGCAGAATTGTTCCTAAAATTCTTAAAAAGATAGCTTTGGTGTCACGTGGGTTCTCTGAGAAATCTTTCCATTTTGTGTCTCACCAGGGTTTGCTCATATGCGATCTCTTGTGAGATGACGCGTATTTGGACAGCCACTCTAGCATCCTCCTGTTAGAAGACAAACTTTTTACGGACATTAATGCTGCTAGTACCCAGTTCTGAAAATAAGTCCTTGGGAATTGAGTTCCTACAGTCCAGCTGGCTCTCACCAGCATCTTTGTCCATGATTAGCTTTCTCTGTCTGGAAGTCTACTCTCTGGCCTAGATTATGTTCATGAAATACGTATGTAGCTGGGTGCAGCTGAGAGAAATTAAATGACATTTTCATGTCCTAACTTTTGTTAACTTGCTCAAGTTTCAGATTTATGAAGGATGTGCAGCTGTGTGTTAACGAAAAACACATGAAGTACAGTACACAGCATGCTGCATAGTGGGGAAGACTGTTGATTTTCTTATCACTCCTTTATCCCTAAGAACATTGAGATTTATCTAGATTTGGTTGTCAGATAAGCAGAAGATGGTAATCCCATAGTCAAACAAGAAACTATTGCTATTAGTACCAATTTAATCTTTCATATGTCTTTTTCTTTTAGTATATCTAATTTATGTCACACAATTCCTGCTCTTACCTAAGCACTGGGCAAGTCAAAGAACAACCTCTAGGAAAACAAGAGACCATGATAGTAGGGAGATTTACAAACTGGTGAGTAAGCTACAGAGTAGAGGAAACAACCAAAAAACAGAGAGCTACTGAGAAGCCAGCTGACCCATCCTCCTGCCCCAAGGCGGGTTCAGCTATTATTCCCTGCCTCTCCTGGCAGTGCTTATCTAGACAGTTCTTTAAAGTGTCCAAAGGCGGTGGCACACAGCTTCCACCAGCAATCTGTCCCAGTACTTAGTCATTCCTGTCAGTAACCTAGTTACCTTTGAAGTGTGGTTATCCTTTGAAATCTAGATTATACCTCTTCAGATCCCACAGCCTCTGTACTCTATTTATTCTTTCTACCCTTCTTCTTGTCACTCTGGCCCCCAAAGGGAGGAACTTTTTGGACTTTACTGTTACTATTACTTCAGTTGAAGTTTCTCAAATAAAACAATGCTGGCCAGCAATACAAAACCCTTAGAACAGACACTTCTGAAACTCAAGATGATTTTTTTCAAATCTTACTCCAGCAAACTCACATAGCATTTTGAAATTCAGGCTTCATCTTCTTTGCCTGTGAGATTTACCAAATATAAGGTCTCCTGGTGGAAACTGCAGTAGCTGTGTGCTTTCATGGCTCAAGCAGGACTGCACCCAGACCTGCTATACTGTTATCAGGGACTCTGAGCTACTCACGGGGTGAAAATGGGAACTGAGGAAACCGCTTTTTTTTACATAGGCACTTTTCAGGTGAGGACAGTATTGATTTCCTTCGAGAAGGATTGTGCACAGTTGTATTGCTGTTCGAGTACCTGCTGTCTCGGATCTTAGGCAAAGCAAGGTGCCAAATACTGGTTTTGGACAGGTCATCAGACAGAATATATATGGAAATGTAGGGATCTTTTTAGTGGACAGATGCACAGTCTTGTCATTCTGCAGAAGACTGGGCAGTAAACATGTATTGGAAAGAGCTATGGTTCATACTAGTAGAAAAAAAAGGGCTGGAGAGGCCAACTAACTGCACACTTGTCCAGTCATGCAAAATTGCTGGTGGCAGTCAGCAGCCATAGCAGTATGGGTTATTGAGGTTCCCCATCTTTCCATCCCAAAGGCAGTTCCCCACAGGACAAATCTGACATGAACGAAGAGTGACAGTCGGCAAAGAGCAGCAAAGGAAGAGGAGGAGTCAGAATGTGCCCTGCTCCCCTCCTCTCCTCAAGTCCTTTGTAGACCCATCAGGAAAATGGCTTGAGTCTAATGATTCACAGGCTTTCGCACTCCATGCTCTGCCCTCCTACTCTTTAGCTCCTGTTATGGTCCTACAGGCAGCCTTTGAGGTCAAATAGCAAGTGGTTGCAGGAGATGTGGCGATACAGGAGTTTCAGTGGTGGTCCCAGGAAATGAGTGGTGCAGAGAAGATTCATTTATCTCTTCAGGACGATGCATTACCTCCTGTATTTTTGCTCTGTTTCCCCTGTGAAGTTTTCCCATGGGAGGAAACAAGTGAATTAACTATTTTGTCTTCTCACCTGTGTCCTCCCTGTGAAAGAACCAGGCATTCTCTTTTGTGCAAATTTCATTGATTGATGTAATCAGACTGGCTATTAATTAAAGTGATCTCAGTAGCCTAATTCTGTACATGATCTCTCTCTGTTTGTGCTTCAAGGTCTTTGACAGGGTCCGAGAAGATTGCCCTAATTTCCACGAGAAGATTAAGCCTATTAATGCTGAACTCACTCAACCTAAGCTGGCCATCAGCGCTGAAGATGAGGAGGAGCTTCTGACCCGGGTCAATATTGTCTTCCACTGTGCAGCAACAGTTCGCTTTGATGAACCCCTAAAGTATGTCAGCTTTCTGTATTTGCTAAGCATGACTCGGAATGCACCATTCAGTGCATCTCTTGTATAGCTGCAGTAATGATTGTCGGTTTACATTTTCATACTGCGTGTGGTTCTGTGCTGAATGTGCAGTGCAAGTGCTCTGGAAATGTCATGTGCACATGCACATCAAAAGTGAAGTATCTTGGCAGATTTCCATGGGAACAGAAGGAAGTACTGCAAGCTTGGGTTGTAATGTAGTAAGGGAGTTAAGTGTGACCTACAATTGGGATAGGGAAAAATGTGTTTTAGGTCAAGAAGGAGATGTTTTGGCAGAACTTGCTGGAGACAGCTTGAAGTGAAACTATGTTGTGTCTGTCTCTAAAGCTGGTGTTAATGGCCTTTCTTTGTCACTGAGTAACTGAAGAAGGAAATGAGATGTCGTTTAAGAAAATAGCCTATCACAAGCTTTAAAATACCCAACCCTCGGCGTAATTAACTGTTTAAAAGAAATGCTCAATTTCTGAAGGAGCTCCCTTGGGAGTGCCTGTCCAGGCGGGCTTTCCATTAAGAAAGAACAGCAGAAATAAGCCACTAAACCAAGAATGGATGTGTGCGTGCTTCTATGCAAACCGTAAAGGTCAAGTAACTGAGGTGGATGATGATGATCTGGATTGCCAGATCTTCACAGTTTTTTTTTAAAAATGCTACAGCTGTGAGAGTAGAAAACACAATTCTTAATGTCTGTCTTCATTAGCTCATACGTAGGCTAAATAAAACCACTGTGTCCAGCATGAATAATTGCTTTTTGCAACGACTGTTTAGAGAACCCACCAGAAAGGAAGCAGCTCTTGATTTAACCTTGAGCCATATGTAGAACCTGGCTCAAGATATAAGTAGCAAAGCACCGCACTGCATTAATAGCCATAAATATTTTTAAATCAATACACATGTGAACGTACTACAAAAATACATTGCATTGGCATGTAACATCAAAGGGAAATGATGTTTTTAATAAGGAGGATAGCTAGAAAGAAGTAAAAAGAAAAATTTAAAATGATCATCTGCTTGCAGGCAGTGTAGAAACTATTTAAAGGCTGATTGCATGTGATCTGTCAAAATCTCTCTAACAGAACAGGGAAAATCCAGTATGATTAAACAGCAAAGTATAAGAAGTTGTTAAAATCAAATTATTCCTGTCTGAATGAGAAAATATATCGTATGGGTAAAAGTTCTAGCAAGTTAAATGTGAAAGCATAATACTGCAGCTCAAATAAAAATATTGAGCAGCAATTTGCTAACGACACAAAAAATAAAAATGTTTTTTAAACACGGCAGAAGCCCAAAGCCTACCACAGAATATGTGGAGCTGATAGATAAGGGAGGTGCAAAAAGCAGTGCTATCAAGATACTAGAAAAGCAGCAACAGAGAAACTAAATGAATTACTGGCATCAACATGCAGTACATTTAGGGAGTTCTCCAGGTGGAAACTGTGTTATATTGAAATATTAGTAGATGCAGTTTAAATATAAATAGTAAAAATAAAGAGTAACAAATCACCATGGTTAAATGATATTCCCTGGGAAGGCTAAAGGAACTCTGACTGTCTCAGCAGAAATCCGTGCTGGGCCCGTATTCTGAGCGGAATTCTGTTCACTCCATCTCAGAAGGGATACAATTGAATAGAAATGTACATGGAAGAGTAACTTTCATATGAAGGGAAGCTAAAGTAGAAGTATTCATCGAAGGGCAGGAGGAAATAGAAATCTATAGCAAACGCTGTTCTTTAATAGCAGTATGATTAAAAAAAACTAGTATCTCTGGCTTTAGGTATTGTGATCCATACATTAATCATACTTGTAGCTTCTGTTTTCATTCATCTGGACTATTTAGAATTTCTCTTCAATGTTGGTGTAATTAATTTCTTTAGTGTACACTGTACCTGATAGCATTTTTCATAATTTTGTACATGTTGTTGAAAGCTTCTACTTCTGGGCTGAACAGATTGCCTATTCCTTAGCCTTTTCCCTTCTGTCCAGGAAAGTGTCTTTCTTCCAGTACAAAACATGCAAAAAAGTTGAACGTCTGTTCACTGAGATCCATTGCAGACAGTCTCTAGGACAACTTCGAGCTATGCTGGGTGCTTCAGGGTCAACCTTGCTAACCAGGACTATTTTTCTCTTATGCTTATCAGTCGTCTTCTCCATTCCTTTGGAATTTAAGCTGTTATCTCTAATTGTGTCTTCTTTCAGTATGAATCTGGTTTTCTGGGCCCAAGGACCCCTTGCTGCTTATTGAAATTGATGTGTTTGTCTGGTTTAGCAGTGGTCCCTTGAGGAGCAAGTTGAATGGGGACCGTAGGAAAAATAATGCCTCAGTGGTCATGTATAATGGAAATATTTGTTCCAGGAGGGGGTGGCAAATATGGCAGATTTAGAGATTTTAGTGAAATGTTACCTCTGATCCTTTGATTTGAGTAAAAATATTTGAGGCACATTCTGTGGCCAGAACAGTGGATCCAACAGCGTTGCTCTGAAAGCTGGTTTAGCCCTTGCATTTCATTGAAGCTTTCCGCTCTGCTGTGACCTCTTGTCTTCCCTTACTTGCCATTTCATTATTTGGAGTTTGGATAATGCTCCGCTTTCATATGTTTTCTCCTGTGAAATGCATTTTTTTTTTCTTTCCCCTGCCCTCTTTAGACATGCCCTGCAACTGAATGCAATGGGCACGCAGCGGCTTCTAGAACTGGCCCGGCAGATGCAGAACCTCGAGGCCTTCATCCACATCTCCACCGCCTATGCAAACTGTGTCCGGAAATGCATAGATGAAGTCATCTACCCACCCCCAGCTGACCCCAAGAAGCTCTTTGATTTAGTAGAGTAAGTAAGAACTGCATCGCCTCTTCTGACATTGGTTTTGCTTCATTCTGCAGAAGACCTCTGAATTGTTCTCATAACCTATCCGGTGGGATTTCTGTTCATTGTTGCTGTTATTACTGTATCAGCTTGTCTGCACACACCCATGCCAGCAAAAAATGCTGGCAATGAGAGAGACCAAGGGAAGAGAGAACTTTCATTCTAGGTGGTTTTGAGGGGTACTGTTCACGGAATGTCATCCAGTAAGTCTGTCCTGTCTGTATTTTATCTTGAAACTAGCTTTACTGAGGTTTTTTGAAAATAGAAGAAATAGAGCCTTTGTATCCGGTGAGTTGCTGAAGTCATCATGCTTTGTAAACATTTGGCTGAGCTTGAGAATATTTTTCCAAACACAAAAGTATTAGAAAATAGCATAAACCACACTTAATAACCCTGTGATTTCAGCTACCTCTAAATTTTTTCACACACCGTTTTTAAGAAGACTGTGTGATTTCATGGGAGTCCAGCATTGGGTAAGTTACGCACGAGTGTATTTGCTACCAGGAATGGAGTTGCGTTGCTGCTTTCTGTAAGACTCAGCTCTGTTGCTACCTTAGTAAGAACTGAAATTTTTCATATACCTTATATTCATGTCTTTATCTCTTCAGCTTCCCAACATTGTTTCCACTTATTTCAACAATCTTGTGGTATTGAAAGGGAATTATATGGGGATGAGTCAGAAACAGGCTGTTTTGGAGAGTTCAGTGTGAGAATCCAGGACTTTGAGGGAACAACAAAAGACCTTATTTAACTGAATTTACCGAAATGAAGAATAATTAGAAAGAATAACAAAATCTGCTGATAAAGGCCCCAGGACACCTCCCCCTTAGAGAGTTTTCCCACAGCTGTAACTTTGTTTTCATTTATTTTCTAGTGGTACTCCATTTGCGTGGTATAAACAACTGACCTGTGAACTAGTAACCCAAAGAGCTGGTATAAAGTCTTTCTTCTCCTTGATTTAGGGTAATGGGAGATGAGGTTAATTAATGTCCATGAGAAGAACCCCTAGGTCTTTATTTCAAAAAATTGTTTGTCTGAAGAAATAATTTCACTGTCTAAGCTCTATTCCAGAAAATTTAGTACAAATCAGTGTTTTCTATTTGAATTTCTCCATATTCTTGGATATGTTTACTTCCAGCTAGTAGTCATCTGTCATTTACCATTTATTCAACAAGTGGAGCATGATAAAAACCTAAGAAATGCCCTAGTGCATTAGAGCAATGGACTGCCTGGCTCAATATCTTGCCCTCAACAGTGGCACTGGGAGATGCTGTTTAGGGTAACTACACCAGCCTGGATACTTTCTGCAATCTGTTCCCCTTGTACCCTCCCAGAAACCAGAACTGTTGTATGAGGGGTGTTATGTCCTGTTCTTTTATGATCTGCTTTTGAATCCACTAATTTGTTTAATCCCTTTTGGAACTTTCTGGTACTCTGCCTCTGCAAGCCCCCGTGGCAGCAGGTTCCAGAAGTTTGCTAACTAACTTCTGTGTAAAGCCGAGCTTTCTTTTACCCCTTTCAAACTGTCATGCTAGTACTTTTGTTGCGTGTCCCATAGTTGTAGCATCGTGGTCTCTGCAGCATTTGCCCTGTTTGCTGCCTCTGCAGTTCTGTAAATCTGTATTGCATTCACCCTGGATCTTCTCTTCTGCAGACTGAAGAGTCTCAGCCTTTTCACTATCTCCTCATATGCCTGTTCTGGCTGAGATAGAGTTAATTTTCTTCACAGAAGCTAGTATGAGGCTATGTTTTGAATTTGTGCTGAAAACACATGAAGGAGATGCATGGAGCTGCAGAGCGTGTGGAGGAGCAGGATGTGGAAAGTCCCTGTGATGTTGCGATGACATGATACAGGCAGAATGGGATAGAGAAAACTGAGAGACTGTGAAGGGGATTACTTGGAGAGAGAGAGAGAGAAGACACAGGGGTTGGAAGGAGATGGGAGAGATGCACCTTTTATTATTCACAATGTAAGTGGAAGAAAAAATATGTGGATAACTGGGTACAGAAAGTTTCAGAGAAAGGCAATTAACAGATACCAGAATGTCACCTTCAAAAAGGTGGGGGAGGGAAAAAAAGCAGACAAGGAAATTCAAACAACCCTTGTCTTAAAGTGCTCTTCTGCAAGTGCATTAAGAGGCATGATCACACAACTGGATGCAGTAGCAGATCCATTTAATGATGATTGTGGCCATGCAATTGATATATGCTTTTTCAGTTGAAATCCCAAGTAGGACTCCTAGCTGTTTCTTTTTCTGTTCTTATCCTCCTATTATATCCCTGCTTTTCAGTATTTTGATATTTACCGTGCCAGTAAAGCCTTAGGCCTAATCTGTGTAAACCAAAAGTCACACTTCTAAGTGCTGCTAGGCAAATAGAGGAACCATATAATCTGCCACATGAAGCAAGGTTTGCCTTAATCTAAAGCTGAGGGAAATCAGCTTTGAAGGGTGTGCTGAGGTAAGGAACACAGCGCACAGTGAAGTGTGGGCTGAAGCAGAACTGTTTTCGTTATTGCAGAAAATGTAGATTCGTCATCACTTACAAGAAAGAGTGTCTTATTAATGCAAAGTGATTAACACAGAAAGTTATGTGGCAGAGTCATTTGGTGCATATATGTGGTGAAAGATGAGGTTACTAATTGTTTAATTTGCATCTCTTGTTTCTACGGGGTAATTGCAGCAGTGAGCAAAAGCAGTAGCTTTGTGACTTAGCATTTCAAAATCTTCAAAGTAGGTCACAGAGGAGTAGGAACAGTTTGCCCTGCTGAACTGTCAGCTCAGCGCTCCTGTGACGGTAATGCTGGTAGATCAAATCACCTGGTAGGATGGTACCTTTGAGACAGGCAGGAGCGTGGTCCTCTTGATGACCGCTTAAAATAATGCAGAGGCCTGTCTGGGAGGATGAGGGCAAGGGGAAATTAATTGCTTCTCCTTTTACTTCTACACCTGTCTTTCCTTTGTGAGAAACACTAACCTATAAGCCACTATTATTAAAAAAAAANNACAATAAAAAACCTAATAAAAAAAAAAAAAAAAAAAAAAAAAAGAGGAGGGAAAAGATACTTGTATGCAGTTTAATCTGAGTTCCTGAATGAACGTAGTCTTCCTCCAGGCTCCGCAGAAATAGACATCTCCTTTTGGTAGGCTCGTAATTAATTACTCAACAGATTCAAACAATGACAATTTATCTGAGACCCTGAGGAGGCTGGGTTCAATGGCTGCCCAAACAGGCTTTGTAAATTAAGTCAATATTGTGTGCTGCTTATAGCCTCTGCATAGTTCAACTTCCTATTTTATGCTTAAACAATTTTTCTGCCTTGTGTTTGAAACATGGGACTAGGGTTGCGAAGGAAAGTATATGTGCCTCCATAAGGCTTTTTTTTGTTTAAAAAAATAATCTCTTTATATTAAAAATTCTCAGATTCTTTTTAACTCATTCCAAAACTGAGAGATTCACTGGATTCAACCCTCCCCTGCAAACTGTTTTGCAGTTTCAGTGTTTTCTCATACAACATTTTTCCTGTAGTATTTCCATCTGTGTCTAATGAAAGCCATTTGAAAAGCAGTGTGCCACCTCAGCGATCAGATGTTTGCATGTTCAGGTTGATATGATCAAGTGATTCTCCAGGTGTGACAGTCTCCACCTTATTCCTCTCCCCTTGACGTCCACCTGTTTCTGAAATTCAAGATAAAGAGGGGCGAATCAAGGATCCTTGCAATGCCCCTGGGAAGAGCACACCCGTTCAGTCTGAGCTATAAGTCCATTGACTTAATTACAAATTGGATTATAGGAGTTAATCTTTGATTCTCTGGTGTAACACCAGACTGCTGGAAGCCTGTTGGGGATTGGCGGTAGTGTGCAAGGGCTCTGGAAGTACAGCCAGTTCCTGTCCTTTAAACCTGAATGCTGGCAGGACCAGTGAAGTCTTGATGGTGTGCCAGGGAAGAGCCTTTGAGCCTCAGGTCCCATGCTGTAGCTGCGTGGTGGTAAGGGCCACTCTTCTAAAGGTATATGTGTAACTACTTCTGATGGATTAGATACTTGAATACCTTTTAAAAAAAAAAAAAAAAAAAAA
>VYXH01011098.1:172294-202779 GCA_013397275.1 Burhinus bistriatus | reverse complement strand
AAACAAAACCAAAAACAAACAAACAAAAACTTCTGGGTGGGTTTTTTTTTTGTTTCTTTGCTTTTTGGTTGTTTTTTTTTAAGCAGCTAGCACTGAAGTTTCCTACCTTCCTATGTGAACAAGCTGTGGAAAACCAGCAGGAAGGAATATCTAACGCTGCAAATAGCGCTACTGGATTATTGTCCCTGTAGTACATTGTTCTAGGTTTTGAGACCTTTGTAATGCTACTTGACTCAGTAACTGAAGGTTACCAAGAATCTCCTGAAATGTACTTGGGAGTATATAGGGACTGTGTTGGCTAAGGATGAGCGCTAACAAGTGAAAGTGCTAGGTTGGAAAGCTCCATGAATCTGTAGACCGTGGCTATATTTATATTGCAGATTGCAATGAAGCATAAAGCACACAACCAAGAGACTGCTTTAAAATGAGATTGTATAGATACCTGAAGTTGAGCTGAACATCGGGGGATGAAGCTCACCAGGGTTATTTTGCACTTTGAAGACAAAAGTAACTTTTTTCCCACAGAGCTGTTCTGAATCCAAACCAGTTGCTCCTTCCTTTGTCTTAAATGGCTGTGACTTGCTTATCCTTTGTTTCAGGTGAGCATTCCTGTCTCACTGGTCCTTTTTGCCTCAGTCTTTTCTCTCTCTGCATGGCGGATAATGACGTTCTCCTTGTTTCCTGTAGGTGGTTGGATGAATCTATCATTCAAGACATCACACCCAAGCTGCTTGGGGACTGGCCCAACACTTACACCTACACCAAAGCCTTGTCAGAATACCTGATTCAGCAAGAGAAAGGAAACTTGAACATTGCTATCATCAGGCCATCCATCGTGGGAGCTAGCTGGCATGAGCCTTTCCCAGTAAGCATGAATACATCGCAATTCCCTACCAAGAGCCCTTTGATACAGCTGTAGCTGCAGTACTGTCAGGAATCTCTCCCTACTTGTAGCAGTGTCTGCTTGAGAAACAGGTACTCCAGTTGATGGGAAAGCATGTGGAAGAGGTGGAGGACCTGTGCTGGAGTAGAACAGCAAGCCTTCTTCAGCACCTTCAGGAAAGACTCTTGTCTCCAAGTGAAAAGAATGCATTTAAACAATAATAACAAGAGCTGGGATAACAATAGTGCAAAATGCTGGACTCGCAACTGACAGTCTTACATGCAGAGGATCATGCCCAGACAGACACACAGGGGAGTTTCTGTACTAGCTGGGGAAACATGAGATCTGAGAGTTGGTTGTAGTCCTGATGCATTCTGGTTTGAGTCTTTCCATAGTCTAGTCAGACTATTCATGAGGTCCTGATGAGCACCCCAGACCTCACATGGTCCTTGAAAGCATTTGATAACGTCGCATGCAGTTACCTAGTATCTCTGTCTTATGTTGGTAGTCATTGAATTCACTGAATTCACACTTGTATGGGCCTGTTGCAGATAAAAATGTCAGCCACACAGTAATTAAATGCAGCTGTACTTTTGGACTGAAATAATTCACTAAGCTAAATATACTCTTGGGAATAGTGGGCCCTAACATTGCAGCCACATTGGAAAGGCATCATAAAGTCACCTTTGGCTTTCATGCAGCTCAAAGCGTGCCAAAGATGGCTGAGATATAGCCGAGGCTCTGGGCCAAGCTCTCCATCTTGGAAAGACAGAGCGAACTCTGTTAGATGTCATAACCTGTTTTGGGTCAGACTGCACATCACTGCTTTTAACGCCAGCTCCCACAAGTGGCAGTTTCCCTAACCTGAAGTAGGGTGGGATTCGAAAGTGGAGTGTTTGGGGTTTTTTTTTTCCCCCTTCCTTGCCTTAGAAATTAGTTGTAGTAACCAAATCAGTTTCAGTGACATCTGCATGTTGAATGTTGGAGGGTATATAACACACTGTTTTCAGCAATTGTGGCAGCACCAAGACACTGTAGTGTTTAAAGCCGGAGTTTATTCCTGTAGCCAAGTTATTACAGGAGAGAAGTGGTTTCTGAAACCAAAATTAGATTCTGTTGTTGGTGAGTAAGTTGCAGACAGAATGAGGTGTCATACAACGCATCCCCTATTTCAAATCAATTAGGTACTTCGTATGGGTTAGCTTCCTGGCAGCTGTCCCAGATAGGCTGGCATCCATCTTAACTGGTGTCTCATTGCTTCGTTGTCTTCACCACAGCATTGCAGCCCTTTCACCATTTCGAAGCCTGTGTAAGCAACATGTCGTTGAAAGAAATAGTAATCATTCTTCTTTTTTACAGGGTTGGATTGACAGCTTCAACGGGACAAGTGGAATATTTGTTGCGGTATGTCTAGTTACTATTTAAGCTCCCCTTAAAGTGGAGTTAGAGTTACTAAAATAACAACTCTGAAGTTTCTCTACAGCTCCACTTAGAAATTGTGTGTAATAAAGGATCATAGCAATTTTCTGAATCTGGTAGAAAGATGTTACACTCTTGCCGTATGTCTATATGCCTGTAGGACCCAGAAGACTGTCTGTTTATGCTGCACTCAAAAAAGGACATTGAAAGAGTATTCGTATTGCTGGTTCACTAAATGTGAATTACAGTTTGTAAAAACTCTAAAAAAAAAAATAAAAAAAAAATTTTGGACAAATTTGGCCAACTTTGCAAAGAAAGGGCAAAAGAGATGTCCTTGAAACTAGGGTAATTCACAGATGTCAAAGCTTGAATCTTGTAACAGAACTTAATTTTCCAGGCCAGATTACCATACCATCAACACAAGGCAGCATTATTTATCCTTTCATTTATTTTCGTATATATTGTTGCAAAGTCCACTGCTATAATTTGTGACCACTCCACAATAACAGAGATTCTGGGTCTCACTTGCCATTGCTTTATACAGGATTTCTCGATGTGCAGAGTACACCTACACAACGTGTGTAACTATGAATGCAGACTGCCAGTCACATGGATAACTCACTATATTCTTAACACTGGTGTAAATAACCAATGTGCACACTAACGAGGAACAAAGACATAAGATAAATAATTAATAGCTTGATAAAATATTCCCTGTAATATGAAAACAATCATTTCAGTTTAACAGATGAAAACAGCAGATTTGCATACCTTTTCTCCTGGCTTTTTTTTTTTTTCTGAACTAAAATCGCTGCCTTAGGTCTGTTTGTCAATGCATAATTCTGTATAGCTATGGGCAGATATTTTTGCACGTGTACCACTTGTCCAACTTGATTACTTTGTAAAAACTATATTGTAATCAGCCTGATGCAGCATATAACAAGATTAATACAGTCTACAATCATAGGCGAGCGGAATAAAATCCAAATATCATCTTGTTGAAAAAGCTCATTTGTACTTGAAGTAGAGCATAAATAGAAACTGTTACAGTTACTTCTGGAATCCACAGGACTAGTGAAATTAGTGGGTATATCCCAGCTAATGCTTTTATCTGAAACCCCAGTTACACATTTCAGAGACATTCAGAAGCCCCCAAATGCATCATTTGTGTTCACAAAGTGTTATTAGCTCCTATTCATCTCACATTTTCCTTAAAAGAATTGCCTTTTACTCATTGCTGACTGTTCATAAAGCTTGTACTGCCTCTCTCTCCTACTCCCAGCATCTTGTGCTGTTTTCTGTATTCTTTCATGACAGTTTGTCCTCATCACAATAGAAGGGGTTTGCAGGTCCTTAATATTGCAGATCCACTCCTTACATTTTCATGTGACAGGTTCTCACTTTTGTAATTATATCCATGAGTTTTGATTTTTATGTGTTTACTTTTGAGCATCAAAAATGTCTGTCACAAAAATTTGTCCGAAGTTAGTTTGCAAGAAAGGTGTTATACAAAAGATTTCCATTGCATTGCTCTTTATTCCCCACAAGTGAATTACCTAAGTAACAAATTACAGCAGCTACCTGTCATACATGTATATGTGCCAGTGCATTATGAAACACAGGCCAAATTCATATGCTTTCAGCCATATAAAAACATGCCAATTGAAACTTTAGTAATTTAAAAAGTATTTTTCCTCCCTCCTTTTTTCTTTTCTTTTAATCTGTCAACAAGTGAAACACACCTAATGGTTAAGTATTTGGAAATTTTGCCCATGTATTAGTTTTTTAATAGTGTCTGCTTTAGGAACTTACACTAGAGCTTGCCTATATTTTATATGCTTATCTTTTGCCACTCATATCAGCAACTAACATTTTCTGTTCTTCAAAGCAAAAAAATTCTAGCCTTACTGAATGCAACAGCAAACCTAATGGTGGTTTCACTCAAGCCAGGTTTCGCATGCAGATGCCAGCCTGTATCTTTATCTTCAAATTAACTGTATGGAAAGTATAGATTTTGAGATTTGGGATTACTGTAGTAAATAACTTCCCTTTTATACAAAAGCTTTGACTTGGATTGAAATAGTTTTGAAATAGAGATGGTATTTTTTGGTTCAGGATTGAAGCTCTGAGGTTCTTCACTATAGGAAATACAGAGACAATGAATGAAATTCGTGTCATCTGCACTGAGCTCTTCAGTGATGAAATATGACAATTTGAAATGTAACTGTATCGAGACTTAATCAAGAAGAAGACAAAGACCAAAGACGGTAGGTCCAGGGTGTAGAGACCAGGTTGTTGTCTGTGTCCGATGGTTCTTTGGCCCCATAGGCAGCGGTGTTTGCTGGCATTAGTTGGGAGCAGAGACTCCGTGACGTGGAGAAGCAAGGGGGGATTGCCACTGCTGACAGACAGTGTTTGTCTTGTACCATCTCCAGTTGCTACTGAACTTATTTGTACTGGTACTAGTTATCTGGAAGTGAAAGGTATTTATTATTAGGGAGCCCAAGAGACTTTTGGTCTTCTGAGGGGGGGGGGGAAAAATAATAAATACATGGTTTGAATTAATGCACTTAGATATGGTGAATTGGTAATTTCTGTTTGGTAGTTTGAAAATTAACCCTTGAACATCTGAGTTATGCATTAGTTTGGTTACCTAGAAGTTGTGTGATTACAACCAGCTCTCTCTGCCAATTGTATTTCAAAGTGTATTTTTTAGTCAAGTAGCTTTATTTGCATTAATTAAGCATGGAAAAAAACAAAAGAGAAGTGTTTTGGTGTTTGTGGGTTTTTTTAAGGTCACCCCTATACTTAAATATTCACTTCCGAATTCTAATCCAGGCTCATCCTATATGGAGAACACCCCCCAGATTCAGATTTGGCTCAGGTGATCTTTGCGATTATCTGGGCAGAATTCCAAACCTTGCAAAGATTATTCCTCCCCCTCCAGTCACCACTCTAATATTTGAGTCTGATCATTTCATTCCACAAATAGATATATTTCTTTTAAATATTCATGAAATATGGGAGTTCAAGTTGTTCTTCATAGTCTCATTATGTTTCTTTCGCCTACAGTTGCTCCAGCTGCTGTGGGGAGAAGCTTTGTTGACTGAAAAACAAAACGAAATTAATTACATTTCTGCTGGACTGTAATTGAGGCATTTTGTTTCACTATTCCATATTACATGTAAAGACCTTCCTCCCTGCAAGGTAGTGAAGCTGTAGGGCAGAGCCATGGTTTAATTCATGTTCTGGATAGTGACTGGCCCCAAAGCGCTTCTGCTGGGAGGCCGTCCAGAAATGTCAAACTGACAAATGGTTTCGGACGCTTCAGCTAAAGTAGCTTCTGTTTCACTAAAGAGAAGAAAGTCAGCAACTGCAAACAGAAATCAAGCCATATCTGATAAAGAAGTACCAAACCGTTTCCAATGTAAAAAGTAACTTAAAACACTTAAACCTGAAGTCTTTCCTAAATACAGAATACATAAAATATCTAATTCATCCATGTATATATGACTGTCACAGGCTGCTCTGAATACAGGCAGCACGTCCATCAAACGTCCTAATTTTGAAGACTTCAAAAAGGTCTTTAGTGTACCTGTGAAAATGTGATAGTTGATCATATAGTGGTCTCTAGTGGGCATGGGTTCACAGCAGAGGAAAATTCATAGCTGAGCTTGATTGGCTGCTTTGGTTCTTTTTGCTTTTTTTCCATTGAAAAATCAGTAGTAGGAACCAAAAAAAAAAAAATCATAGTGATGTTGCAAGTTAAGGTTTTAATGTCTAAGCATAACTGCAGTTCAGCGTAGGGCAGCAGAGGTTAACTACATGCCATGGGTTTGAGGAGGATGTTTGGAGTCCTGTGGGGAAGCTTACATGGTTGCCTCCGAGTCTGTCTGTCCATGATCCCTCTGCCAGCTGCAGAAGGATGAAATGAGACTGCTCAGAAGTTCATGAAAATTAAATCAGTCATAAGTAGCGTTCCCTTACTTGCAAGCTGTGAAATGTAACAAAACCATCTCTCTATAGAAGGGGAGAGAATGAGAAAAAAATAACCCAGTTAAACACCTCCCAAACGGGATGTGGTCTCTTAAAATCTACCAATGAGCAGTAAACAATGGCATGCGCTTTACAAGTTAATATCAAATCTTAAATGCTTTTTTCATCACATCTTTCTTCTCCCCAGACTTCAGGCAAGTGGTTTTGCACAACTAGGCACTTCCTGTCTAGTTGCTGTAGTAAAACTTCATCTTTCACAGCTGGAGAGCTATTTCATCATGAAATGGGAGTCTCAGGTTGGAAGAGAAGAAAAAAAATATGCTGTAACATTTTCTTTGCCCTGACTTTTAAATATTCATGGATCTGTAGAGCATATTCCTTTGCCCCTTCACTCAGTCCCTCCCTCTGGTTTTACATGGATCTAAATTACGAGAGCTTTTTTACTTCCTTGCTTCGCTAGCGCTTTTATTCTCCGAGCTCTTTCACTGGGTCCTCAGCTTCTACATCAATCTCAAATTCATTGCAGTTTTTTTTCCCACGTGCTAGATAACTTGATTGCAACCTTGACTCTGCCATTGGGGGTTTCTTTTTATATTTGCTCTGTTCAGCCCTCATACCCGCCACGCTAGGTGAAGTTCCTTCACCCCATTTCACCTCCACGTTTCTATATTGCTGAATTGTCCTCTCTGATTCAGTCTGCCATGTTGTTGCCATCTGTTGCCATCTCTCTCCTGTGGAACCTCCAAAGACTAATTGGTCATCAGGAAAACCGCTTGTTAAGCATTCTGATTAAATATATATATTTTGGGAAGCCTGTTCCCCTGACAAATGCACTTCCAACCAAAGCAAAATGAAAATCTTCTGTTCTTGCCTACCTCTTCCCTTTGGTTGTCAGTACTTCGGATTTTCACTCAGTCATTTCCCTATTTTCAGTGGGTGGCGAGCTTTTCAAGGCAGGGGCCATGTCCTGACTGTATCTCTGTGCTTAACAGACACAGCTTTGGAAAAGAGGAGGATGTGGATACATCCAAAGGAAAGGGAGTAAACTTCTCAAAAAGCCTATTGGTGTGATTTCCAAAGTAACTATTGTCTTTAAGTGACACTCAGACCTCTCTCTGCCTGGGTCATTTAAGGAAATGTAACTTCAGGTATCACTGGGAATTTTACTGCAGTAAATTCAAATATATCTCTTTCCTAAGGTATTCCTTTCATATTGAGTTAACTACGAGACACAGCTTTTCTTGTTAAACACAGCACAGATGTCATCATATTTTAGACTTCCTCTACAAACGCAGAACAGTGGGATCCACGTGAGATCCATCTTTGTTTTCACAGAAACCAAATAATCTTCTGCAGCAGGTGCCTGGCTTGAAAAGTGCTAACGTGACAGTCTGTCCTCGCTCCAAGCTGATGAAATCTTACCATGGTGTTACTGTCCATGTCTGTTTTCCTTTGTTCCACAGGCGGGCAAAGGGATTCTGCGGACCGTCATCGCCAACAACGAAGCGGTGGCAGATATGATTCCAGTAGACGTCGCCATCAACCTCACCCTTGCAGCTGGGTGGTACACTGCTGTGCACAGGTGGGAAGGCACTCCTCTTTCTGCCAGACTTGGGCATTTACTGCCTGCACCAGGACTTTGAAGGAAACCAGAAGCTAACTGAAAACCTGTGCTAGAGCCTTGTTGATTCATTTTCTGGTTCATGATTTCTTCCCTGGGTCTGCAAGGACTCAGAGTGTAGCAGAAGCAATAAAGGCAGACTTTAGAGTTAGGAAATCTCTAAAGCTACGGGTGGGACCTGTTTCTCAGTACAGCATAAGCTCAGCTGACAAGTCTCTGTCTCAGAAGTCACTTTTCTGAAGTCCAAGAGCTTTACTGCAGCTTCACAGCAGCCGTTTTTTGGGCCCCCTTTCTCAGGCAGCTACACTGAATCGCTTTTCAAGTGGCTTCTAGAGTTTTCTTGGTGAAAATGCTCTGTGTGTTTTCCTTGGAAAACAGGGCACAATATAAATATATTATGGGCTCATATGGTAGGGAAGATAATCTTAAAAAAAGACCATTCTTTGTGTTGTTGAGAAGGGTATGTGTAAGTGACATTAAGGTTTTAAGATCTTTTCCTGTGAACCTCTGACTCTGACCTTTAATCGTTAGTTAGGAAGTGCTACAGAGTAAACCACATGAATTATTCTGAAGGTTTATGCAACTCTGACAAATCAATACCAGGCAAATAAAAGGCAGAAATATTTTACTTTGAAAGACAGAGTAAGCCCTCTGAGCTGAGGGTAGAGAACAGCTGCATACAGTAACCTAAATGCAGGGATCCTAAAAGGATCTTAAAAGGCAGCTCACCAGCTCTTTAGATTTATTTTTCTCATCATTTTGTCCCCCTCCATCAGCAACAGACAAAGCAGCATGGTCAGGGAAAAATAAATACAGCTTCCCTACTTACACACACCCCCCTGAGAACCTGCAGATGAAGAGAGCTGTGGCCTGTCCGTAAGGCTGGAAAAGGCGATGAACACGTGCTGAGGAGCGGTATATCAGCACGCAGGTAGATACCTTCCTGGCTCTGGCCATTGTAGGAGAAGTGCCATTTTTTCTAACTTTTCATTGGTGAAAGATACATGCTTTTAATCTAGTTCCCACACAAATAATTATTGGCCTAAAGGGGCAATTGCAGAACTTGATTTAAAGCTTTGTCTAGCTGGGCACAACCCCAAGGTTAGCAATCTGTAAACAAAAAACCAGAAACAGGAGCCTGAGCCTGCTGTAAATTTAATTCCTCTGAGACAGTTTCGGGTTTAGGTGCTGTCTTGAAGAATAGCATGTCTGGCTTAGATTTTTTCTTTTTTTTTTTTTTTTTTTTTCCCCAAATCATCTAATTAGAAAGTCAGTATCCTTCAGGGCAGGTGACATTACTGAGGGAAATTAGATTCTAAAACTTAGCAGAGAATTGCAATCTTCATTACAAAGTGTAGAAGCTCTATAAAGCTCTACACTCTACCAAGGTCACCAACTCAGCTGGAGGGCTGAGAATGGAAAAAAATCAACAGGGAGAGACTCTTCACTGGAAGCTGGGAAAATGGAGAAATCCTCTTCATTGGTGTTTATTGGGCCTGACACACTGGAGTAAGTGGAAGTCTGTGCTTTCACTTCCGTGCACTTTGCATCAGGCTGTGTATGTTACAGGAGATCATGGATTTGGAGCTTGATACATATCTATTAGTCCTAACCATCCCTAGAAGTCTGCTAGGGATTAGTAATAATGATAATAACGTTCAGCCAAATGTCGTGATTTCAAAGTGTTATTTAAAAAAGCACCATTAAAACTGTGCAGTATCCAAATGCAGTTTTCAAGTATTACTGTGCGAGATTTTCTGTCCCAGGTTTAGGGGTTCTGTCTCCTGGTCTCTTCAGTCATAGGAGTTTTGAAAAGAAATGTCCTCGTAGGCAGTCTCCTCCGTAGGCAGCCAGAGAAAGGCTCGGAGCACCACAGGCACCCTAGGAGCACTGAGATTCTGTATCCTCCAGCCAAGCTGCTATCCCCTGTTCAAGGCCAGGTCTTACCTCTTTTAGCATTGTGGCAGATGGCTCCAGTTGCTAATGCAAAGTAAGAAAAATGCTGTATTGATGGCATCACTTGCACCCTTGGCAAGGCAGGCTTAGATCAAAAAAGCTGTTTTGACTAATTCTTGCCTTGTATCAAAGAAAGAAATAAAGCCATCTATGTTTAGTTCCATGCACAAATAACAACCAAGCTTTATTTGGTATTAAATTGAAGATTTTGTTGAAATGGATTGACAAGTGGAGTTTAAAAGTAACACAAATCATATCCATTAAGTAAATGATTGCAAAATACACAGTGTGTCCCTGATGTTGGCTTGGGCCAATTATTTACAGTGTGCTAAGAGAAGCTTAAAAAAAATTAGAAATTTTTCAGCATGCATGCTTCCCTTATTATTTTTTTAATTTTTGATACATGATATATGGATGGTTTTTCTTAAACCCCATTTGTCTTTATTAACTTCATATGCTCTCCAGAATTTGACTGAATCTTATTAAAAATACCTGTTTTATACTATATTTTCATATTTATGAAAAATGACCTCTTCTGCATTTCTTTTATGAGCTGATGTTACTGCTTCTTGGGCTGTTAGCTCTCATGCTCCATTAATAAAGCTTTGGGTGCTTTTCTTCACACCTTAAAATAATACTTCTTTCTCTTTTCCAGACCAAAAAACCTGTTGGTGTACAACTGCACAACAGGTGGAATCAACCCTTTCTTCTGGGGAGAAATGGGTAAGGTCTAATTTAAACCTAGAATATGTCAAACATCAATAGCATTCCTCAGCCAGGCTTTGAAAAGGTGGTTTCCTATATTTAGGTGGCATTCAGCATCTGCCATTCAAACTGCCTGTGGGAGGCCCAACTGCACTCGGTGAGGGTCCTGTGAGCAAAAACTGCTGGTACTGGGCATTCAGCTCAGGAAAGCATTTATTCAGTTTTCATTGTGGGCGTAATCACGTAACAGCCCAGCAAAGTACGTGCTTTGCTGCACTGAGATATTAAAGTGGTGGAAAAAGGAACAGAGAACCAGTCGTCCTTCTATGAGAAGATGCTCTGCATAGCCATAACAGGACATCTTCCTTTTCTGAAAGAGAAGCTTTTCTGGGTTTGGGGTGGTTTTTTTGTTCTTCGAAAGCACTTGGAGAACCTTGATAGTGAATGAAAACTAGTATATTATGGAAGTAGAGTAGCCTTTCTTCCTCTTTCTGTGATGAAAATTGTAAACAGAAGTCATTGGTGTAGACTTGAGAAGGCAAACGTTGAAATGTCAGGTGTGCTTCAAGAACAGTTTGCCTTTTCGTCATGAATTTTGTGAGCGGAAGAACTCAAATTATATTAATGGCTGACTTTTCTTCAAGTAGATGTGTTTCCGAGGCAGGGGTGAAAGAAAGGGAGACAAATCCTGACACCTTTACAATGGAAAACTCACGCTGAAGCCAAGCAGCAGAAATAATACGTACAGTCAGTACATTCATAGACAGATGTACAGGGCCTGATTCACTTTCTGTTATACATTAATTAATATCTTTATGCTTTAAATATACAGGATGCTGGCAAATCACTACTGTGGTGTTTCACCTCTCAGCCTTTGCTTTGCATTTGGCTTTGCATTATTTAATTGGCAAACTGTAGGTTAGCAGAGAATCAGACCGTAATTGCATTTTCAGAACGAGGCTTGTCTGAAAATGCTACTAATGTCCTACCATGAGATTTGATCAAGTGAGCAGGTCGAGGGAGGTGATTTTCCTGGTCTACTCTGCTCTGGTGAGACCCTACCTGGAGTTCTGCATCCAGCTCTGGGGCCCCAACATAAGGAGGACATGGACCTGTCAGAGTGAGTCCGGAGGAGGGCCACAAAGATGATCAGAGGGCTGGAGCATCTCCCCTATAAGGACAGGCTGAGAGAGTTGGGGTTTTTCAGCCTGGAGAAGAGAAGGCTCTGGAGAGACCTTATAGTGGCCTTCCAGTAGCTAAAGGGGGCCTACAGAAAAGCTGGAGAGGGACTTTTTATCAGGGAGTGTAGCGAGAGGACAAGAGGTAATGGTTATAAGCTGAAAGAGGGTAGATTTAGATTAGATACTAGGAAGAAATTCTTTACTGTGAGGGTGGTGAGACACTGGAACAGGTTGCCCAGAAAAGTTGTGGAGGCCCCATCCCTGGAAGTGTTCGAGGCCAGGTTGGATGGGGCTTTGAGCAGCCTGGTCTAGTGAAAGGTGTCCTTGCCCATGGCAGGGGGGTTGGAAGTAGGTGATCTTTAAGATCCTTTCCGACCTAAACCATTCTATGATCTAGCAAGGAAGAGGTTTCAACAATTGGCTGAGCACTGAGAAAATCACACCAAGTTCCTGACATTTTTTTAATGAGAGATCTAATGCTGTGGTTTGTCACAGTCAGAGAAGAGGTGAGGCTTCATAGATAATTGTTGGAAAATGTAGCCAATCTAGCCATAATGTGTAAAGTCAGATCTTCTGTGGCATTTTCACAGGAGTAAATGCAAAGCTCTTCACAGGCTGCTACTTTAGGCAAGAGCCATCGTTAACACTGCTACCTCAGCTTTGCCGTTCCTAACCTGTTCTCAGTGTAATTTTACTGATGAAAACAGCAATGTATTAATGCATCGTAACTGATCTTATTCTGTTACTTTGCTCATAACTGTGGATTTAGCAATGAAATCATCTGCATAAGCAGTTCAGCTTGCGTGGTGGGACTGAAGGCAAAATTTTCTCCTTGGGTGACACTCTGGAGTTCTTTCTACCTCATGTTGTATCCACAGTTTTCCTGAGAGCAGCAGGTTGCAGAAGGGTATTTGGTATAGATTCATGAATTAGGATGGAGTATTGAAGAGTAAAATTTTGCCCTTAAAGATGTTGCATGGTTTAAGAAATGAGTTTGGGAAAGGTTTATTGCATTAGGATGTTACGAGTGCAGCCATCCAGTTTGAAGTCTCAATTCAGTCTTCTACCAGTTTCTTTTTGGTAAATATACACAATTCTAAAATCTTCTTTATATATATGACAGACTTGCTGAACGCATTCATATTACTTGCTCTGTCTATGCACTATTATTTGGCTTCTAGGCAGCCAGTCTCATGGCATGCACTTCCGACAGGCCTTTCAGAGCCATGATCTCTCTTAAATAAGAGCTACCACTGAGTAGTCCAGCCCCTCACAGAAGGACTGAACTTCACCCACCAGTTCTCTCCTTTGCAATGGGGCAGCATCTGCTACTCAAGTTGTTAGCTTCTCTTTTCAAAAGCCCATTTCCAATTGTGTTTAGCTCTGCTAACCACCTTTCACACTAAAATTCTTGAGGCCAGGTCTCTACCTCCAGTGTTTTTTCAGCTTTTTCAGAATTTTTCTTTGTCCCCAGCATGAAAGAAGCTGTTTGATGCAAACATACAGGAGACACAGGATCAGCAGAGGGAAAGAAAGTCTGTTCAAGGAGTCTGGGGAGGCTGGACAGGCACAGGGTCTGTAACCAGTTATCAAGGTGGAGAGCTGTGAGTGTGAGACTGGAAGCTGATGAGAAACAAGGGTGCAGAATGGGAGTCATCTGGTGTGGAACTGGATGTTTTAGTGCAAATCAAACATGGGCTTTGCAGAAGGGAGGACCTGGGCTACCTGGTTAGGAAGACTTACCAGGACCAGCTGTAGGAATGACAGGTGAACACAACAGAGTAGGGATTTTCTGGGGGGAGAGGAGGAAAGGAGAGAAAGGTCAAACAGAAATTGAGACTGGAGTGGGCTGAGGATGCCGCCTTGGGTAGGGAACGGAAGTGATTGAGATGAGGACGTTTTGAATACAAAGGTGATGAGCTTGGAGGGAGGGAGGAGAAAGATCCAAAGAGAATTATTTGAAAAAATACATGTCTGCTTAAGGGCTTATGCTTAAACATCCATTGCAAACCGGTTTATTCTACAGATCTCCAGATACAGACAAACCTCCAGTGTGAAAAGGAACCTTAACTGATTTATCTCTTTTGCAAATAATGCTATGCTTTGGGATTTTTTCTTACTTACTTGTTATTTTCCCTGCTATTACAAAAACGTGGTCACACAACTGAGTATTAATCTGAGGAAGCATTTTCTGCTTTGCTGCAATATAAGTCTTGCTAGTCTAACTTTGTGAAGTCCATTATGCAATTTCTGCTCAAAACCAAACCTTAAAACAGGCTTTAAAACAGTGTTCACTGTGGGAAAACTTAATTTCAGTTTATCCTTGACAGTCTACATAGGCGAGACTGGTGTCTGATTCCCCCTCTGCCTTTGAGCGGTAGAATTTGCTGCAGTATTTTTGTGCTGTGGTCAGAGGGGAAAGACCATCCACCAAGTTGTTTCAGGAGCTCCTAGAGGTGTTGTGTTTCTGGTTTGGGGTTCTCTGCCTGCCTGACCCATCTGTCTGTCTGATTCTTTCTCTCTCTCTCCAAAACAAACTCTTAATAGCATAAGGGATTTGCTACGCTTGCAAAGTTCAACACTTTCCAGAAATTAGGAGATAGTGCAATTGTGCTGAGTCAGTGCAAGCCAGGGTAAGGGAGGTTCATAAAGAAAATGCCCGTACCATTAACTGTTCCAAGTTAGGCAAAACTGCTGTTTTCCTGACTTCCTTCCAGTAAGTCTTTCAGGTTGGTCTCACTGTCTTTGTATGTGCATTTTACAACAAAGATGCTTTCATTCCTGACTTTCAGAATTTTTCTTGAGTTTTCAGCAGATATCTCATCTGCTCTTAACATACGTGCTTCTCGCACCAAGTAATATCACAGCATAATACTGCAGCTGCTTTACTACAGCTGCATTTTCCTCTGCAAGCCTTAAGTAACAAAGATAATACGGGTGTTGCTGATGTTGTGAATTTGGTGTATGGCTGATGATCTGAAATGACAAAGGCTGTATTTTCCACCTACTGATTAGTTCTTTCTTGCTATCCTGACCAAAGATGCCAAAAACGCAAAGAGAAAAGAAAGGCAGTAATGCCTTTAACATGTTTCCAAAGGGAAACCTTCTTAACCAGTTTACAGCTGAAAACTAGATTTGTAGTATATTAACATCAGGATTTGAAAAAACAGAGCCATGAACACGTGCTGCAGATAATATCAAAACTGTCACAATTCCAAAATATCAATGGTTCCCAGTTAAACTGATAGGTTTCCATTAGGAAATAAAGTGACCGAATGAAACCAAATAAACTTAAATATTGATAAAGAGTTTGTAAGTAAATTTGGATTTAAAGTGTCTCTTGGAGAAACTTCCTTACAGGGGGAAGCAGCTCATGGGATTGCTCTCCTGATCCACGAGATACTTGAATGGGCACAGATATACAGTCCTGTCCAAACTAGGAGCAGATCTCTCTATATTTAAGCCAGCTAGGGCTTTGTCGCAGTATAATCATAGTAAATGGCCGTACTGCTAACACAGAGGAAAGAAAGTCCTCATGTACTGCTTAGACAGACACAAAGTCTGCCAAGAGCTGGGCCAGGGCAGTGGCTTCCTTCCCAGTAGCCCATCCCAAACTGTTTATTGCCACTGCCCTGCCAGGAGTAAACACCTTTCCAAATCTTCAGTAAAACTGTCCCAGTGAGACCTCCCTGCCAGGCACAACTACATGGGAAAGTTTAAATAGGAGTTTTTTGCTAATCCTTGCCATTTTGAGAGAACATGCTGCAAAGGGTAAGATTTCCATACTGCAGCCCGCAAGATGACCACAAGATAACCACATCATTGCAGTGTGGCTACGTGAAACAGAAGGGATGGCAGCTGGGTCTAGCTACTCAGATGCAAGATGAGTTTCAGGAGAATTGGTCATCAGCCATTAAACTTGCAGCATAAGGGACACAAAAATTAACAATGAACTTGCACTAAAACTAAATTGTACTATTTTAAAAGTCTTTGTTGTCTCAACTTAGCAGCAAAGTGGCTAACAAGTCTCCTCTAGTTGCTATTACTTACAACAAGTACAGCAAAAGTTACTACTTGAAGTGCCGTAATGAGCCGACGGCAGATACATGAGAGGACTGTCTGAATATTATGATTGGAATCTGCTTATCTAAGGATGATTTGGGTGTTTCTTGTGACATGCAAATTCTCATCTGATTTTCTATTTGTAACATAAGCTCAGAGAGTAAATTATAATATGAGCACAGATTGATGTCGTAACTCTCCAATTCATTTTTTAAAAAGTAAAAAAAGCCCACATATTCTTCTTTGTTGAGCTCACTGGTGTGCAGGAATAGGAGCACCATCTGTTTATCAGTCCCTAGGATGACAGTCTTATATTCAACTACTGCAGTTCTATTAAGCCTCTGCAATATGCAAACGCCCCAGATACGCACATCTAGATGCCACTTCTGTGGCACTGTGCCATTGCAAGAGCTCAGAATCAGGCCCAACATATTTTGTGCCTTAACATGCAAAGGGAATGAAAGACTACTACCCTATCATTAATTTTCAAGTTAACAATGCAAGACAATTTGCTGATTTAGTGCATCCAGAGCTCCTCTGAAAACAGGCTGAGGTATTTTGTGTTGTGGGTCAGATGTGGTTTGAAAGGATATAATGAAGTCTTTCTAGAAGCAGCCCCCTACATGTGAACACTTAGCAATTTCTTCTACATCTACTGCAGGTGACAGTAGAACTGCAGTTCCTTGGCTTGAAGCATTGCAGGCTACAACTGCCTGCTTTTCCTCCATTACATTTTGGCGTTTTGATAAGGAAGTTTGTCTGCTGCTATTAAGTCTAGAGTCAGACTGTGTTTCAAATAAGCAATAGATGGGAGTAATCAATTTTAATGCCAGAAGGGACCATGAGATGGTTTTGTCCAACCCCTGGTGCCTTAGTTCGCAGAACATGTTAAGCACTGTAACTTGGGCTTTACTGCAGCATGCTGGTATGGTTGTGCCCAACTCAACTGAAATTAAGTGCCTGATTCTAAGTAAAATGCCTGTTCCCTTACAGAGCAGTACGTCATGTCCACGTTCAAAAGGAACCCACTAGAGCAGGCCTTCCGAACACCCAACGCTCACTTGACATCCAACTACTTGATAAACCAGTACTGGATAACTGTCAGTCACAAGGCACCGGCCATACTTTATGACCTGTACATGAGGCTTACGGGGAGAAAGCCCAGGTAAGAAACCACACGCCTTCAGCCTTCTGCACACCTGCCACCGTTATGGAGAGCAGATCTCTAATGAGTTCTGACAACTGGCTACCTCAGCCTGGAGTGCCTGGTCTTCCCATTTCCTTGTCTTGAGGAGATTGCTGAAAAAGAAAAGGCACCGCATGGCTGTAGCTAAGCCTAGGGTTCCCACCATTTCCAGTACCTGGGGGACAGCACATATTTTAAATTCAGCTTTACGGGCTTCAAAGATTCCCAAGCCAGCAGGAGAGGACTGCTAGCTATGTTGTCCTCTGTATAGCAAGATTTCCACCATTGCAGCTTTCTGACGTGATTGCCTCTATCTGTCATGAGTAAAGACTCAAGCTTCCCTAAGGACTTGAGAATGGCAAGGTTTAGAACATTCTAATTTTTTCTTTCCCCATAAACCAGATGCATAATTAGCAGTTGCCAGCAGTGGCCCAACACCCTGAAATCTAGGAAGCAGTTGTTTCTGAGTATGAATAAATTCTGAATTGTATTTACAAGGACAGTTTACCATTACAATTGATATTTGAGCCTTGGCAGTGTCATGGCTAGGAGGAACACAGGCACACATCCCACGTGGAAGGAATCCTGGTGTAAAAAACATAACTCAGCTAACATCCTCCTTTACTCCCTGCCATCACGAAGGAGACACAAGAGCAGTATGCCAGCACTGTGTTCTGTGTCAGCTGCTCTGTGCTTCTCTGCTTGTTAGAAAGCTGGCTTCAGCTGTTTGCAGGGAGATCCCTGGCTGATGTATTGCTCTGATTTCTCTCTGGCGTTCTGCTGCGGAGGGAAATTGGTCCATAAAAAAGACTTCCAGTTATCCAGGAGGCAAGAATTACCCTAGAAATAGAGGTTAACTGAATACAAGCAAGAATAGCCTGGAATCTCCAAACTCTGTTGAAACAGGCAGCAGTAAGATCTTGGCATTGCCATTATAATTGACATTTCTTTTCATAAAGTTGATTGACATATGTAGCCAATGGACATTGGCCACAATACTGTACTTAAATTTCAAATAGAGCTAAGTATGAACTCATGCTGAGAAAGATCTCTTCATCTGAACTTTCAGATTTGTGACCTGAGCAAACACAGCACAGCAATGAACTTGTGAGTTCTTTGAATCCCGAGTCCTTTTTTCTTCCTTTTAAAATGTAATTCCCCTTTTCTTTTTAAATGCTACTTAAGCTAGTCCAGGTACTGCCAAAGTGTGGTAGAAAGCATAGTAGCAGGTCGTGCTTTCTTTTTTTCACAGCTACCTAAATATCGGGCCTTTATGCTCTAAGGGCAGTAAACCACATTCAAATAAGAAAAGTTGGATGTGTCACTGAACCTGCTTTAATGTTTCCCTTTAGTTTTTCCTTCTGCTTCAAACAGAGCACCTAGGCTTAACTGCCTTCCCACTTGTCACTCCCATCTGCTGAAGTACAAGCCATTTTCATGGCAGTTTCTTGAATTCTCTCCATGACCCTATGCCAGATTTGCAAGCAGAAAGGAGAAACTTCCTTGCCAGGACCAAGACTCAGGCTTCAGTTCTCTACTGTAACCATACTCAACTCATCATAAGGTTATTATATGCAATAAGTTATCTGGGAACTGCTTATGGTTTTGCAAGTCTACAGTTTATTCAGAACCAGCCTATGCCCTTCACTGATTTGAATCGCAGGGTACTTGGGGGGAACTCAGTTGTAGTTCCTCCTGTAGTTATCACATGTAGTACCCCATCTACCAAAGGGTAGGTACAAGAGTCATCTCCTTCAGCTTTAGATTTGTGTATACTGCCTCTCCTGAGAAGCTTACTTTAAGTGTTAGCTCATTTCACATAAATTGTCAGATGTCTAGCAAAACCGGCCTAAATGTCTTAATGTTATTACTGCACATCCATCCATGACTTAGAAAATAATGTGGTTTATATCATTAGTAGTCTCTTGGGGCAATCTGTCACACCTGAGAATCTGCTCATGCAAGGCTCGGTATGGCAGCAAGTAAAGAAATCATTGCTGTAAACAGTTTTCTAGAAGACAAGGTGCATTTCTGAAGTGTAACTAATAAGGCTATCAGAGACAGATAATACTTGATTTTTTCCTCACAGTCCTTCCACAGTGGAGAATGAGATTTTCTGTAAGAAATCTTTGCCATAGCCTCTCAGAGGCTGCAGAAAAGCATGTTTCTACTTGGCTGATGTTTTTCAGTGGGCCATTCCTTCATCCAAATTAGTAAATAATTTGAATGTGTTCACAACATTTTAACTCAATCAGTTAGCATGAAACACAGTTTTCATACATACCTCTTTAGATGCTTAATTTCTTTTTTACCCTTGCTTTTAGCCACTGGGATATGTTGCTTTGGGTAGATCTACAGTCAGAAATTTTTCTGCCCACATTGACAGGAGGCCAGGTGGATCGTCTATTTTCAAAACATAAGTAGGGACACACAGTTGATTCTCTTACCATTTTTTTCCAATGCATTCCATTAACCCTAAGCACTGTAAAGGTATTGATGGCTTTTTGGGAGCCAGTTTGAGGGGCAACTTCAGATCTGTGCAATCTAGCCATATACTTTGTTTCCCAAGTTCCTAAAAGGTATTAAAATATTCACAAAGCTTTTCCCCATAGTACTTGCCTACACAGGCACAATCAGGAAGATTAATCTGAAGTAATTTCAAAGTAGTTTAGATAAACTGCATTCAATCAGTGTGCCCATAATTATTCAGAATGAAGGTTCCCTTAATCTGATGGTTTGCTTTGCTTCTAAAATGAAAGCCACTTTAATTCTGAGTAGGAGTGCCTATGTAAGGTTTTAGCGCTCTTTCAATTCGCTTTGGGTAAGCTGCGCAGTTCTCCTCTGAATTGATGTACTCATTGTGTCTTTTTCTGCTGTGCTTAGTGCTTATCGTTGTGGCAGTCACATCTGCACAGGGAGAGCCCAGCCTGGCACCATTCTTTCCCAGACTGCTGCCTTTTATTTGTCACAGCAACTGTGTTACCCTCTGGGCAGCTCAGAATTTCTCATGAAAACAGCTCTGTTTTCCACAGAAATCAGCCTTTTAATGCTTTCTCTTGCCCTTATCCAGTCTGAGAGAACGTGGTGTTCTCTCAAAATTGACCGAGCACTGTAACGTTGGACTTTAAAACAGCTGCCTCCCAGAGGCCTTTTGTACTTATGACCATTGGGACAACTGTAAAATAATCCTGTGAGGTAGGACAGCATTACTGTCATCCCCTTTTATATAAAAAATGGCCAAGACACATGAGAGACCTGAACCTACATTTCCAAAGTTCCTGTTTAGCAGCAATGCTCCTGAAGCAGCTTCCATCTTTACCAGGACACTCACACAGCAGGGAGACATTCAGATAATTATACAACACACACACACAAAAAAAAGCTTAGGTACTGGATGATTTTCAAGGTCATCCACCAGGACTGCGTGCTATCGGACCCTTCCTGTATAAGGGAGGACACAAGCCTCCAAAATGCCACTATATTATACAGGGAGAGGAAGGGCCTTTAAGAAAAAATATGTATATTTTTTCTTTTTTTTTAGGGAGAGATCAAAGAAGCCCAAAGGCATGAAAATCATGCCATTATCTGAAAACTGAAGTTGAGCAATTGACTTCAGATCCTGTCCATGCTGCAGATGCAGTCACCTCTGTACTGGAGCAAACTCCAAAAATCAGAGCCTTGCTTTGGCAGCCAGCTCAGGCTTGAGAACAGAAGAGAATTTGTGTGGTAGAAAGAGAATTATCCACCTTGGGAGGCAAGCAATATACCTTTGTAGTTTTGGAATCTGCTGTGTTCATACTAGTTCAGATGGGCTCTTCACCTCACACGTGGTACATAATGTAGATATGGCCTCCATCCCTAGTTTAGTTCTGGCCCGTTAAGTTAGGCATCGTTCCTGCCCTGGGAAATGCATGTTTGCACCCATGTTCCAGTCAACAATAAAAGCTGAGTAATTGTATGCTCAAGACTCAGCTGGAGCACTTAGACTTGCTGAGCAAGTTCTCAGCCTGGTGAGCACCAGTGCAGTGCTCATCAGGAATTGCAATGCCTGTTCATCTGGATTGGTGAAAACACCTACACAGCAAACCAACAGCTTTTGCATAAGGTCAAATTGCCTGTCCACCTCTGACGCTCCTCCTGTGTTTCAGAATGATGAAGATCATCAATCGACTGCACAAGTCTATGATGCTCCTGCAGTATTTCTCCACCCAGTCTTGGGACTGGTCTTCAGATAATATGAATATGTTAATGAGTCACCTTAACACAGAGGACAAAAAGGTAAATATGTCCTTAATATGGATTGCTACTCTCCAATTCTGTTCATCTGCAGCACTTATTTTTGGTGTATTGCTGAGCTTTTGAATGACATCTGCCTAGATGACTGGAATTTACTTTAACCTGAAATAATTTATTTTCTCCTTGTTTTATTAAATAATTTATCAGGAACCTTCCATTTATAATAGGAGAATGTTTTCTCCTGAGGTGTATTGCTCTTTCTTCTGAGACGGGTCAGTCGCTGAAGTCTTTCCAGTTAACATAACAGCAGTGGTGGGTGATCTAGATGGAAAGTGCTTGAAATTTCAATTTTGACATTTTCATCCATGTTGGTTTTAATGGGCACTGCATGGGGAAATTTAGTGAACACAGTGTCTTATCCTGAACAATATGAAAAAAATCCTATTTTATTTAAGTCCCCAAAGAGCAATTAATTTGCTCTGTTCTAGTCTTTATAGGTTTGAAACGCTACTCCTTAAGAATGGGATTATGACTTAAAGACTGAAGGAATACAAAGAGTAGATTTGTGATAAGCTTGACTGCACCTTTGGTCAGTATCTCCTTGCAAAGAGATACTTTGGCATTCACATCAAACTCGTCTCACATCATTAAATTCTTGCAGGCTCCCAGTAGTAGAATCATAGAATCATCTAGGTTGGAAGGGACCTTTAAGATCATCGAGTCAAACCATCAAACTAACACTGCCAAAACCATCACTAAACCATGTCCCTCGGCACCACAACTACCCATCTTTTAAATACCTGCAGGGATGGCGATTCCAGCACTTCCCTGGGCAGCCTGTTCCAATGTTTGATAACCCTTTTGGTGAAGAAATTTTTCCTGATGTCCAATCTAAACCTCCCCTGGTGTAACCTGAGGCCACTTCCTCCTGTCCTATTGCTTGTTACTTGGGAGAAGAGACCGACCCCCTCCTCTCTACAGCCTCCTTTCAGGTAGCTGTAGAGAGCGATAAGGTCTCCCCTCAGCCTCCTTTTCTCCAGGCTAAACAGCCCCAGTTCCCTCAGCCGCTCCTTACAGGACTTGTTCTCTAGACCCCTCACCAGCTTCGTTGCCCTTCTCTGGACACGCTCCAGCACCTCAATGTCTTTCTTGTAGTGAGGGGCCCAAAACTGAACACAGTATTCAAGGTGCGGCCCCACCAGTGCCGAGTACAGGAGGACGATCACTTCCCTAGTCCTGCTGGCCACACTATTCCTGATACAAGCCAGGATGCTGTTGGCCTTCTTGGCCCCCTGGGCACGCTGCTGGCTCATATTCAGCCGGCTGTCGACCAAGGAGAGTCAAGAGTCTCTTCCTTAGTCTGCAGAAGGAGTGCATACAGCACATTCTAACTTCTAAGGGCAGTGGCACTGCTGTGACTACAGCAGATGCAGAGGGAGCCTAAATGGTACAATAGGAGCTAGTTCTGACAAAGATGAAAAAAAAAAAAGGAGCATCGAGGATTTCAGTGCAAGCTAGACAAGTGTTTTAGTCTTGGCAAGCTTTTTCTGAGCACTTGGTGACATGCACCGCATCCAGTGCTGCCACTGCTACATTGTAAGCAGTATTCAAGATAGATAGTTTATGGGCAGCACAGTTCTCTGTACGTATCTTAACAGACACACCAGGATCTGCGCAGTAGCTAACCCCCTGTATTTGACATAATTAGCTAACCCCTCTCTACTCAAGTTATTGCTGGTCTGATACCAAAGCTAATGGCCTGGATTGGCATGGGGGTGAAAGGAGGGTGTTTTTCTGAGTATCTTCCCTTTTAGGACCCTGTAAGTAAGAAATGCCATTCACTTCAGTCATTCATTAAAAAAAAAAAAAAAAAATCTTTACCACAAGACCTCTTTCTCTTTACAAATCCTTTCTATGCTCTAATAGACAGGCAGCCACCTGAGATCTTGCTAACAATTTTTACAATATCAGCATTTGAAATTATCTGGGGTAATTAGCTCTACAATGAGAATTTTTGATGCCAAACACCAGAGTAACCCATTTCTTGGACTTGTTTTGATCTAGATGCTGAGAGAGGATGCAGGACAGCACAGAGTAATACTGATGCAGAAGCACCTGTTGATTCAATGTCCAATTCATTTATTTATATATAATTCTAGTGACACATTAAAAAAAACTGCATGCAGGTTTTCAGATTAATCCGTTCACCTGGTTGGAATGCCCTTTTTCTTCCACGATTTTGTGTTTGTGTGTATGTGTATGTACAAATACATGTATTGATGCAAAAACTGCCACCTGAAAGACAAACTTACCTTTTTATTTTCTGCCAGCTAGCACT
Organism: Burhinus bistriatus; assembly: GCA_013397275.1. Taxonomy (NCBI): domain Eukaryota; kingdom Metazoa; phylum Chordata; class Aves; order Charadriiformes; family Burhinidae; genus Burhinus; species Burhinus bistriatus. Next base: position 179,196 of record VYXH01011098.1, on the reverse strand, counting down.
AAATTTCTGCTTGCTTTACCCAAATTCCCAGCTGGGTAAGACATTAATCGACAGCTGTGAAATACAGTCTGTTAGTGCCCATTTCTTCTTGGAAATTTGGTGCCTTTAAGAACTTCAGAGAGATGGCCTTGTCAGGAATGGAGGTCAATGAAGAACTGATGCTTAAAGTGAACTTGTTTTGAACTCTAGCATTTACCTTCTGCTCTTTGTCTTTAAATCCCAGTTATACAACTTTGACGTTCGTCAGCTGCACTGGTCAGAATACATTGAAAGCTACTGCCTAGGTGCTAAGAAGTACTTGCTAAATGAGGACATGGCTGGCATTCCAGCAGCAAAGCAGCACTTACGAAAGTAAGTCATACCCAGTGACAAGGACAAGAGCTCCTGGCTACCCTGAATGGCTTTTGACTAAAATTATTCTGTTTACATTGCAGTAATTGTTGTTGAGTAATACGAAGACAAGCATAACATAGCTTATTTCTTATGGCAGAGGGTTGTCAGTGGTTTATTTTTCCATCCTGAAGAAAAAGAGGACTTTTGATGACATTAACAATCAGGGGCTAGATATTATGCTTTCTTAGCAGATGACCAAGTAATGACGTTACAGTGCATAAGAGGAATACATGGATGCAGATGATCTTGGTCATTCAGAATTACAATAGAAAAATAAGGGTCAGATTTAGATTTTGTGAAGCTCCTAGAAGTTTTTAGCGATTCAGAGACATCGCATAAAAACTTTAAGCGTTTGTATGATTTTAGATTTCATTTTAAAGTTGACGATTCTAATCCCTTAGGCAGAATGGGCAAAAATTCTCCAAAATCAGTGGAGAGCTCGTGCATTCAATCCTTGGTGACAGTTTAAGAGAGTCTGAATGAGCAATTTGAGATTGTCCTTGATTGTGCTCTTTCTGTCTTCTCCAGCCCTTTTCCTGAGAAGTGCAGGCAAAAGGAGAAAGAGCAGCTCCCTTGGAGTAAGAGCCTGGTTGTTTCCTTTAAGAAAAATATTTTTGTGCACTGTAAATACTAGAAGCATAAAACAGCCTGTTGCCGTAGCAAGGAATCCTAAACAAGTTTTTCGTTCGTGGGTCATTTTTAAAGGATTTAGAACTTCTGTAACAGGCCAGTAACTGTCTCATAGCCCAAACAGGCAGTGTGGTATAGCGCAGTGATAAAGTTTACAAAAAACCAAACAAGGACTCTTAGAACAATTAAACCAGTCTTGGGCACATTATGTATGAAGCTTTCTTCCCTTGGTCAGACACTGGGAAAGTGAGAATTAGAGAACTGCCTGAATTTTTGCTTGACAGAAAGAGGACAAGATCATTAGCATCTTAAAGACCCAATAATCCCATTTAAATATACGGTATAAAAAAAAAAACCAAACCCAAAACCCCAGTGCTGCAGTAATGCAAAAGTGAGGACCATTTATGATTATGGAGTAATTTCCCAACATTAAAGGCAAGGTTTCAACCAAAAAGGAGAACCTTACTCATCAGCTCCTGCAAAGGTCCTCCAACCTGTCACCAATCCTACTAAGTAAAAAAAGCCAATACACCAAATCAAAGCAGAAACTACTGGAGCAGAAGGTATTGGAGCTAGACTGTCATTAAGAAAACAACTCTCAGTATGACTTCATTGTCTGTTCTGGTCTGAAATGACAGTACATGGAACAAGAGACACTTGCATTATAGGTATTCCACCTATCCCATTAACTATTCACTATACCGTAACTTCAACACAGTCTTCGGCAAGATGGTAGGGGCGTCTTAGGCACAGGGTCTTCACCAAAATAGGAATAGCAAAAAGCCCAAGGGCCACTTGTAAACAGGATTTCTTACAAAATTACCTGTAGCAAATGAAGCAAGCTGCTAAGCTTTTTGTTGTTTTTGTTGTTCTCCGTAAGATACCTCTTTCTCTTTCTCAGGCTGAGGAACATCCGATATGCATTCAACACCACCCTCCTTGTGATCATCTGGCGCATTTTCATTGCAAGGTCACAGATGGCTCGAAACATCTGGTACTTTGTGGTGAGCCTCTGCTACAAGTTCCTTTCCTACTTCAGGGCATCCAGCACCCTCAGGCACTGAAGCCATCCATCAGCAACTGGTCTCTTCCAGAAGGACCACCATCTCCTCTAATCAGCAACTATGGGCATCGGGATCTGAAAGTAGCAGAAAAACCACTCCCTCCAACAGCAGCCTGCATTTATTGTGCACTGTTACATGTTCACCTTTTTAATTTTAACTAATGCTTTAATACATGGTGGTCTTTCTTGCATAGGACCAGGCGGATTTTTAAAGCCATAACTGAAGCTTTAGGAACAGGTCAAGCTGGAACCATTCATCTAGAGTCTGATGTGTAAGAGTAAAGATTAACCAAAGTCATTGTCTTCCCATGTACTACCTAGGCTATCTTGATCCCATCTTCTTCCTCAAAAGAGGCAAATTTAAAGTATACAACCTTGGAAAAAAAGGATGCCATCAGAGAAGACCCAGCCAAGGAAATTAACCTGTAAGAGGTCTTCCTAAAGAGGCTATTCATTCATTCTCATTCAGTGAAATGGTACCTTATTGAAAAACATTATTTCACTTTTTCAGTTTTTCAAAACTTAGAGGGCGAAAAAGATCAGTTACACTAGGCCAGTGAACACACTGAACAGTTTTCAGATCTTGTCTTAGATTGCTACTGAGAACTGATACTTTCAAGCCATAACTGAAGACATGCATAGAATTCATGTACCCACTCACACACGCTGCTTTCTTACGGAGAGGTATTTTTTCTCTCTGTGGTTAAGGTTGCAGTTTATTAAAATGCCCCATTCTTGCATTTGCTTGGAACATTTTTTTGGCTTGAAAAATGCTGTATTTACTCTGAGAATGAAGAAAAGACTTCTTAAAAGATTAATTCAGAAATTCTTTATTATTTCTGAGGAACAGGTCTTTTTCCTCCTTCCATTTGTCTGCAGAAAACTTCTCTCCCTGTAGGTCAAAAACAGCTTGATGCTGTCCTTCACGCTTTCATTACAGCTAAATCACTTAGCAGTTGATCACTTCCACTGGCAAAGAAAGTGTAAAGACATGTATGGAGGAAATCCCATTGGGCCAGTTCTGCTACCACTCCTGTCAGTAGGAATTAAAAAGTCTGAAACTTGTTTTCGTTGAGAATAGGAAAGGTTTCATTGACTTCTGTGTAAAAACAATCATGTACTGTGAAGGTAATGCATTTTGTCCTAGATTGCAATTTAGAAAGGAACCCAAGGATCTTCCTAACGCTCATGGCTATTGGAGATACTTGTTTCATCTAGTGAAGTATGAATTCCTCTGAGTGGAGAGAGAAAGAGAGAGCCTTCTTCAAAGTTGCTGGTGCAACAACGGCGTTAGTGCAACAGCAACAGATTTATCACGCTATCAGATTTTCAAAGTCAAATCTAATACTGGAATATTTTTTTATTCAGATAACACTGAATAAGCACTTTAAGATTATCAGACTTTAAAGCAGCTAGTTTTCGAAACAATGCAGCATCCAATTTCTCTAGTCTTGTGTCATGCTAGCTGTCTGAAAAAGTAATGCTACATCACAAAAAAATGACACAGTTACTCTTTTGAGAGCTAAGAATAGCAGAGTATTTACAAAGGCTGGCATTCTTCAAAAATTATGCTTGTTTTTGGCGGTGCAGGCAAGACCAAGTTAGGATGACAGTATATTTATATCTTAGGGCTCCAAGTTAGTTCAAAAGTCTTTCTAAAGATGCAAGGAATTAATCTTCCCCCTTATGCCCCAGAGGTCTAGTTTCAAGCAATTGCCAAAGGGTGCCTGCAGCAGAACCTGGCCGGAAAGATGGTGTCCAAAATGGCGGGGCTGGGGCATTCCCTAGCAAAGGCCCCGGTGTTTGTCACGCACTACTCCTGATCTGTGCTCAATTAGGTCAAGCACCCAGTTTACACAGATGCAAATTCTGTAAGCTCTTGCCTTGAAAACGTACTTTCAAAATGAAACTGTACTGGTTGTTAGCTATGCTTCCAGCTGCAGAAAGCTGGCAGTGCATCGCGCGTTAGCGAGGTGTCACTGCCCGGGAAGCTAGGAGCTATGGGTCTGGGCGCTGGTGACCAGACACTGAATGTACGGTGCTTCTGTAGCAGTGTATATGGTGAAGGTCAGCTGCGTTATACTTGGCTAACTTGGCTATGCGGAGACTGTGGCTACCTTGGCAGAGCGAGGCAGGTTGCTGTAGGACTTCCTCTAGAAAGGCTGCATTCCTTCAAGTAAATAATGAGGTCATCAGCCAGCTTCCAGTCTTTTCATATGAAAGGCTAATAAACAAAACAAAACAAAACCAGATTAGTTTGAAACAAACTTCATTAAAAAAAGTAGGTAAACATTTTAACTCCTATCCTAGAAGTCGTTTTAAGTGCCTGCCTTATGTACAAAGAGAAGTGACAGCTAAGGGGATCAGAAGTGCTGTGCACATGAGAGACAAAAACTTGAGTCTCACAGAAAAGTGAAGTACTGCAGACCTGCTACACCTACAACAGCTGACTGATGTAGACCAGACCTACTACGAGTAAAGTCTCCTGCCTTCCCTTCCCCAATGCTAGGCATGCCATGCATTCCTCACGTATGCCTCTAGGCATTCAGAGTTATTTGCACAGTCATTGTCCCAACAGGTCCGAGATGTATCTTTTCTCACCGTGAGCATATCCCAACCTGTTTTGTGCACATGCAAAAATGATGCTTCAGGTTTCACTCAGAACAATGGTGGTATCACGTTTTAAAGCTCTTCGGCATTTAGCTGAAGGTAACAGCCACAGCGAAGCTGAAAAACAGCATCTCTGAAAAACAGCAGGAGCTGCTTGGGATGTCGCAGAAACATAGCTGTTGCAGATGGTGCATGCTCTTCTGGAGGCCTTTCGTAGCCCATGCAGCATTGCCAGCAGCTGGCCTCAGAGCACTGGCCTTGCCTGGAGGGGGATCAAGCTGTTAGCTTTTCTTAACACAGATATAACATGCAGTAAAACTTGGATCTTTAATCCATTTCTTGTGGCTTGAGATGTTTTCAGGTGGTTGTCTGAACCACAGAAATATTTCAGAAAAACCTCAATGGAGAGACTGACATGTGGCAATGGCCTTTGGATGTTAGTCACGACTGTCATCATGGAAAGCTGGACCTGGCATAAGAATTTGTTCTCGCCTCAAGCAGTGACTTATCTTTGATGTTTTACTGTGTGCTCCTCAGTGTATTTGTATTTGCTCTGAAGAAACCCAAGTCTTGGGGAAAATATCTAAAAGAAAACACCGAGTGACAGCCACTTCTTTTCTTCCCTGTTCTGGCTCTTGCTTTTTCATGTGTACTCACAAACTTTTGACAAAAGAAAAGCCAAATACAGTTGTTAAGTTAAATCGAGGGCCTGTGGCAACTGTGCACAAATTAACGCAAACAACTCAAAAGTGGATATTACTCATGGCTGAAGGCTAGAGCTTTTAGTACCTGTAAGGTTGAAGCAGGTCTCAAGGTTTTTGGGGTTTGTTTTTTTTTCCTACAGAGGTAGCATGGTCAGTGCTATGGGGAGGAGAGAGGAGTAGGAGCATTCCTGCAGCGTCTGCTCATAGACAGCAGAAGCATTGCTAGGCACAGAGCATCCAGCTCAACGAGCCAAGAGAGACTCAAGAGATCAGAGAAGTATGAGCTGCCAAAGTCAGAGTACTCTGCCTCCCAAGGAGTGGGGGAAGAGCTCCATCAGCATTTTCTTATCAGTTTGGCTTCTTGTAATAAAATGTATGAACTACAAGACTCCTCTGTCCTTCCCCCAGCTACCAACAGGCAGCATAGAGAACAATAGTGGCAGTCATTCTGCACAGCCACAAAAGAAAATATCTGCCGCAGGATAGTATAATGGGATTATCCTCTGTAATTGTTTGCACCCTGTGAACTTGCAGGGTATCTACCCCCTCACGGTGTCAGAAGCCTGCAGTGCTGCTGCAGAAATAACATGGACCACTGCTGAACCTGATGTACGGTTTTGTTGATACTAGGCATATATGCTAGTCTGTAGGCTATAGCTATGAACCGCTGTGCGAAAGCAATGAAACGCTGAATATCATTTCACTGTCAAAGAGCAATGGGCACAAGCTTGCAATTAAGAAGTATATATATTTTTTTTTTATTAAATTGCGATAACAAAAAAACCCAAATCCCTAAAATTAATCTGAGTTTACACTGCCTTTTGACTGACAACCAAAGCTGTTTATCTCCAGCATGTCTGTTACAAAAAAATAAAATTTCTCACCCTTCCACCCTCCATCCCAATAACTGTGTTAAGAAAATACAATTCTTTCTTGGTAGAGAGGGGGATAACAGACATACTGGTACATTACAGGTTGTTGGCACATTACCCACCTCCTCAAGAAATTTATTTTACATTTTCTAAGAAAACATGGTTATTTATGCTTATGTGTATAGTTACATCTTTCACCACCAGTCTTCTCATACAACATACAGAGATGGTAAAAATAGTGGAGCTCATATTGAAATGCTTGTTTGGTGTGCACTGTTCCAATTCAGTTTAAGACAAAGTGATTAAAACCTACCCTAGTTTCCAGTGTAAAGGAAAACTAGTCTGTAGTGCTATTAATCAAATCCTCATCATGAATAAGCAAGTGGGAAAAGAGGGAGGGGGGCATTCTTTTGTTTGTAAATAAGCTACAGCTTCATGGTTGAAAGCATGCTGTTGCTCTTCCAGCATTGACGTTCTACCGCAGAAAGCAAGGATGAACTTTTATTACAATTGGACCCTTTATTCTAGCTCAGAGTAAATAACACACTGGACATTCCCCAGAAGCTAAATGGTGAATATCCCATTACATGGTGCTAAATATTGGTATGAAGGTGGTATAGACTTACTTAA
>VYXH01011098.1:159001-172247 GCA_013397275.1 Burhinus bistriatus | reverse complement strand
AAAAAAAAAAAAGGCATATTTGGGGAATAATTAAAGATGTACTATCCCACTTTTCTCTATTGCTTAAAAGTCAACTATGAATTGAGCTGGTCTGTTCAGATTAACATGAAACTACTTTAAAAGGTTTCTTGTTCTTAAATAATCTTGGCAGACCCCAGTTTATAGTAAAATACGTACTCTCCCACTGTCCAAAGTTTATATGGTTCTATCTGCTATTTCTGTTCTCTTGTTAGGTATGAGACAACTTACTGTTATAAATCTTAATTACAAAGTTTCTAATGTTAAGGTGTAATCTTTTCAGCTCTCAAATCAGATAAAATGGTAAAGTCACAAATTATGAGAACCTCAGCCATAAAATTGTTAATATGATGTTTATGTTATTTTCAACATTTAATAAAACAAAATATTTTAAAACTATGGTCACTTTGCATCGCTTAAGTTGCTAAAGGAGGTGGTTACTTGCTGGCCATTGCAGTTCAGCACAGGCTGCATCTGCACCACATCTGTACCCATCTGTACCCCAGCTGCCGTTGCCCCAGCCTGCGTGGAACGGCAGCCCCACCTACAGGCAGCTGCCAGCACAAGGACCTGCTGCACAGCAAGGAGGGGGAAATCCAAACTTTTTAAAAGTCATGAAGGTGAGAGTTTAACCCAGAAGGGTCCATCTCTGACAAGTGTCCTCCAGAAGGTGATAGGGACCGGCCTTCATCAATGACAAATTGGTAATACCCGACCAGCTTCCTGAACAACATACCACTTGCACCTGACACTATTCCCCCAAATTCTTAGTTTTACAAGATGAAGACTTTATTTTACACTTGCTGTTAACACCATAATGCTCTTCTGGCATAAAAAGTTTTTAGAGCCCAGAGAAACACGGTATGCTTTTACTTCAAGACCCTACCACGTAACGAGAAATGCTTAAGGATGTTATTGCATAAGTGGGCGCGGGGAGGAAAATAATCATATTTTATATGTGTTTCCAAGAAGTGTACAAAATACTACCTCAGGCTCTTGGGTAAGATCTTAATCTAGCAATTCTCAGGATTGCCAAGAACATTCTGAGTCCATGACAAATACTTCACTGTACTTCAAATGATGGCACAGGAAGATAATGAAATCACCTTGATGAATAGCAGGACTCACTGGAAAGTTGTTTGTTTGTTTGTTTTACAGGTAGAACAGTTCTTACCTATTCCTGTTCGGGGTGGGGGGGGAGAAGTATCTTTCTTGCTGAAATAAAATCTTCATAGTTGGGAACTTCAATAGTCAAAAATTTCCAGCTGCCAAAGCAAAGACACTGTCTCAAGGTCCGAGTTCAGGCACTCTGGCAGTGTATTTGTAGATAAAGAGAATGCCACATCCCTCAGAGGTCTCCTCTATCAAATCTTCAGAAAAAAAATTGATTGTGTTTATATTCTAACATTAAAGCTTTAGTCTATTAAATGTTTCCAGCTATCTGCATTGGAAAAGCCCAAAATCAAAACATTTCTGTTTTCTTAGCAGATGCAGCAATTCTATTTCCAAATGCATATATGCACAGCAAAACCTACGACCAGTCCACTCCCATCTTCTTTAGCTGGCCTACTGGATCTTGGCTCATTCCCCAACACTCCACAGAGATTCATGGTAGGCAACTGTGCACAAATTAACGTGAACTCAGAAGTGGATACTACTCATGGCCAAAGGCTAGAGCTTTTAGTACCTGTAAGGTTGAAGCAGGTCTCAAGGTTTTTTGTTTTGGTGGGGTTTTTTTTTTCTGACAGAGGTAGCATGGTCAGTGCTATCTGAGCTTCTTCCAGTGCTCAGCAGGAGCACAGTGGGATCAGTCACCCTGAGTGCTGAGCACAAATTGTAATTGTTCAGTGTTCCATGCTGCCATTTTAATTCTAGTGACTGCAATTCCTTGCAATAATCTCATTTTCAAAAACTTTTAATCTTATAAATACGTATGTGTATATATGCCTAGATATAATATATTATACATATGTCTCAAGACAGGGCTGGTCAAAATATTTGGCATTTATATATCTATGGATGAACATATGAGTGCACATAGACACACACACACAAGTTTGGAAGGCAGGGGAAGAAGGCAGATCTAATCTCCATAGGTCCAAATCCCCACATAGCTGTGTTTCTGGAAAGGGAAAGGAGTGTATTTTAATACTGATTGTCATTACAATTAAGTGTAACAGGAAGGTAGCAAAGTGCAAGCATGTTGTAAACAGCGACACGCTATGCACTGCTGATGGATATAATGGGAAACTAATTTAACAGAAAAAGTAGCCAGAGCTGCCTTAATTTTAGTACAAAGGTAAGCCATGTCTTACCTAAGTTTTAAAATCATACAAACTCAGTGACTAAAACTTTAGGGTTTTTTTTCAGACATTCTTTTGAATGCTAGAAGTTAAAATGCCTTTCATAAATGTCTGTTGTTAAATTCCAAAGGCGCTATGGGGGACCAAGACTTGGAGGCGGTAGATGTGGATGGACTAGTATTTTTCAGTTTCTGTCCAACACTATTCAAGAAAAAAGCATTTCCTTATCATAAAATTAAAAAAAAACCTTACAAGTTTGTTAGTTTTCAAAAGAATTGTTTATCAAAAAGCACACTATGAAATATTTTCACCATGTGTTATTGACTAAAATGTTTTTGTCAAGTCATAAATCGTTTTAATAACTCCTTTCCAAAAATCGTATTTGTTGTAGAAAGTTTGTCATCTTAGTCTTATTTTGCCAAACCACAAATACATTTTCCTTTAAATTTCCTCAAAAGGCACTTTTTTTTTAATTGAAAAACTTAGAATACCTTGATAAAAGCAAAACAAGAAACAACCAGACCAACTCTGAAAAAAAGGCATGAAGATTGAGGTGGCATTTAGTATGTATGACTAATAACAATCATGCAAACAGCCTGTTACTCATCATCAGTTGGCCGATTTCTCCTAAATACTGTGGTAGAAGTGGTCTTGTGGAACATAGAGCACATAGAGTGCTGGCAAATAAGATAGCAACACCTTTTCAACAACACAGGCTAAATAGACATAAAAACACTTGTGTCTGTATGTGTGCAGATATGTATATATGTGTATACACACACACACACATATATATTTACACAAAAAAGTGTGGGTGCCATAAATTCTGCAGGTCTAATCCACTGCTGCAGGCAAGGGAACTTGACTCACAACACCACTAGGACCAAATCCACACCGTTACATTTCTCAAAGGCACCCCTTTGCCAAGACAGCCAGTTCGGTTCTCTTTCTGTTGTCCCCAACCCCAAAAATACTTCTGCTACACCAACTTCACATTTTTTGCATTCTTCTAGAAGTCATGCAGCTCTGAAATTTCCTCTCACCTCCCAATCTGTTCTCTCTCCCCACCCCACACACCCCTCTTGAAACATTTTGATTATAATTCCTTTATGATAAGAACATCTTCTGTATCAGAGAACAGGAAGAAAGAGAAGAAGGTCCAGAGAGGCTCTGGGGTGTCTGTGGACCAAGAGTAGGAGGAAACTGGCTCGTCGCAGCTTCACTGTGAGAGGAGAAGAGGGCTGCCACTTGATGGTCCATAGCTGGTTGATGTAGGCTAAAGCAAAAGGAGGGGTAAGGAGAAAAAGAAAAGGGGAGCTGCCCCAGTTGGCACTGAAGGACACCAGATAAAAGGCATGGCTTTGTCTCAACCTTTGCATCAGCTTCCTGCTACGGCCACCACAACCTTATTCCAGTCTTGCCTAACAGAATTTAGCATGAAAAAAAAAAATCTGCTATGCAGATTGGACAGAAATATTTTTTCATTCTTCTTTTCAAGTTAATGGCACTCTTAATGGCATTTGGTATTGACTTTATAACGATGCTCTTTCATCAGAATGGCATTTTGCCAGTGTCGCTCTAGGCTTCGTAAGATTTATACTACATGTCCTAGTCCAATAAGAAAACAGAAGGATGTTGAGGGTTCTTTGTTGGTTTCTGTGTTTTTTTTGTTTTTAGAAAACAAATAATGAATAAGCTTTTCAGCCTTACTAGTTTTGAAAATTAAGGACAGAGAATGCACCTCATGCTGTTGGTCTTCTGTAAAGCAAGAATAGATAATGACTTGTAATCATCTCTCAGTTCCTTGCAATATAGCAAATGAGTTTAATGAGAGAAAAAGCCACAGCATTATCATGAGCCTTTCCTTAATGAAAATAATTTCAAACCCTGAAACCCAGGGCATACATCAAAGACATCATTTTCATTTGGTTAGCAAATCTTTTCTTAAAAATATTATTTTCTCTTTTTTTTTTATGTAAATGTGATCTTTAGGGAGAAAAAAAAAATCAATTTTCCATTAAGATGCATCAATGAATTAAAGCCATCAGCAAGAAAGTTCAAATTCATTCTAAAGAACAAAGACTTAAAGGTCAACCTGCAGACTTCAATATTTAAAGCTTTTCTTCTGACATTCTGATGACATAGTATTATCAAGCTAAATAATCAATTAAATAAACTAGGCAAATTGTATTACTATTCATTTCTAAAAGAAGCAAATCAGGGAGGAGGGAAATGATGTAATAACTGAGGTCAGTCAATCCTTAACTGATACACCATAGCTTAGATGACAGAATAAGCACCAGGTCTCATGGGAAGGGACCCCAGGCAGTTGTCCCCGTCTCCGTCGACTAAGGACAACCAGAAGTTACTGTTGTTCATTAAGAATAGACCCCACAGGTCTCACTTCACAACTGCCTGATTTAGGATTATTTGACTCTGAAAAGTGCTATGGCACAGTGATAAAGTCGATTTCTAGACTCCAGCATTCACACCCTACCTATTGAATGGGATATGAAAGCAAAGGAAGCAATGGCTGCCTGCAGGTCTGAATGTCCCGTTCAGAGCCGTGAGAGGGGCACACGCTCATCTATTTCTCTTTCCAGAAGTGACTTGATGATACAAATTCCCATAACTCCCTGCACTGCAATCTCAGAGGTGACTTTCTCCTTCCAGGGAATCAGCACACACCACACTGCTAATCACGTGAGCTTCAGGCAGACCCAGATGTAAAAGCCACATCAAATGTACACATCAAACAAATGTATCTTCTATCAAAATGACCCAGAATGAAGCTTAGGCAAGACAGCATCAAGCAATAGCTCTGAAGCTGCCTTTGAAAAGCCATCTAGTAGTGATTTCCGTAGGCTGCCAAAACAAAACACAACAGGGGAAAACACACCAAATCACCCTAACACCATTATTCTGTATCCCTACCTGCTGGCCTTGTCTATGTCCCGATATGTGTTCAGGTACCACTGAAGAAGAGGAGGGAGCAAAATAACAACATGATAGATGAAGGTCCACTGACAGGGCTCGCAGGCACACAGATACAAGTGACAGTCTGCCTGCACAGAGATTGGTCTGCACATAACTTGATTCAGGGCCAGGGAAGAAAGTGACTTCTAAAACCATTGCTCAGCAAAATCCACCCTTCCCAATTTTCCCTGTACAGGGTATGCAGAGAGCTTTGCAGAGGGCTCTCAACAGAAATTTCCACCTCAGCTGGTGTTCTGACTTCTGTATTTCTGATTCACTTCCCACTGCAAGCTGTGCCTCTCCAAAAATGAGCTGTTGGGCTCATAACCACTCCCAAAAGAAACCCTTCGGGAATCGCTTGGGTTCCCTTGGGAAACACTGGCTTAGGAAGGTACTTGAGGAAAGCTGCTGCCAAAGTGCAACATAATTAATTGGACTAAATGTATATAAACTGGTTAGAGAAATCAGGGCTGGAGGAAATGCCAGCAAAAATAGCAAAAAGGTTTGTAGGAAGAGGTTCTGTCTGTATTTAGATCAGTAAATGTAATCAGAGAACAGGCAAGATTTGAGGCACGCAAGGCAAATGTTTTGGTAGTTATAATGCTGGTGCTTTGCCAGTGTCATCTGTCACTGTTTCTGACACTATTTGCTGTCCAAGACACTGAAAAGCCCCCAAAAGAATGGGCGAGTACCCTAGTGACTCTGCCAATTTACATCTTGACAGGACAGTAATAGTAAGCTATTGCTCCTTGCAGAGAAAGGAAGGTGGACTTAAATGTATCTTATTCTTTCTCATTGCCTCAGGCCTTCAAAAATGAAGACATTTTGTAACTTGAGGAACTACAGAAAAATTTACAACTAGAGATAGTAAAAACTAGAGTTTGTAATAGCAGAGTAATAAATAAAAGTTTGGCTACATGGGAAGTGTGAACGGCAGTAACTTACTCAACAATGACTATGTTTAGGCAACACTGAGATTAAGGGGAAATTTTTCCTTGAGTTAGTCCTGTCTTCACAATCCATGATTATTGATCATTTTAGCACATTTTGTTGCTCCCCTCCCAGCAGAGGTTGATGTGACAGTTGGCCTGGGAAAAGAGAAATGTCAGTTGCCTATGGAGGTCTCTGTAAAGTTTGCTACCACTTAACACCTCTGGGGAAACTTTGTTGATAAATAAAGGGCTGCCACATAGGATATGCCAAGAAAAATACTAAGAATGATTAAGTCAGCAAGGGCAAAATCAGCAGTGAACAAACTAATAAGGTAAACTAGCTTGAAAAGGCAAGTGAGGCTGAAGTCAGGGATTTGACACGCTGCAGGTCAGGAGAACAATTACATTAAAGCAGGGCCAAATAAGATGAAGTTAGAAAGTATAAGAGAGAAATAAGCAAATTTTTCATCTTGCTCTAGTGAAAGAAAGCAGATATACACAACCATATTACTTATGACTTATAGTTCCATTTACTATTAAACTCAAGCAACACAGATTGACTTCACGTGCCAGTTTATAATTCCAGCCGGACAACAGATCTTTTATTAGCTGTGACACTTGTGAGCCAGGTGTGATAAACAAAACCTTTAAAGTTCTGGGTTTTGTAATGATAAGTAATGACTAACTTGGGAAGCCACCCATAGTGCACCTCCATACACACAGTTTAGCTGCCCCATAGTGGCACTGCTGATGCTTCACATGAGCCACCCTGAGTCTGGCAGCTGGGTAAGCACAGCTCTGCTCCCACACAGGTTAATTAAGAAAGCACAGTCCCCATGGGAGACAGGGCCACCCCGCTGTGTGATTCTGGCTATACCACCTAGTGCCAAAAGAGCCCTCAGCCCCGTTGGCAGTAAATCGTAGTCTTGGCTTGGCAGAGCACTAACCCAAATATAATGTTTTCAAATGAAAGCCAACTCATTTATAAGCAAGTCAGAGCACAGGACAATTTGTAATTTTGTGTATTATTATGTCCCAAACACATCTGAACAACTCCTTCCAGAACTACTGGGGAACTTAGATGTGTTACTCCATCCAAACTGACTGAGTGAAGGAAGGAGAGCTAGAAAACATGTGTTTCTCCTTTGGCCCCAGATACCTTCATATCCTGCAGTGCCACAGAGAGGGACAAGAAGGAGAGACATTCTCCAGACCCCTTGGTCTACTCCTGGAGCCTATCGCTCCAGCCCTCACCCTCTTTGATTTCTTCACATCTTAGAAAGCCAGCTGCCTGCCTCAGCAGCAGAAATGAGGAACCTGTGCAGGACATGCAACCCTTTTTATTTGTGACCCACATCACTGAACTGCAGTCTGGGAAGTTGCCAGGGTTGCATTTCCCAAATACCACAGTCCCTGGGTATAAAAGCATTCAAAGATACTCATCGTGTTGCAAGAGTGACTTTCCATAGACACGGCTGCATCCTCTGATGGGGAACTCATTAGACAAACCTCACAAGCCAATTCTGGGACCTAGCAGACATTCACATGCCTAAGTAACTAGCTAGGCAGCAGCTCTAAAGAAAATTACATCTATTTGTATCTAGTCCAACAAGTTGGTCAAATGGCTGCTTCTGGGCAGTCTGAGCCGCACATTCCCAGTACACTGTCTTGAAAATTGTGTTGTAATCTTGCATTGTTTTTGTATTTGTTGAGGTTTTGATTCATATTTTTAATTACATTACCATGGAAAAAGGCATCAGAGGCTTAAATTTTCTCCTTTGCTGCAAGGGAAAAAATTGTTTGTGTTTTGTAGATCCAGTCAGATTTTTATACAGTGAAAATTGACAATGACAAACCCTGACGAAACTGAGTTCTGTGATACAACCTGATCCATGGTGCAACAACACCTCCAAAAGGATTTAGTGTATGTTTAGTTTATCTACCACCCCACTTATCTTCATAACAAAGCTTGTAGGGTCACAAAATGTTGAAAATAAGATGAAAGCTAAGCACTTCAGTTCAGGTTACCCTGAGTCACCAAACACTGTAGTGAACTTTCCAGGTTTTTTCCTCTCCTTCCACCACTCACTCTCCAGCTTTGTCACATACTCTTTCTTCCCCATGAGCCACTGCAAGGCCTCCTTATATCGGCTCCCCTCCTGGAGCTGTGTAGCTCCTTATTTCCACCTCAGCACTGAGCCTGAGCATCTCTGTATTGAATCATCTCCGAGGTCTTCATGGCATTCTTCCCAATTCATCAAGGTCATTTCAAATTCTAATCATATCCTCTGATGTTTCTGCTCTCAATGCCAGCCTGGTATCATCTACAAAGCTGAAAAGCACACACTGTACTCCAGCATTTAGATCACAAATTAAACTCCCAGGCAGTGCCAAACCTTCTCATTTCCCCACACCGCTCCTTTTCTCCCTCATCCTCCCCCTTTTACCCTCATGTCCTTCATGGGGAAGCTTGTGCTCAGCTGCTGCTGATAACCAACGCTATGGGCCAAGTGACAAACCCTTGCTCTCTTCCATAGGAGGTGACAGCACCCTGCAAAGCCACTCACAGGTGCAGGCAGCTGTCCCACCACCACCACTGCAGATGCATCCCTCCCCAGCCAGCACAGCTACACACGCATCATCCCACCTTGCCTCCTCCTTGGCCCTCCTGCCACCACTCAACCTACAGGCATGGAGCATCTTCACAGAGTAACGCCGCCTGCACTCACCAGCGTGGGGCTGTGACCAGCGTCAGGCAGGGTTAGCTTAAAGCTCCCCTCGCATGGCTTGATGCTCCTTAGTAAACTTCTGGTGTGCCTCTGTGCAGCTGCCCTTTCCCACTAGATGAGAGTCTCCCAGAAGGCAGCCAGATGGGTATTTGCCTATGAAAAACAGGGGAAACAAAGCATAGCTGAAATATAGCTACTACTTAAAAAATAAGTAATAAATACAAAAGGCAGGGAAGCCTTCCTAATTTTTAACTAAACAAGGAGAAGGGAGAGGGGGACAAAATATGAGAGCTAAGTAGCAGTAAGGGAAAATAAAGTGGGATGCAGTGGAGAACTGTGAGATTGGCAAGAGTCACAGCCATGAGGTGGGGACCACACTGAAACCAGGAGATGTAACATTCAGCTTTGGCCCCTCCACCGTGGGGCTGTCTGAGACTGTGATGCAGCTGCTGGTGGGGATGGAGAAGAGCAGCAGCAGTAGCAGTAGCGGACATTGTGGGGAGTAACTGAGGAGATGGGGGCAACTTTTTTCTCTTGAGGGAAGGCGCAGGTTGAGGAAGCCCTACCAGTCCTATCGCAAACCACAAGCACAAAAAGAGATGTACAGACGGACATACACTGACTGCCAGCTTCAGGTCAATTAAACATCCTTTGCAATAAGGAACCACATGTGCACACAGCAAAGCCATGCAAGCAGAAGAGTTTCCTTGTGACCAGTTCAACCTGAGAGCAAGGAAATGGTTTGGCAGGCTGGATGAGCCAGGACACTAGAGGGAAAAGCCAGTAGAGAGGAGAAACAGAAAAGCAGAGAAAACAAAGCTCACCATGCTGCACAACCAACAGCAACACAGCTTCTGAGGATTTCTCCCAACATATAAGGACCTGACCCCAAGAATGGTCCCAAAAAAACACAAAAGGCTTTTCCCAGGCCAGCCCACGCCTGTGCCAGCTTGGGTCTGCCCAGCCCTCTGCTCTGCTCGCCCTGCTCCAGCTCCGGATTCACCTGGTTCCCCCCGCGCAGCAGATGTGCTCAGGAGCCATGTGGCACATCTCCACCATGCACATCACGGGGAGCACAGCGCTTGCCTCCCTAGGAGAGAGCCTCACTGGGGTGACTTTTGTACCCACCGCACGTAGGGCCCTCTGTCTATGGAGCTCTACACAGTCACTTAGAGCAGTCCTGAGAAAAAGACCCAGGTCGTTCCGTGTTCGTGGAAGAGTCAAAACGTATGCCTAAATGGCATCAGAAATAAGGTCAAAATCTTTCCCAAGCCTGTGTTTTGAATCACTTGTAAAATGTACTCGATTTCTTTTTTCCTTTAATTTGTTGAAATATATGTGAATTTGAGTTAAGGAACTCATACAAGCCATAGAAGAACAGAAACTGAAACATTAGAGGATTTTTTTTTCAGGAATAGACACAATTTCTCTTTCAGAAGGTTTTAACTTCAAGTCTTAGCAGGAAAAATCCTTTTATCAAAAAATTCTTTCCAACCTTCAGATTTTAATACAAGCTTCCCATTTTCTAAAATATGCTCATAATGCATTACCATGGGATAACTAACTCTCCCCCTCAAATCAAAATACTGCACTTCCAACCATTTACCTTTATACTGTAATCATTTTTGGTCCTGTTTATATTATTATACATTTTAGAAATAGTCCTTTTACTCTATCGCTTTGTTCTATATTATTACCTATCTTTCTGTGATCCAGCATCTCCTTTACCAGCGTAAGTTATTGATATAAAGTAGTATGTCATTACAACGTTTGAGGGACCAAAACGCTTTCTCATCCGAGAGCCTGAAAATCAGTATTACCACACTGTGCTTAATTCCTTAGTGGATGGAGCCTGCTTATCAGAGGTTCTGAGAACTTGCTGATGTTACACTGGCTGCAGTCTTACCTGCTCTGAAATACTGTTTGCAGAGATGGACAAAGCAAAACTGAACCCCAAGCTAGGACTTCTAGCCTAAGATCAAAACTATCAAAGTCTAAAGGCTCTGGGAGAATACTTACAAATAAGGCAGTGAATTGCCAGTATAGGTTTTGTTTAAATCTATTTGATTTAAGTTGATTCATGTAGGTTTTGGCTTACCACTGAGGCAAGAAGGATACAAACAAATGATCAAAACAAAACAAAATAAAACAAAACAAGTACAGCCAAACTACAATAAGCCTAGTTCTAGGTTGGTACGTTAATACTACAATAAATATGAAACAATAAATAGCCACTCCTAAAGAACTAGTGAAATTTCAGGTCCACCAGGTAAATGAAAAGAACTGTGGAATTATCAGCCAAACATTTAACAGGTACAATACCATTAGGTAAAGCAAGCCATTTTAACAGAAATAACTCCAGTTGTGTTGTCCAAACTTAGTACAGCTTATCAGTGTTTGGTTTTAATTTATTCCAATAAGAAATTCAGCAGAAGCAACATCCTACTTATTTTTTGTTGTTACTACAGTATATTACTAGGTTTTAGTTATGAATACTACTTCTGAGGATCAGTGGTAACAGCCCAAAACATACCCTGTTTAGTCTAAAGTGATCAGGGGGTCTGTACATCACTGGGCAAAAGAGGATGGAAAGGTCTTGAAGATTAGGATAGAAGCAGCTGATGTTTAAAAATCAAACCGTAAGAAAGGGAATTCCTAAAGTTCTGTAAGTTAAGATTTATTTAGAAAAAAGTGAAAGTGAGAGATAACACTAAGAAAGTGATGGCATTTTCTGATTCATGACCAAGCAATCCCTCCATCAGCAAGATTCTGAAAAGCTTTAATAAGTAGTAGCAAAAGGAAGGGGAAAGGTGGGAGAGACAAAGTAAGCTTAGACATTTGATAAAAGACAATCTCAGTGGCAGGATAACAGAAGCAATAGCTACATTATTGCTATTTCTTTTTTAATCTTTGGCAGTAAGGTGAGTCTAATATTTCTAGAAATAATTTTTTAAAAAATATTTTTGCTAGGTTTCATTTGCATAACTACTGACTCAAAATAAAGAACACGAAAGAAATCAAAAGAATTAACTAGTTCTAATATGCATTAAATTAAAACCAGCTCCTACTAATGTTTCTTCTAATCAAGAGATTCTTTAGCCTTAAAAAGCAGTATAAAATCAGCCAAGGAGCAATATAAAATAGCAAATATGTTTTGGTATGTAAAGCAAGAATTCTCGGCTGATAAGTTGTTTGTCAGGATTTGTTTTATTATAGCAATTGGCATTTTATTTGGAAGTGCTATGTTCTATGATAAATATGGAACTGAAGCGTTGAAAAATTTTACTAAACTAGACACATATACCATTTTTACGTACTTCTTAGCAAGAAAAATGGGCACGAACCCTCTGACTCTGTGCACACTGGCAGCCTTCAATGATCAAGTAAAGAACCAAGATAGTTACACAAAAAAAAATGCAGGAACATAAGTTAGAGGTTAAGATACTCACTACCCACACCTTTTTACACCAGCTACACTTAAAATATCAGAGCAAAGTTTTAGATCTCACGGTATATTCAGAGAGAGACAGAAATAGCATTCTCATGGGAAGACGGATCAGATTTTCCTAACTGGGCTCTGAAACATACAAATATTGCAAGATCCAGTCATTGCTCTCATTAGCAAATGACGACTGAATAATACTTTTTTCAACACATCAGGAGTGCATATTTAAGTATCATTCTTACATGATGGAACTTGCAAAGTAACGTGACTTTACAGGCTAATATGGCTTGGACAATCCCCAAATCCACAGACAACATGGAACCGCACACTCAGTACTGACGGAGGATGCTGCAACTAAATGTGTATTGTCCTGCCAGGCTAGCCCTGCCTAGGGGCACGAAACTTGCCCTGGCTAAATGGCACAGCTCTGGGGAACCGGGCCTTAAATCCCATCTTGTACAGGCATTTTGTCACTGTCAGAATCTCACCTTTCAACTGTGCAATTAAGTTACATATTTTCATGAATGTCTGCATGTATGTCATTATAAAATGAAACAATTAATTACAAATTTATCCCAAGATAACAGTGGAATTCACTTCAGCACACCAATTTTGGCAACCTAAACCTTTTCTAGTTTTTCATATAGCGTAACTGCAAGATCTTTGTACGTTAATTACTTTCTATAATATCATGTAGCCTGCAGCATTCAAAATAAAAAATCAAATTCCCCTGGCAGGAATTACCCATTCTAACCCCACATTTCTCTGGTAAAACTTATGGAAACTGTAAGACTACTCTTAGGTTCAGTGACCACTATAAAAATATCAAAGTCATATGCATTG
>VYXH01011098.1:129961-155922 GCA_013397275.1 Burhinus bistriatus | reverse complement strand
CCTGAGAGCGGCAGGGGGGTTGCACCACCACACTTGGTTACCAGAGTAAATAGAACAGTAGATGTTTATCTTGTCCATCACCTGTAAGATTTTAGCAGATCATATGCCTTAAGGAGAAGTCCTACATGTCTTAAGTCTCACCCCAATTCTCCAGCCTCCAGCAGCCAGCCATTTAATAGTGTTGAGAAAGAAATCCACCTGCTTTGACATGAAGATACTCTTGCCTAGTCACCATCATATTGTATTGTTCACAAAGCAGCTGCAAGAAAGAACTTGTTGGAACCAGTCAGGTTCACAGAGAAGACCAACATGATGTAGATAAACACATAAGAGCGTATACATCTCATCACTACATCAAAACCAGTCATTCCCTTTAGTATCAGATTGAAGTCTCTGTGCTGACATCATTCCATCACTCCTGAGGCTACATGCCAATACTGCCACCATCTCATGAAAAGAAATACGCATGGTAACAAGCCATGATGCGACTTCTAGAAAAAAATTACTTTTAAAACTGTGTGCATTTGTTTAATTTTAGGTCCTTAAAATGCTGTCTCTTTTACATTTGGTGTGTTTTGATAAACAGCGCCATCTGTGTGCTTTCATGCAAATGACAGCAAAAAGAAGAGAAATTTATCTACAGATAAGATAACAAGAAAACAGAACAGGACTGGATCCATCAGATGGCCACATAAAAAAAAAAAAAAAAAAACCAAAAAAACCCCAACAACAACAAAAAAAAACATGCCAAAAACAGGCGAACTGTGAAATTCAAGAATCTTGCCTATGACTTCTAAGAAGTGAGACAAAATAATGGGAGAAAAGATCCCAGACAACATCCGCTGCCACAGGGCACAAAAGGCAAGTCAAAAGTGTATTCCTCAGTTCTGCTCAAGAAGAACACAAGAGACATGTTGAGAACTTGATATAGATCCATAGAATGATATCCGTCATCCCTTTGCCTCCATGCTGCACACACGTGTCTGGGCCAGGCCACATGTACTTTGCGCACATGTATTCTGGTGTTCGCGAGTACATGCATGTGAGAGTATGAGTAAAGAAAATCCATGCAAGAATTAATGTGAATTGGTAAAAGTAAATTGCTTAGAGACTTCATTGAAAAAAGTAAAACAGCAAAACCAACAGACAAAAACCTTCCCATTTCCATAAATTCTCACATTGAGTTACGCTCATTTCATTAGCTCTCATTGACACAGCAAATGGATGACGTGCTAAGGAGAACCATGGAATAGGAAAATGTGATGTTGTCTTTTCCTGTGATAAGGTGGAAAATGGGCAGCAGCTGACACAGAGCATGACTGACGAGTATTAGTGATACAGAGAACTACTGAGGGATAAGGAATAGAGGATATCAGTCTTACAAAATGAGTTAAGCAAGAGTCCTCTTTTAATCCCAGTAATATGCAGAGACATTCTCTTGCTCAGCAGAAAAGGGGATTACTATAAAAAGCAAACATATAAAATGATCTTTCAAACTTTATAATGAAAGGACTTGTAAAGAGCACAAACAGTGAAAGGTAATCAGATAGATTTTTTTTTTTTAAGCTATTTTTGCTCCAGATTGCAGCTAAGTAATCAGGAGTCCATGTACACGTAATGCAGTTACACTTTAATGGCAGCATTCTCACTGACTTCAGCAGTGAATGGATTATGTTTCTGTGCTATACAAAAAACGTATGCGCCAAAGCAAAGGCTGCTCACCGTCCACATCTTACTGCAAAGCGCAAATGAGTGAACTGAGTCAAGTCCTTGACGTGACAGTCCTTTATGCCTTCCAGAATCTTAAAATTTGGCATGACGACTTCTGTCTATGACAAGGCTTATATGGTGATTGCGCTTTTTTCAGTTCTTTTCTTTTTCAACTGTGCATAGCTGGTGCGAAGGAGCTTTTAAAAAATGTTGTCTGTGACATAAGTCTAAATCACCATTGTCACAAAAATGTGAATATTGCCAACAGAATAGTCAATGATCATCATTTAAAAGGCCTAACTGATTATTAAAAAGTAGCGTGCATTTATTTCTGGAGAAATTAATGTGTTACTTCACTTGCAGAATTAGAGAAATGTAAGGATAATATTTTACATTTTGTTTGATTTTGATGTAAATTTCTAACTTAAAGGGAATGCTGCCTTGTATAGTAGTGATTATACACTGAACTCCCTAGTCTTGAGTGCTTTAATTTTTGAATAAAATAAGACTACATTTTTCGGCTACAGAAGTATTAGTTTTGCTGTTTCTAAGGGTCAGATGCTTTGTGTCACCATGTGTAGAAAAAAAAAGAAAAAGTTAGTACTTTTTAAAGAATGAGACACATCACTTTATATCTTTAAGGACTTCAAAGTGTTTAACAGAAAAAGCTAGGTAGGAAGGTGAAGCAGGAAACATTTCCAAGAAATTGTAATTCCCTTATACAAAATTCTAGACCTTGGGAATTCAAACCAATCTCTGTGTTTATCCTTGGGAGCCAGTGATCTGAACACTGTAAAAAAGCCAAAATAAAAAGGGCAAGGAAATGAATCACGATGGGCTGTTTTCTTGTAGCTTTTCCTTACGAAAAGGCAGCTGGAGTACTTCTGGTTTTCTCCAAAGCATTTTGAAAGCATTTAAGAACAGCTGGACAGAAAGCAGCTTTCTGAGGAATTAGTTTGTCCAGTTCAGGATGGTAAAAAGAATGCATATTTTGCAAAGAGCAGGCGAGAACACCCCAGGATTGACAGCTCAGAGCCTGGCAGCTGCAGAAGCAGCAAAATTACTAACAAGTTGGTGTTCATTCTGTCCATCTCTGGTAATATGTATTTTAAAAGTTAGATTTGACAGTTCTGTATGTCCTAGTCTGGCTATATTTTGCGTTTAAGACAGACTTTTTATAGCTTTGTGAACATATCAGGCAATGCTAGTATCAGCCATTATTATCTAAACAGCCTATTTTCATCTAAAAATAAACATAGATTATTATGTTGACTTGCTTTAAATGTTGACTGGCTTTAAAATGCAAGGGAAAATGGAAAAGATTTTGAGTACGTTTAGTAGAAATAGTTACTTTGCTGCCTAGATTCCTTCTTTTCTAACATTTTATTTGTACTTGCAGATCATATAGAAAACAAACTGAGAAAGGTATCTGGAGAAGGAAAAATTCCCACTGAAAAGACTGTGTATTATTTTTAAAAAAGTCCCTATAAAAGATATAAGGAAAACATTTTATACATAGTGTTATAAATGCTCTAGAGAGTGACCTTCAATACAATAACATGGTGTAAATGCCTGAGAAATTATTTAAAGATCCTGTCATTTGAATACTTGGCTCCATGATAATGAATATACAAATAAGGATACGGCAAAATAGAGCAGATGTAGCACACACAAGTATTTTCATACAGAGGAATAGTAACACAGGAAATAATTTAAGGAAATATGTAAAATGCAAACATATCTAAAGAAAAGAAGCCATGCACGTTATTTCATTTCCACCTTTCTATAATGATTACTAAACCACTAGAGCATGGAGAGGTTTTATATCTTCATGTGAAGTCTCGGAAGTTGGCTACTAGATGCTGTATTTGGTAGACAGACATGTTGTCTTTAAGCATTGTACCATAAAATTACCTGGAATTTTTTTTTTCTTTGGTCACTTTCCAAGGCATACGACATTGGTTGCATTTCCCTCACCACAAGATTATAGTATTTGTCCCTCTTAAACCTATACTAAAACTATTCTAGAGCTTCTGGGTGATACTTGGAAATGTGTCTGAACCAATGGGAAGAGGGAGAACAACAAAGTACAGACAGTGTATTTCCAGAAATTAAATATTTGCAGTCTCCGAGAACCGACAGTAGGTTCCCAAGGCAAGTAAATCCTTGGAGAACAGGCAGTGGGAAGATTAGCAGTCTCTTAAATGACATTAAGTACACAAGTATGCACTATCTCAAAATAGAGGAAGGACGAAAGGTGAAGAGAATAAAACTGACAAGCCACAAATTTCCCTAGTGGTCTGAAATCATGAACAGGATCCACACAGGAGGTAACAAGTAGGTCAGATTAGGTAAGACAATGTAACAACAAAAAAAAAAACAAAAAAAAAAAAACAACCAAAAACAAAAACAAAACAACCCAACACCAAAAAAACATCAACTGCAAGTATGACCAAGCCAAGTAGAATAGTGTGAAAGCTTTCTACAATATTAGTGACTGGAAGACAAAGACTATAGGAAGAGCCAACTCTCTGTTCAGTGAGATGGGGGAAGTATCAACGGAAGAAATCAAGATCTGTGTCTTTGCTAGAAAGAAATGCAGAAACTAAATAATTAACATAATTAATATCAGTAGCAAAAGGGCAAGAACTCAGAGCAGATAACAAAGAGGTTACAGAGTACTTACGCTAGACTGTAGGCTTGAGTAAGCTGAGATATGCTGGTAGATGTCATGGAGAGCTCAGAAAAGATGGGAAAGATGGTAAAAGATAGACCAAAGGAAATATGAAATGAAAAGGAAGAACCTAGGAACTATATTTAGTGAGCCTGACTTCAATACAAGAACAGTACTGAAACAAGACTTAGCAGTCACATAGAAGTTAAAGAGAATAATAGACAGTATAGATTTCCAAAGCCAAATTATGTCATATCAAATTTTTTCTTACAACAGAGTGAGACTCATTGTTAAAAACAAAGAAGTTGAAGATGGCATACAGTCTATGCTTTAAAAGGTTTTAGATACTATCTCACATGATTATTTTCATGAATAAGCTGAGGCGAGAATACTATAAAATGAATGCAAAACCTGTCAGAAAATCACAATACTTATTTGCAATTCAACACTAAGATGGGAAATTATATTATCAAAGAATCATAGAATGGTTTAGGTTGGAAGGGACCTTAAAGATCACCTAGTTCCAACCCCCCTGCCATGGGCAAGGATACCTCCCAGTAGACCTGGCTGCTCAAACCCCCATCCAACCTGGGCTGGAACACTTCCAGGGATGAGGCCTCCACAGCTTCCCTGAGCAACCTGTTCAGTGCCTCACTACCCTCACAGTAAAGAATTTCTTCCTGAGATCTAATCTCAATCTACCCTCTTCCAGTTTGAAGCCATTACCCCTCATCCTATCGCTACATGCCCTTGTAAGAAGTCCCTCTCCAGCTCTCTTGTAGGTCCCTTTCAGATACTGGAAGACTGCTATAAGGCCTCCCCAGAGCCTTCTCTTCTCCAGGCTAAACACCCACAATTCTCTCAGCCTGTCCTCAGAGCAGACTCTGATCATCTTTGTGGCCCTCCTCTGGACCCGCTCCAACAGGCCCGTGTCCTTCTTATGCTGGGGGCTCCAGAGCTGGATGCAGTATTCCAGGTGGGGTCTCACGAGAGACGAGCAGAGGGGCAGAATCGCCTCCCTTGACCTGCTGGCCACGCTTCACTTGATGCAGCCCAGGATATGGTTGGCCTCCTGGGCTGCAAGTGCACATTGCCGGCTCATGTTGAGCTCCTCATCCACCAGCACCCCCAAGTCCCTCTCCTCAGGGATGCTCTCGATCCATTCTCCGCCCAGCCTGTATTTGTGCATGGGATTGCCCCGACCCACATCCAGGACCTTGCACTTGGCCTTACTGAACTTCATGAGGTTGGCACAGGCACGGAAGTGTTCAAGGTCAGGTTGGATGAGCCTTTGAGCAACCAGGTCGAGTAGCAGGTGTCCTTGCCCATGGCAGGGGGGTTGGAACTAGGTGATCTTCAAGGTCCCTTCCAACCTAAACCATTCTATGATTCTAAGTTGTCTGGCTAGGAACATGCCACAGCTATACATGTGCAACCCTGCTGAAGAGCAGAGCTGAAAATAAATTTGGACAGACCTGAAGAGGCCAACATAAGACACAAGAACATCAGAATATGCATCTCTGAGCTAAACGGCCTTAAAATCCCAGGACAATTGCTGAGCCATTAGGGAGATACGACTGAAGAAGTCAGTAAGATTTTGAAACCTCTTGGCATCCCCACAGGAATTCATCAAAATTATATTGTTTCTAACAGTTTTGATTTCTATGAATATATAACCTTCAACAAAAAAGAAAAAAAAAATGTTTGGAAGTCTTTGAAATAGCTCTTCAACATTTGCCCGCAGAGTAGTGAAATTAGAATTTTTAAAGTTTGCATTTGAAGACACTTAAACAATCGTAATTAAGCCTTATTATTGAAAGGGGAGCTACAGAACATTTTTAACAAGATCTACACACCTGGAGGGGAAAGCAGGGGAAAAAAGATGTCTTCATTATATTGGTATTTTCAAATAATAATTCTTCAGCCAGAGAACTCTATTCAAAGAACAGTAGGTCTCCAAGTACAGAAACCAAGTCAGCACGAAAACACAAAACCAGATGCATCCAAGCACTAACTAAACACATAAAATCCTGCCAATTGCCTACTATAACACCTAATTTTTAATTATTTTTTTTAAAATAACTCTCAGCTCTGGATGCTTCGTGCCTTGGATCCTTAAAAGTTAGATCCTCAGGATTTCCTGTACAGTCCTGAGGAAGAAAGGATGCAGTTTTCACGTTGCAATGAACACTGAGAACTGGGATTACTTGTCCTCCACTGGAAATTTTCTGCATGCTTTTTAATACCTAGGCTGAGACAGGGTTAAACCACACAGCTCTGCACCTAGAGGATTGCTGTTCCCAGCTGTTCCTGTTCTCATAACCAAAAGGTTTGCCCACTGACATGCGTTTCCAAGCCAGCCCCAACATAGGAAGAGGTACCTGTGGGCCACCATCCAGGCTGCGATGCCATGGCAGGACACAAAGGGCAAGTGAACTGTGGGAGGACCCCAAGAGATGGGACAGGAATTAAGATTGTTTGCTCACCTAAGGGAGCCAGGAAGGGGCTGCCAGGGAAGTGGATGTAGACTGAAAGCACCAGGGCTTTCTTACCTCCTATAGCTTGAACTCTCCCTGTGGGAACCAAGAAGAGAGGCTATGTACAGGGAGCTATCAGTGCAGGTATAATGTATATATTAGTGGCTGGGCAAGTATTTTATAGTCATTATACTTTCCCTCTTCAGCTGTCTGGATGCAATACACATCTCCACTTCTGCTTCTTGCAATGCAGCTGAGGTTTCTTGGGGCAGCTCTTCCCACGCTACATTCTCCTATTTCTTCCCTCACTTCCTTTCTTTTCCTTGTTATGCACTCAGGGAATACGCAAGTTTTCCCAGATTTGCTTCACTTGTCATGATTTTTCGGATTAAAATGTCTGTAAACAATGGTTTTCTCTTCAAAACAAGAACTACTACTTTTATTAAGTAACTGTAGAGTTTAGACAGAGGGGGCAAACCAGTTGCTAGTTTTGCTGTAGTAGGCACAGCAGTAAAGCACTGTAACATCTAGCTAGAATGTGTAAAAAGAATAGTAAGTTACGTAAGAACTTAAGACAGGCATAATCTTCCTCCTACAATAGTTTAATGCTGATAAGATTCTGCCAAAACAGGGCCAGAGACACATTTAGGTCAGCTAGGTACTGCTCTCTAGAGCACTGACAACAGTATTCATGCTGCCTTTGACCAAATAGCAGAATTACTCACTCAGCACAGGCCCGATGGGGGATCATGCTCCTTCTTGCAGGTACTAATGTCATTGGTGATATGGCAGCGGACTTCACCAAGGAGGAGTTCTGGACAAAAGAGCGTCTCTTAACTCAAACACAACACCCTCAGGGGCAAAGTCCTTCTTTACGGACTTCACACACGTGGCAGCTCTGCTCTGATACTTCACTGGAAACAGCACTGTTCCCTTCTTGAAATTTGCTTTGTACTGATTGGTTGCTTGATGTCAGGCAACTACCAGGTGTTTTTACAAAAAACCCAAAAGCTTAAGGAAAACAAAACAATGACTGCAGGACTGAAGCAGTAAGATCTGAGCAGAGTCACATGAGCTAATCACAGAAGACTGAGGTGGACGAAAACATCAAATCACCACCTCTAATAGGCCTTGAGCAAGCTATTTACAGTTTGTCAGAAAAGTAGTGCTAAACCAGTGGGAACACTTGTATTTACAAATGCATTTCTCACTGCTGCCAAGCTCCTGGAGCTACTCTAACTTAAGACAGAATGCAAATAGATAAACACAATCTTAGACTCCCACTTGCTTCACATAGCCAAAACCAGGATGTTCTAATAGACTTTTCCTTCGGAAAGCAGACCATAAAGAGGACTTTATTTTCCTGCCTGCAGAACTCCAAAATTTTGAGCATGGAATGAACTCCAGCCCTTTCCTTGCATACAGATATTTCTTTTGGTTTTGTTTTGTTTTTAACGTGCCTTGGAAAAGCAGTGGACATGATCTAAGATACTAAACTTCTAATCCTAAGACTTGACAGCTGTCACAGAAGCTCTCATCCCAGATTACTTTTCACTTGTCTACACATTGTCCAGTCCCCAACATCAAACATACCTGCACAGACCACAGAGTCAAAGTTCACCAGGAGAGCATCTGTAATATGTTCTTACATATTCTTGGACACTGCAAAGCTCTCCAGTATCCCTGGCAAGCTATCAGATACTGCCCCGCACACCCTTTTATGTCATTGCCAGAGTGCTGCAAGGAAGAAAAAGAGGCAAGAAGCATTCTACATACTTTCCAACATGGGCAAGAAGCCCCTAAGCCCCACCCCACCTAGGAACAGGCATATTTTTTAGCATCAGATGTGCTTTTCAGAACCACGTAAGTGTTTGGGAGGATAGGAGAAGACTTCTGGCT
The DNA here is from genome assembly GCA_013397275.1 of Burhinus bistriatus. Lineage (NCBI taxonomy): Eukaryota > Metazoa > Chordata > Aves > Charadriiformes > Burhinidae > Burhinus > Burhinus bistriatus. The sequence continues at coordinate 147,162 of VYXH01011098.1, read as the reverse complement.
TCCACTCTCACTTACGTATAAGGAGATAGAGGTAACCCCAAAATAGGAAGAATGATGGTTTCTTGTGCTCCTCTATATCAACACTTTCTCCAGTCCCCAGTACACCTGCAGTTCAGAGGTATTTCAGAACCATCCTCAAGTTCAGATGGGAACCAACAAACATATTAGATAACACCAACAAAAAAGGATGTAGCTCACCTTACGTTTGCTACAAAATGCTCCTGAGCCTGCCAGCTACAAACCAAAACATCATATACAAACTACCTCTCAACAGGCAAAAATCCTACCTATGCCCTCAAATAAGAGATTCCTCCTACCTGGTCTAAGTTGCAGAAGTGGCAGACTTCGCTGTGTTTTCTTTCTTGGGAGTTTCCAAAGACAGAAATGTAAGGAGATGTCTAGATGGAGGGAAAGGGGAAGACAAGAGAAAAGCAGAAGTAGCCAGGAAAGGCACGTACATTAGAGTAACTGAACCCCAGTTCAGGTATCAAAGTCTAAGTACTGGTGCTCTTTTATAAAGGACAGAAGCTCAGCAAAGATTCATTTCTAAAAAATGCAACGTTTTAATACTGAACACCTTAAAAAAAATCCAACACTAAAATACAAACTTTAACCATCACTTTGAAGAGAGGATTCTGCTTCTAAACAAAATGAAATTAAACATCCAAGAAACTATAAACAGTACCCCAGAGTTTCCATAGAATGTTAGCAAGTCTTACTGGAGCTCCTAAGTTTAGAGCCACGTGACTCTGATATGCTCAACTGATGCAAAACAAACCGCAAACACTTCAGTACAAGTTGACATTGAAGGAATGCCCTTCAAGGCTTCTCAGTTTGGCTTTAATGAATATCCTACTGAGTTAAGACTAATAAAAAAATCCTACATAATAAGAACCAGTGTGTGATTTTCACAATCTGTAGTGACACAGAGAGTCATACCTGGTCCCACAGAGTTTTATCTTTGGACCAGAATCTGACACCATTGCACTGTCACCAACAAGGTGACTTGTTAGGAGAAGATTTCCCATTCTTAAAACCTAAACCGTATTTTAATGATTACTAACAGTGCATCCTTTTAACACGGCATCATAAAAAAAAACAACTCACAAAACCAACAACCCATAAACAGAACGTCAGTTCAACAGAAAGATTTTGGCATAGGCACAAACCTCAATGTTTCTTTATCCAGCAGCTCTTCAAAGGTAAATCATAGTTAGCTTTTTTGCACTTTTGAAGCTCAAAGGCTCTGACACTGCTACTAGCCTATGTCACTGATAGAAACAAGGAGGTAGAAAGGAGTCATACTCATACTCTGGACTTACTAGCCTTAAAAGGGCCCATGTTGGAGTCCTGCAGGAACGGGGTGGGGGGAATAAAAATCATTTTTGCCCTGCAGATTTTGCAAGATGGTGCACCTGAGTTTCTCAGTGTTCCTCCCCAAATAGTAATTATTTACCCCAGTCATACCCCTAAGGAACTAATACATAACAGTCAACAACATGCAATAATCCAAATAGGATATAACAGAATATCTAAAAACAGACTCAAGTGAGTTCACCTTTGAACAAAAGAACAAGTGTCCTATAAACCAATTTGGCTTTTCCTCATAAACTGTTAGTAAGCAAGGTAGACCTGAATGGTGGCATTTTGTTGGGGTTGGAGGAAGAGGTGTTAATTTGTTTTAATAAAAAGCAGAAAATATTTCTTATCATTTTAGTAGTGATGCTGGCCTAAGAATCAGCTCAGGTCACCTAATTTAAAGCCTTCCTGAATGAAGGAAGCTTTTGCAAATGGATGCTGGGAACAGAGGTGCAGTTAAATTGAAGACCTTTACATAGGCATGTTCCTTACCTCTATATGAATCAGACTTAACAGGAGTTACCTAAAGCATCCCTGATGATTTTATCATTAGCTTCAGCCTGTTTGGAGAGGTCCAACTGCCCAAGTACATATTAAAGACATACCAGGTAGAAAAATATGCGTAAGTTGTATGCATTATCTTATATATGGATGTTGCACTTAACTACACCCCGGTGATAAAGATCTCGAGCTGCCTTGACAAAATACATTACTGGCCAAAATGTCTGCATGCTGCAACAAATGAACGGGCAGTGGATTTGATCAACTGCTGTTTGCATCTTGAGGCATATACCTTTCCAAGTCTGAGTGTATGGTCAGCATCTTCACAGGTACTACAATTTCAACATTACAACACAGAGATCACGCTTGAGAGAGAAAACAGTACAAAACAATAGCCACATTTGTTTACATTGGACACATTGACAGCACAAAGCTGATCAAGTTGTAGAAGCTGCAGGATATTGAGAGATTGGGAGCTGAGTGGTAGGCAGAATTCCAGGAGCAAATGATCGGGATAACAGACTGGCATTTTCAGGGAGGAGACTGCTGGGATTAAGAAGGGGAAAAGAAAGAGATGCCACTGCAGCTGCCTGCCGTCCTAGCAGAAGTCCTAAACTGTAGACATTTGAATTAATGAGATCGTTGCCTGGAAGGAGTATGTTCAGTTGTTTCTGAATTTCTTGCAGGACCTGCAGCTGACTTTGCTGATTCAGAAGAAGCAAATCCATATTCTCCCTCATTTTCTTCACTGTATGAAGAGAAGAGGATGTTAGTACTTGCTATGTAAAAATACTTCGCATTGCAATTTAGAAGCCTTTTTATACTTACACTCTTCAAGAAGAAAATTCAAGTGATCTTCCTCATGTTTCTCTGCACCACACCTTTGCTCTTCTTCATGACCCAGAGATGTAAATTCAGAATGGTTTGCATCTAAAAGGAAACTAGTGTAAGTCAAGAGCCCACTTTATCACCAATTGCTAGGTCATCATTTTAAATATGCTTTCACACAAGGAAAAGGCAGCTTAGTAACAACCCTTCCTCTCACCCACATTTTAAACTTAAAACTTCATTCAAGTCACATGTTGGCCCAAACGAAACCAAACCAGAGCAAAGACTAGGCAGATACAGCTGCCTGAAACATTACAAACTCGGATTTTAACACAATCAAGATACCTTCCTCTTGCATCTTCCATACTTTTTTAACTTGTAAATATGCAAACCTCTTCTCTGAAATCATACCAGATACAGAAATCAGGTTTCAGTCCTAATCCACACATTGCAAGGCCAACATGGCATATGTTTGATCATAAAAGCAATTTTATTATGGAGCTTCAACTACAACAATGCAGTAGCTATAGTTACTCCAGAATAAGTTTGCACACTTTCTTTTGAAGCAGGTATAGTATTAGGCTGATCTGGTATTAATGATTGGCAAACTGCCAGGGTAAAAATGAGACTTTTTTTTTCTTATTATGAATTACAAACTCTCACATCTAAAAAAAAAACTATTAAAAGCCCTCACGGGGGGGGGGGCAAGCATTAGGAGCGTAAGGCACCATCTTTACAGCTCATTAGCAGAATTACTAGGCCACTTCTCTGTATCTACGGACTGACAGGTCTCAAACTCAACTCTAGGAATTCAATTTTGCCATTTCATTATAACTTCATTATTATTCATTATAACTTCATTATTATTTCCATTGTTAAGATGAAAGGCTCTCCTGCTCAGAAGTTTTTGTCAGGAGGAAAAACAAAATAAATTAAAAAAAAAAACACAAAAACAAACCAGGAAAACCTCACACACAGAATACTGTCTTCTCATATGGCCTCATGTCTTAATTTGCCTGCTGTTACATGATCTGTTGGTCAAGATCCCAACACCCAGAACAATTTTATGGGTGGCTAGGGAAGACCCAAGTTTAAAAATTAAAACATTTTTGACCAAGTATAAAGGCACTGCCCACGTAAAGGTACAACAAAAGAAGGAAAACCACAATGTCATTTTTTATCCCAGTTTCTGGTCATTACAAGAGCATGAAATATTGCAAAATCCAGAAAACTCCCTACTTTAAACAATCACCTTGCCTGACAGCTTGTACTATGCTAAGAGTACTACGGAGGGATGGCCAGCAGACACTTCCCACTGCAGACAACGAAAAGCTGCTCATTTAATACCCACATATTAAAAAAATTAGCTGCTAGAGATTACCAAGGCCCTGATTCACAGTCTAAATCCCTTCCACTTCCCTAAGCTTAGTATTTTGTTGGCTAAGCACTTCTGGAGATCTAGGGCTAGATATCAGGCAACTCTATGAAGCAGTAATTGGGAGGATCTGAGAGCTTTGCAGAGTCTAAGGTCCCAGGCAGCCTTCATAGAATGGTACAATGGTTTAGGTTGGAAGTGACCTTAAAGATCACCTAGTTCTAACCCCCCTGCCATGGGCAGGGACACCTCCCACTAGACTAGGTTTCATGGCAAAGCCTAAATTTCAACTTTGGTATTTTCAAGGCATTTCTTCAAATGACAGAGATAAACATATCATATAGGAAGGGGAAAAAAACAACCAAACAAAAAAAACCCCACTCATATCCACAGCAAACAGGGGGAAGTGTTTAGGAGCAAATGGAAACCACAGTATCTGATACATCCCCTTGAAATAAAAATCAACAGATTTTAAATCAGTTACCTGCTGCGTGTTCACTAGATCTCTCTCTCAAATGAATCCGTTGATGTTTGATGAAGCTTGAGCACAGACGGAAGCTATTTCCACACTCGGTACACCTATAGGGCTTCTCATCTATATGGACTCTCTGATGCTGGAAGAGAGCTGTGCTTCCACTGAAGCTTTTCCTGCATGTAGTGCAGAAAAAGGCTTTCTTTTTTGCATGGGTTTTGCGGTGAGAGATAAGATTTGAGGTACGGCTAAAGGTTTTCTCACAGTCTTTGCACTTGTAAGGCCTCTCCCCCGTATGGATTCTCTGGTGCACCACCAGGTTGGCCTTCCTGCTAAAGCTCTTCCCACATACTACACACTCAAACATTTTTTCTCTCGTGTGGGTTTGCAGGTGGTTCAGGAGCCTGGAGCTCCCGGTAAAGCCCTTCCCGCATTCTGTACACTTGTAGGGTTTCTCTTCTGTGTGCGGTTTCTGGCCACCAGTGATGAGGGTGAGCTTCTTGGAGCCTCTTTTTTGGTGAGGGGGTTCATTACAGGCTGCCCTCTGCTGCCTTTGCAGACTGGCTGCGCCCCAGTCTGGGCTGGGGTCTTCAGGTAGCTGAAGCAGTAGATCTTGCTTACGGTCTCCCGTGCTGCCTCTCTTTTCCTCACTGTCACTCAAAATGCAGCCCTCTGATGAAGAAAGAACAATGTGACAGTCCTCTCTCCCTAAGACAGAGAAGGTGCTCCATGTAAAACAACTGCATTTCTCAGGCCTAGCATCAACTTGCACCAGATTTCCCTTTCCCAAAGAGAAAGGGAAATGATGAAGATTGAGACGAGAAGATAAGGAAAAGTGGCACAGGGAAGGAGAGGTAAAAAACCTACCTCTCCCCTCCCACCCCACTGCCTTGCTCTTCCTCCCCTTAGGGAAAGGCAAAGGAAGATTACCAAAACGAAAGAAGAAAAAGGAACATGCTGGAACATCTTACCTATCACATATATCTACTTTTAGCTATTTGTTCCTTCAGACTTTGGTCAAAAGCCTTCCAGCCTGCTAAATTGGTATTAAAAGACTGTTTTAAAGCTGCGCATTTGGATTGGGATGGTTCAATACAGAAAAGCCCCCTTAACCTTCATTAGGTAAAATCAGCAGGGAGCTTGAGGTTGTTTCTCACTTGTGTTAGTTAATATTTGCTGAAAAATTGTAAATTACTTCTTTTACAGGTTTGAACATCAGGTTTTTTCCCTAATTATCACAAGAACAGTTGTGATTATTACAGGGACACTATATATTCATGCATCAGAAGTCAAAGGAGTTAGATTTTTATTAATAAAAAATTAAGTAACTGCCAATTAACTATTACTATCTATTTCATATCTAGATCTAGCATGACACCTACTTTTCTTGTAGTGACAAGCTAAATAAATTACATTCCAAGGAAGCTCACAGGAAACATCCAAACATGGCCCGTTCTTTCCTAAAGAATGTGATCTATGTTATTTCACAAATGAGTATATATGATCATGCACCCCACAGTAAGCTTTGGTTATCTTACTCGGCTGACTAAATTTTACATCAGGTCAGCATTAATAGAATTATAAGTATCACCTGAAGCACATTTATCCAAGCTTCATTTTTGCAATTTTGTTAAGATATTTACTATTAATTCAAACAGAGGACTTGGGCCTTGGTATCTGTGATTTAGCATTAAAATATTAAACTACTCACACTACATATACTTCCATTTAACACGTCAAGTTTGATTACTCCACTAACAAAAAACCCCACACTTCCTCTGTTCAAGATAAAACTCTGCAGTGCAATTTTAGTCCTACCTCTATGACACCAAGGAATAAAATTCTTAACTAACATGCCCTTGAAGAGACAAAACACTCTCTATTTACATGGCCACCACTGCCAAGATCTAAATAACAGTGATAAAAGAAAAAAACAAAAACAAAAACAAAAAAACCCAAAAAACAAAGAAACACGTACTGAGGGAGTGAGGGCCTCATCTCTTACATCAAGGAATGACACCCTAGAGGTAGCCTTCTCCCAGAGAGATGAAGAATCATAGAGTTTACATCTCACCTGCAATACTACTTTTCCCAGACTCCTGGAGAAGAGACAATACGGACTCTATTACTGGCTCCATCTAGAAGAGAAGAGAAGAGAAGACCTGAGTCTAGAACCTTCCCCACACAGGTGGGAGGAGAAGGGGCGGGGCAGACACAGGTGCAGTGCATTTTGGCAGTACCCACAGGCTGCCCAAAAGGGGCAAACCTGCACACGCTATAGAACACCACCTAAACAGAGACATGATGGTCTGCTAGAAAGACATGAAGTGTGGTGACTTGCAAGCTGGAGAGCTTAATCAAGAAACCAGTGTGATAAAAACTGATGTCATCTAACCTCAATCTCCCTTCCAACACCAACAAGCCCTGTGTGAAGGGCTCCATCGACTCCTGGCACAGATCTCGCTCCTCTCTGCCTCAACACCTCACGCTTCTTCCCAACCTTTCATACACCCCGGCCAGCTAACAGCTTCCCCTTTCCCTCCAGAGCCGCTTCGCCCTTCCCTCAAAGCCTCTGGGCAGCACCTCAGGCCACCCCAGGCCTGCTTTTGGGCCGCCGGGTGAGCCCGGCCCGCTCCCGGCAGCTGCCCCGGGCCCGTACCTTCTCTCCCGCGGGCTCCCAGGCCGGCTGCTGCACCAGGGGCTCAGGCTTTGCTCCTCCCCGGACCTGCTGCTGCCTCTCCTCAGCGAAGGGAAGGCAGCGACTGCCACCGGGGAAGCGGTGCGGCCCACCCCACCCCTCCTGCATGTGGCCGACAGGCCGGGGGAGGTGGGGGTGACGCGGGGCGGCGGGCCCGGGCCGCGGGCCGCCAGGGCTGCTCCCCGGCTCCGGCAGCGTCGGGGCCGCCTCCCCCAGCGCTTGCCGGCAGGCCAGGGCTGCCGATCCCCCGTCCTTAGCCTGCCGAGCCCCGCCGGGCCCCCGGAGAGCCCTGCCCCGACGGCGCCGCCGTGAGGTGGGGAGCCGGTATCCCCGCGGGCGGGGGGTAACGGCCGCCGGGCGCGGCGGGGCAGGGCAGGCGCCCCGGCTGCTGCTGCTGCTGCTGCCTGCGCACCGGGCACCCCTCGGGTTTGCCCTTCGGTATCGCCACCCCCTCAAAATACGGTGGGGGCTTTTGCTTAATTGTCCCATGGTGGGAGCTGAGTGCTGTCTGGTGACTTTGCGGTTCCATTACCTTGCGCTCTGGCCACGTTCACTCGCGGGGTTCATCCAGCCCTCACAGTGGGGGGTCACTGCGAGAGGGGGACTGTGACTCACCCCCTGCGTGGCACAGAGCATAGGCGAGTCTCTGCAACCCCTTTGAGGATGGACAGTGTTGCTCTGGCGAAGTGCTAGCTCTTCTCCACGGCCTTTTGTGCCTCACGGGGTGCAGCTTGGCAAGGTGAGAAAGGAAGGACAGCAAAGAGGAAGACCTGCCCCATCATGACAGAGAACACGCAGCAGCTGCCGCAGCAAAGAAGAGGGCCGCGAAACTCAAGAGCTCAGAAGCAACAGACGTGGTGGTCACCCTTGCACATGGAGCTTCAGGAACTAACCACCCAGCAGCGCCTCTCCTCAGGGCGTCCCCGTGTCTCTTCCCTTACCCTTGGGCTCCGTTGCTGGCAGGCAGGAGCTGTAGGTGAGGAGACACATGCTGGAAGGCATTGCTGCTGCGTGCTGTGCTCCGCACCCTTCCTGCCAGCTCCATGAATTAGTCACACCTCCCCAACAGCACACGCTTCCTCCAAAACGTGCCTGGATGGGTGGTGTTTTACCGACTTGCACGTGCTGCAAATGTAACTCTGCAGGCTCGCAGAGAAGCAGGAGAAGCGACTTCGTGGCTCTGCTTCTTCCCTTCCCAGGTTCCCTGGGTATGGAGCTTCGCCTGCAGTTTTTCCACGAGCTGGCCTTTTCCACAGCTTAAATTGCACCATTGTTCTGCTTCCCCATTTCATCCAGGGATATCCTCAGTTCTCTTTCACTGACCTTCATTTCCATACCATCTGCACACAGATCAAGCACTCAGTGAACAAGGTGGGCTGCATCTTTCCATTCGAATGTGAAAACAAAATATTCTTCACACGCACATTATAAGAGAATATTCTGTTTGCTTTCAATGGCTGTTCCTTTCCAAAAGATAGTTAAAGTCTGTCAAAACCGGTATACTCCAAAAAAGTATTTCAGTTTTGTTAAAACAGTTTTTGGAAAAAGAAATACTTGCTGTAAAAACTCTCTTTGTGATTATACCTGAGAGTCAAATATAATCGCATAACTCCAAAAATTAATTTAAAACATAAAATATCATTGTATTTGCTTGCAAAGGCCATAAGAGTTAAATGTCACTCTCTTCCTACCACATCTCTTACTCCCCTCATCTTCAGGGAAAAAACCAAGGAATTCTCCCAGGAGGTGCCAGTTCACCTCACTCTCCAGGCAGAGGTTCAGAGGGAGACTAAATCTTGCTATCAATACATCTTTCTTCCGGAAGAGCCTTTTCTTCCCTTACAATTCCTCCTTCTTTCTTTCTGAAAGGTGAGGACCTACTAGGGGAGAAATAAAGCAGCTAGCATTTAAGTAGACATCATGACTGACCTGTCAGAGAACCCACCCAAGAGTGACCTGAAAATAATTATGGCCATAATAATCCTCTGAATACAACCACCACACTCTCCTGCTGTAACCTACAAACTGTTGTATTTCTACCCACATAAAGCTTAAAACAACAGCAAGGGAAAGACCCGTGTATTTGCTGTTTGCTTACACAGAGCAAGAACAGAGACAAAACTGTGTTGCAATTCATTATCTTCCCTGTTGAAAAGCTAAACTGGTTGTTTTTCCATCTCAGCAGTGCAGAGCTACTTGGAATGTGGGGGTGCCCAGGATCTCAGTGGCATCTGTCAGGTCACCAGAGGATAACAAATTTATCAGCTGTATAAATGACAGTATTATGTACAGTCCTTTATTTCCTTAAATGAAGAAGCAGAAGTTATGGCCAAAATAATTTTTTCCTCTCTTAAAATTCAGTGGTTGTCTAATTTTAGCTGTAATGTATGAAGAAAAACAGCAGGTGGAGATCTACTATTGTACTATATTTATATTACAATAGCTTCTTGGTTACCTTGTACTGGACTGAGACGTGACTGTACTTTGGTATTGCATAAATACAAAATGAAATGGTGTTTCCTGCCACAAACAACTTGCAGTCTAGAGTAGCATTAACGCAATCCCCTCAAAGAGAAAGCACTTTTATATATAATAAACTCTAGCATGATTTATTGCATGTTTTCAGTATTTTGTAATTGAATATGGCCCAAATTTCAGCTTTACAAAATCATCCAGGACAAAAAAGGCTCACCACACTCCCAAGGAAACTAAGAAATTAAACAAAGCATTGCTATACACAGTATGGCTATTTGAATAACTGAGGATGCCAAGAACGCTAGTTAAAAACACTTGAAAAAGTGTAATGCACGAATAATTGGAAAAGCATCAAAGGAGTTTAAGATTAGGTTTAAAGCATGATTCACCACATTTATTTTTACTCCATGCATTTTGGTTTTGGTAGTATATTGTAGGTGCATTTTGGAGTTTGGCAGGCTCCCTGGTTTTGAGGATTTTCTTGTTTTTCAAGGAAGAATAACAAAGTGAATTTCTCAAATGCGAAGGATTTGATTTTCGGTGATTGTAAACCATGCTTACAGGATAGCAGAATCTATTCCATGAAGCACAGACTTCAGAAAAGACTTCAAAAGCCATGGTGAAGGTCAGCAGCATGTAAGCTCCAATGGTGATGCTGGGGTGAAATGGCTAACATAACCCACAGATGCACGAACCAGGAAACACTGCATAAAACCAAAGGTACTCAAAATATTCATGCCGTATTTGTCACTCAGGCAATTACTACAGCAGTAACAGATTAGCTACTGGGTTTGAAGAAAGAACTACCACAAACAAGTTCCTTGGCATGTATTAAGCAAGAACTCAAACTATCAGTCATCCTTTCTGCCCGCCCAACCCCCCCCAAAGCCCTGTGGCACTTATTTTGCTGGTACCCCCCTAAAATCTATAGAAATGTTAATAAATAAAGGATATCAGAATCTTGCGGGCTTGAATAAACTTTAGCAGCAGGAAGAGGGTGAAAGTGCAGAAAGATGGAAATTCTGCCTTCAAGGAACAAGGAGTGAGGCTGGGAGACTGTGTGGCTATATGAGGGGGAGTTCATTTAAAAGCTTCAGGGAGCGTTCCCAGCACCAATGGACAGACACTTCCTTCTAGGAGCAAGTCCTGACCCACCAGAAACTTTGGCACTGCTAATCTATGGGTTTTCTGCATGGTACAACAGACACAGGAGTTAATTCAACAGACACACTCTGTAAATCAACAGCACTTCATTAGCTTAGATAAGTAGACAAACTAATAAAAAGCCCTTCCCCAACAAATCTAGTCATTAAACTTTGATTTAGCAGAAATTTAACAAGAAATATAACAGCAGATAACACTTGTGTTAGGGACTGATTGTACGCAAAAGCAGAGATTTTTCATTTTAAATGGAAGCCATTTAAATGGCTTCAGAGGTATGAAAGAGTAACAGTTTCAGAAGAGGGCATCTTTAACCCACGTGGGAAACAATTTGTCTCCATCGCAAAACAGGTTGAAAAGTCTGATTTAATATCTTCCAAATCTACTACCACCTGAGCAATCTGAGAAACAGCATTTCAGCCAAATGCAGGCAGACATCGCTCTCAGTCTCACCAGGACTGGCAGAAAAAAAACACTGAAGCCATGGGATAATTCCAAAATGTCCCACTTGAAAACCCAGCGGGTTCTGAAAACATCGGTAAATTCTGAAAAGCTACATAAGATTTCCCCAGTGTTGAAAACATCGTCAGGCATTTCAGAGGTTTCTAGAAGTCATCCCAAGTGTCAGGTAAATCTCAGTGGGACCTGGGGATCTGAAGCCTTTAGAATCCCTCAGCTTCTCAGCAGGGATGCACTCGCGTCCTATGCCTACCCTGTATGTCCTGAGACCAGGGCATAATTTGATTTATAAGCTGCATGAGTAAAAGGAGCATGAAGACCAGAAAACAACTCCTTTGCCAACCTCACAGTAAAGAGGTCAGTAAATGGATTTAGAGTCAGAGTAAGCAAAAGAGCCTCTTCTTTTGTGCTTAGAGAAAGTGAATGAAAGGAGAATTATTGGAAACTACCTCTGATTTTGGTGTAGCCATTATGACGACTCAGGAGACAAAGAATCACAGACAGTGTGGATGATAATGCAGTGTTGAAGCCACCGTCTGGCCCAACAAAGCCTTGATCTGAAGTAGTGACATATCTTTCTTTGCACCTGCATCCTGGAGCATGTAACTCACTTGCAAAGATAAATATGTGCCATCTCACACACGCACACAGACACACAAACACATATATATCAATAGCATTGTGCTATTAGCATTAATCCAGCAGATGCATCTTCATTTTATGTCTGAAGTCCTAAGAATGCCTGCTTCTCCAGGTAATGTTTCTCAAAGTTTTCTCATTTCTAGATAATCAATTTCTTCTGGCTGAATCGGCACCAAAATAGAGGAGAGAGAGAGGGAGTTCCTGCTCTAAACAGGTATTTAGGGACACTATATAAAACCTGACTTCCACCATCCATTCCTTCTCTTTATTTATTCAACAAAAAGGGGGAGTAGGATTCAGTCCCAGGTTCTCCAATCAAGACAGAAGCCCATAAATTCAAGTGCCAACACACACTACAGTACGTACACGAAAATACATTTGAATACACAGACCTGCTTATGGAACTATCAGTACACCATCCACCTGTGCTCAGCTACATTAGGATCTGCTCACAGTTTAGATAAGAAATCAACTGAGGCATTTAGCAGTACCTACAGATGGGCAAATCGCTCCTCTGGGACTTGCTCTCCAGGACTATAGCACTATGGATAGATGCTACAAATCTCACACAAAGAAAAGGCACCGATTGATACACTAGTAATAACATTCATATCCACAGATGAGAGAAGTGTTTTGGGATGCTCCCTCCAGGCTCTGGAGTGCCAGCTTCTTTTCCCTGCCCTGCCAGTGGTACCTTGCATAAGCTGTGTAGTGCTAGAGCCACTCATATTTAACTGTCTGCCATTTGTTGACTGGTGCAACTAGACCTTAGTCTCTGTTCTCCAGTCCCTCCTAGGGAAGAGGTGACTTGCCTAAGATTGTGAATATAACTCATCTAAGACTGTGAAGTGTTTTACCTTCCGCACAGTAAGGCTCCAGGTTCATATTCCAGGAGCAGAGTGGAGTGGAGCAAGAACAAGGACAAGGATCGACAAAAAAATGACCTAAGGTATCCAGTGCAAAGTGTTCATGGCCTGTGAGATCAAAAATTAACTCTGGCATCCTGAGCTGCATAAGACATCTATACAGCTGGCAATCATTTACTAGCTACACCTGTCCGTAACAGTATCAGCTAAACTCTGGATGTGAAAACTGAACCCAGGCACAAGACAGACTCTCAATTATCAAGATTGTAGATGGCAAGATTATTATTGTGTGGGAGACTCCACATTTCAAACAGCATGGGATGACACTGACTAAAGTTACACATTTTTCATTCCACCTTATGGTAAGGAGCAAGTGTTCCTGCTCCTCTGTGTGAAGTCCAAATTATGTGTCCGACACATGGTTTTGTTTAAAGAGGAGTAATTACTAATCCACACAGATTTCAAGGCTCATACCACAAGGTGGATAGAGATTTCTCAACTAGGGTGCCTTCTGCAAAACACTATGCACAGAGGAGCAACATCTGTACGTAACCATGAAATAGCTACATCAGTAACCACCAAGCACAGCAGTTTCAGCAAACCAACAGAGGGCAAGAGGTGGGTATAAATCCAGGAAAAAACTGGAGGTAACAGCAAAGCAGTAGCAGTAACCAGCTAATACGTCTGGACAGATAGGGCCATGAGAAAATAAAAAGAGTGCTGAAAAAGCCTCAATCCTCACCTCACTTCAAAGTCCCAAAGAAGACGAAGCATATAAGTCTACAGGGAACCAACAGGACACCTTCTATTGCAACCAGGAGAATTGCAGTGGACAGAATGAAATTTTCCATCAACACAAACAAGAAAAGGGAAACTGGTTTGAAGACCTTTATTCCTCACACTCTGTGAGGCCTGGAGAGCCACAGCTGAATGTAGTTGATGGCCACAAACCTGTGATGGATCGTACCCTGGGAACCATGGCAAACCACCATAGACTGATAAATGTGACATGGTATGAATTGCTAAAAGGAAAGACAGAGGAATCTGCACAGCATTTCAAAGGAGGAGGAGAGGAATGAAGAACTTGAGGAGGTATCAAGAAGCCCGTGTCTGTGACCCAGTCCTTCTGCAAGACTTTATCTTAATAACAAGACAGTTTGGTTTGGGAACTGGAAGGCTGCATGTTATTTGTCAACATATCGGAGGACACAGGGCACTTGAAATGGGAGAGTCTGGGAAGGGAACTGTGTGAAAACACAAGCAGCCAGCCAAGTTGTTAATAAATATTTTCTTTGTGGTTCTGTTTTTTTTTAACTAGAATATTTTTATTTTTTCTTAAATCTGAGTGTAATTTTTACCCAGTTAAACCTATTTAAATGACACATGAAAAGATGGCCATCCATTTTAAAGCCCAGATTTACAATAACCTATAAAAATAATTTGCCTTATATTACATTAAAAATAAATTGAAGCACAGTATACCTGTTGCCAGGGTCAAAAAGAAAAGAAAATTCTTGATTTAAAGAAAATTTGTTATTTAATTTTATTTAATTCTTTATTTATTCTTTATTTAAAGAAAACCAAGCACAAACTTAGAAAATATTAAAGCCAGAAAGCTTAGTTTCCTCTTCCAATCTGAATAATCATTAGGTGTGAGATTTATTACAATTATCACCTCAGTTCCTTAAGCTTTGTTTAATAAATATCTCAACTTTAAACATAAAGAATTTCTTAGATGTATTAATCATATTTCACTTACAAGAAAAATTGAAAATTCCAAGTTTTTCTTTTCCACTATTCCAATTCCACAAACGTCATCTGGAATAAACACAGGAATTATTTAATAAATAGGAAGTGTAATTCAACAGTTTACAAAATCATGACATTGAAAATTTATGTGGGTTAAATAAATAATTAAATGCATGTTAACTTACAGAACTATTTGTGTGTATATGTAGTGTATTCTCCTCACTAACAAAAAAGGGTTATTTTGTGAAAAGATTAGTCTTAGTTTAAGGTTTCTGAATGTTCAGCAAAGAATGAGAATCAATCTTTCCTTTATGGAAGAAAACCCTTAAAAAGTATGCCTACAAAATATGATTAACATCGCTTACTTAATTCAAATTTGCTCACTTGACAATTTAAATCTGTATTATAAATTATTTTGGTATGAATTAAACTACTATAAATTATTCAGAACAAACCATCCTGCTGTCATCCTCCAGCCTTTTATTGCTGTTACTCTGATGGTGCTCACCTCTGTGAGTATTATGTTTCAAAGCTTTTAGCAATGCGTCCCTGGCCATTTTCCCAGCTTTTCCTTATCCAGTGAGTGACTGGCTTCGTTTCCATTTCCTTCAGCCATGCCACTCCAAAGATATGGAAGTACTTCTGAGCGACAGAAAAAACACATTCCCAAACAACTATAGGTCCTGTTTCTTTTTCCTACCCACTTCCTTTGTGCCTCCATCCTCTGTGAGCTTGATGTTGTCCTGTCCCTAGGATCAGCATCTTCTTTTGCATGGGCATGTAAATATTAACATAACCTTCCTCTCTGCTGTACTCCTACAGCTGCCTTACTGACAATTTGATTCCAGGTTCCATCTTCCCTACCTGTGATTATTTTCCAAGTATGCATCCTCAGTATCCCGCAGATCTCCAGCTTGCAGAGAACAGGCTGAACACAATCACTACCACATTCTTCCCGTTTACCACTTGCTCCTTAAAATTTATTTTTCAAGATTTTAAGCTGTGGTGCCTTGTAGCCCCTGTGAAAGAATTCAGCAAAGGCTTTCTCCTCCTCCAGCTGACTATACCGGGCACTCTGTGGGTATGTAGTTCACTGATCCTTCCTCTTGTTTTTCCATCTCATGGAACACATTATCTTATTTACACAACTTAATTTCTCTCTTGCAATGGCTAATTCTCCTGGTCAACAACATTTATCTCAATAAAGCAACATCTGGGTATAAGGTCTGCAGAACATTTACTAGACAGAGCTTTTTTAAAAGGACTGGGAATAAATCAGAAAACAATTCAGCATGCACAGTCAGGACAGCAGAACTGTTTTCCCACCATATCAGGTCAAAAGGAAAAGTTGTGGTAAGTTTGTTCAAGGGCACCAAAGCAAAATAAGTCTTTTGTTTCTTCTGCTTTGAGTAACTGTGGAAAACACTAGCATTTAACTCCAATTATTTAACAATCATAGTCTATTCTTTAATGAGCATTTCATGTCAGTATTTAAGCATACAGAAACAAGTGTTAGTTCAGGTTCTGCAAACCTTTGCATCCCAAGCCAAAAATAGGTGTGTCCTGTCCTCTTGGTTGACTCAGTACTTCCAAATGATGTGACTCAACTGCACGAGTCTCATGAAAATCTAGGCTTCTCTTTTACCTTTTGGTAAATCCAAAGTTTTTAAATTTTTTTCCCATGCGCTCTGAGTTTCGTCAAAACAACCACCATTCCTCATTTATAGAGCAGTTTGGGAACGTGTCGGGTCCTGGAATTTGGGAATCATAAAGTGGTTAGAGCTGGAAGGGACCATATAGTTCCAACCCCCTGCTGTGGGCAGGGATGCCTTCCACTAGACCAGGTTGCTCAAAGCCCCATCCAACCTGGCCTTGAACACTTCCAGGGATGGGGCATCCACAACTTCTCTGGGCAACCTGTTCCAGTGCCTCACCGCCCCCACGGTAAAAAATTTACTCTTTATGCCCAATCTAAATCTACTCTCTTTCAGTTTAAAACTGTTGTCCCTTGTCCTGTCACTACAGGCCTTGGTAAAAAGTCTTTCTTATAAGCCCCCTTTGTATATTGAAAGGCCACAATAAGGTCTCCCCAGAGCCTCCTCTTTATTCTAGAGCCGGAATAAAGAAAATTGAGGGAGGAAACAGACACAGTTGTGATACAAAGACATACTGGGGAGCATTAGGTGAAGAAAACTCAGGCAACAAATGTGTGGCAGTGGGATGAAGCTTGTGAAGGCTGCACAGCAGAGGAGAGGCTGCGGGACAGCACTGCAAGAACTGGAAGGCATGGCACGGCCAGGGCAGGGCATGAGGACGGCCAGCTGAGGCTGCCCACGAAACCTCCGTCCTTTTTGCTTCCTACCGCTCCATCGTCCCCGACTTAAGCGCAGACGCTGCCCTTCCCGCGAGCAGGGCTGCACCCCTGTGGCAAGACCCAGCCATGCCCAGGCCCCGCTATATGGCCCCTGTCGCCATGGCGCCCGGCCAGAGACCCGCTCCCGCCTCTCCTCCTTCCTTCCAAGTCCCTGAACGGGGCCAGGACCCGGGGCTGAGCTCACACCCCGGGGGCGGGCAGGGACGAGCAGCAGGGAGAAGCCGGCGGCAGGGCAGGCCTCG
>VYXH01011098.1:94344-129823 GCA_013397275.1 Burhinus bistriatus | reverse complement strand
AGGGGGGCCGGGGCCGGGGTGCGCTCCTTCCCCAGCCCCCGTGTCGGTCGGGGGTGACAGGGGTGGCCGCGCAGGCCGGTGACAGCGGGTGCGGGTGGGGAAGCCGGTTCTTTCGCCTTCGCCTCTGCCCTGGAGGAGGGCGCAGCACCTGGCCGGGGCAGTGTGGGACGGCTGCGGTGGCCAAGCTGGGTGGAGGAGAGGGGGGGTGCCGGCCGTGGCTAAACGTGTTGGGTATGTCTGGACTGCCTTTCTGTCCCGGGCAGGTGATGGGATCATGAGTGAAAATGAGGGGGATCTCCAGCGAGATGGGCCGGAGGCAGCCAAACCCTGCGGGGCCATTTCGGACTTTTTCATAAGGGAAGCTTCTCCTCCAGGCTGTGACAAGGAAGTGTCCTCTCCGAGGCCAGACCTTCTCTCCCCAGAGACGGGGCAGGAGAAGAGTTCTCGCTGCGGCTTTCGGAAGAGGAAGGAGACAGTGGTGCACCAGCGAGCATTCATGGGAGAGAAGCCCTACATCTGCATCGAGTGCGGGCAGAGCTTCAACCGCAGCTCCGATCTGATCCGCCACCAGAGGATCCACACCGGGGAGAAGCCGTACATGTGTGCTGACTGTGGCAAGAGCTTCAGCCGCCGCTCCCACCTCATCCAGCACCAGCGCGTCCACACAGGTGAGCGGCCGTACCAATGCAAGGACTGCGGGAAGAGCTTCAGCCAGAGCACCCACCTGGTGCAGCACCAGCGCAACCACACTGGCGAGAGGCCTTATGTCTGTGCCAAGTGTGGGAGGAACTTCTACCAGAACTCAGGCCTGCTCCGCCACGCCAACTTTCACACGGGCGAGAAACCCTACAAGTGCCCCCAGTGCGGGAAGCGCTTCAGCGACAGCTCCAACCTCATTGCCCACCAGCGGCTCCACACAGGCGAGAAGCCCTACAAGTGTGCTGACTGCAACAAGTGCTTCAGTGAGAGCTCCAAGCTGGTCATCCACCGGCGTGTCCACACAGGTGAAAAGCCATACTTGTGCCCTGACTGTGGAAAGAGTTTCAGCCAGCGCTCACACCTTGTGCAGCACCGTCGCACCCACACTGGGGAGAAGCCCTACAAGTGTGCAGAGTGTGGGACCTGCTTCAGTGACAACTCTACCCTCATCCGTCACCGTCGTACCCACACTGGGGAGAAACCTTTCAAGTGCTCCCACTGTGGGAAGAGCTTCAGTCGCAACTCCTACTTAGTCTCACACCAGCGGGTGCACGTGTGGTAGGCAGTGTCACTAGGTGTGGTTTGGGGGTGATCTAGGATGCAGCTCCTGGTCCAGGCTTGTCCAAAATGTGCCTAAGGGACAAGGGGGTGGACAAGGGGGTGACTACACCAGGGCCCCTGGATTATAGGCAGCTGGCCAGACCATCTTGCCCTTTTCAGTCACCTCCTCCTCCCAATGCACCTTGGACACAGACAGAAAGTGAGCAGTGGTTGCAGTGGGTAGTTCTGCATCCCAAGGCCCTATCATCCTCTTTGCCTAGTACTAGAATTGGATGCCATCTGCCATGTGGTCAGGGTGCAGATGGTTTCTCCCACCTGCCCGTGAGAGGTGTCTGCCTGGGAGCCTGAGGAGAGAACACACAACATGAGGTCACATGATGAGAAGCTGCTGGGTCATGCCACATATGCATGAGTGGTCATGGCAAGGGAAATAAGATGGGAGATGGGCTTGCATTAAGGGGCTGGCTTCTGCTCGCAGCTGAAATGTTGTGACTTACATAATATTGCAGAAGTCTATGGAAGCTCACCATGCTTGTGGCCTAAACCAGCTCGGTGTCTCATACAGCAGTCAGGAACGTCAAAGCTAAGTGAAGTCATGCTGAGAAGCTGGAGACTCTGCGTTACGCTTATACAGTGTGCGGGCCAACTTGAAGCACAGGCAAAGAGCACTAGAGTCTGCTTGTAAAAGGAACACGTAGGCATACCCTGAACCAGAGGAGGAAGGCTTGCCTGCCAAGGTGTTCTGCAAATGCTGCTTGGGTGGTAGGAATGAGGGAGCTGCAGGATAGGGATATGGCCTGTTCTGGAATCTCAGAACTGGTGGGTAACTGATGTAGAAAACTATCATACCTGGAGGCTTAAAAAGAAAATAATCACAATTCTACTTGCTGCTGCTAAGACTGTGGTACACAACTTGACAGGTGTATGGAGGTCGCCTGAGAGTTTGTACGGGTAGCCTCCTTGTTCTGCAGAATTAGGATTCACAGATACAGTTCAAGTGGGCTGGTGTAAGCTGTGTTGCAAAATAGCACAGAACAACAGTGTACTAGGACTGGCCTGATTCCATATCAGTATTTCTCAAGTCCCATTTTGACCAGTGTGTGTGTGCACGTGTGTGTAAATAACATCTGTATGTATGTAATCACGTATGTATGAACTAGCTTTTATACTACGTCTATCTTCACACTCACATGTGAGCGATCATGCGTACACACACCATGGAAGTGGTCAAAATGGCCAGCTGTGTGACACAGCACCATATCAGTACTTCTCAAACCGCTAAACATACTGTGTATACTGGCATTTCTCAATAAGAAGCTGGGAGAAATAGGTTTTGTACCAAAACATCTGAGTTTTCCTATCAGGACATTCAGTTTTACACTGATTACTTTGTGTGTGTGTATAAGATCTGGAATTGAGTTTTTTTATTTATGTATCAATATAAAGGTGTGTGGCCCCTATGGTTGCGAGGAATGATTTCTAAATGTTACTCAGCGTAGTGCTCTCCCCCTCGTTTTACACAGGTACATATCAGTGGCAGTTGTAGGATGTACCCCCCTCATGGTTTTAACTACAAGGAATTGCAGTGCAACACTTTACATTGTTAATATTTTTGACTGTTTTGCTGCTTATCATTTTAGTGACGATACCAACTGGTGTGCTTATCCAGCATTGCTGGAGTTTAGAAAAGATTTCTGATTTTGTGATGTACCTTACTAATCCTGCAACTGGCTGTATGGCTTCAGTAGGTCTCTGGAAAAAGGAATGCAGACTGAAGTCAGTGAAAAGACTGGAGCTGTGTTGGGAAAGAGATGAAGGAAACAAAGATGGTAAGAAGATCTGTGGATTTGAGCAGCTGCTGGCCAGGGACGCTTGTGAATGGTTTGTTCTACAGAACTTGCTACTCTCCGAGGGATTGCAGGGATCCCTTCTGCAAGCCCCAAGCCACTTCTTGACACTCAACTGCTGATAAAATGTTATTTTCATATACTTCAACAAAAAGGAGCTGTAGAGGGAGAATGAAATTATTTGCAGCTCCTAGAGGAACAAGGCACCATTATGTGCAGCTGCTCAGGGAAGTAGAAGGAACTTTCAGAAATGGGTGGGCTTTGTTTACACAGGAACCAAAGCCTTCATTTCCAACTGCACATTTTTGCTTTTAGCTTTGGGGGGGTTTGTTTGTTTTTTGGTTTTTTTTTTGTGATTTTTTTTTTATTTTTTTTTTTTTAATGAACAGCTTCAAACCAATGACTTCTTGATTTCTATTCCACTTCTGGAAAGTGGTTTGGAAATGTAACTAATGGTCATCAAATTGGTTCCAGAAGCATCAAGATTTTCATTTGGTAGCAGACTCTCAGAAGGTACAGCTCTCAGTTAGTAGGCTGATATTTAACTGAATTCAAAGGTTATTCTGCAGTCCAGCTGTAGAACTGATCAATTTGTGTGGGTCTATCTCATTCCAGTTTAAGTTTCCTAAAGGAAATCTACAGCACTAGAACTGTCTGTTTGGCTGGGAAGCCCTTTTTGCCAGGGAAAGGCATCTTGTGAATGCAACTTTTCTTTTGGCAATCTGAATTGAGTCACTGTAGCAGATCAATGAAATCAAACCCAGGTCTGCACATAGCTGAGCTCAACTTGAAGGGAAACCCTCACATCAAGATTCTGGTTTGAGAAGCCAGCTGCCCCTGAATATGCCTTTGCAGCAGTCCTCAGAGCATTTATTTTCCTTTCTACATGCTTTGTGAAGTGCTGTGTATACTTAACAGTGCTCTGTGAAGTAAAAGGGTTGACATACGTTTATTTCTAAGATCTTTTTGAACTTATTTAAAACTGTATGCCAAATCAAAGTGGCCTTAGGGTTCACAGCACATTGCCAGCACAGTAGTCTTAGTGGCTAGGACTGGATTGCTCACCAGTGTAAGCACATTTCTGGAGTTCCTTTCTACAGCCACTGTTAAGTTTCACTGTTCAGTGTCACTTGGCTGAAATAATTCACTTCCCCTAGCCTGTCTGCCCTTTACTATTTGTGATCATCTAGCTGAAGAGGAGAATCTGGGCACCACCCTTCCTTTGCTGTTGCAGACAGGGTATGTTCCTCTTATTCCAGGGATTTAATTGCTTTGTTGGCAGCACAAACTCATAAGCCAAATTCAGAAGGCAGAGGTATGGCCATGTGCAAAAGATCAAGAACCAGAAGATTTACTTTCACAGCAGCTATCTCACTGGCTTCTCTATTAGCTGTCTCCTCCCTCAGGATCATAGTGGGAGACTACTGGAAAAAGCAAAAGGCAGTTACCTACTATCATTTCAGTAGACCATCCCTAGCACACTCCATCCCAAACCCATGGTTGCCAGCTGGTGCCCAGATCCTCCTGCCAGCTGAGGGAGCTCTGTAGAATACTGTAAATTCCTGTTGTGCTAATGGTGCTTAGATACTACAGTGACACTATGGCACTTTAGAAATACCTAAGATAGACAAATGGATGAATGACATCTCTGAAATAAAGTTTTTCACCCTAGTGTTCTTTGTTATTCCATCTTTTTTTCTTTCTTTCTCCCCAGAGTGACCTCCTGAGCATCACAGTTTCTTGGCCCCTGGCAGGACCAGATTTGGAAATATGTGTCATCCTTCACAGAGTGACAACTGTTACTTAGCACAGCTGCTGTGCAATGCAAATAAGAATCCAGAGGTCAGGGGTATTCTTACAAGTGGTCTTCATCTAACATTTCTGCATGAATATGAAAAGCCAGAGGTTGGCACACAGTGCTCACCATTCCTTTACGAGAGAAAGTGGCAGAACCTTATTCTGCAGTGACACACCATCCTGCCGGTAGATGAATCTGGTTCTAGCAGAGCCGCAGCTGCTCTGAGGAGATCACCTTCCCAGTTCTGTCACCTGGGTTGTATGGGATCTAGTTTTCCAGTCCCCTGCTGGGGACTGAAATACAACTTCTTTTACATTCCTCTTTGCTTCATTGTTTATGACTGGGAAAACAGATTTCTTTTGATCTTGGATAACAGGTGTGTTTTGCGTGTTTAATAAATTTTAACAATTATTTTATGTGTAATTTCTAACGCAATTTTTGAGATATATCAAACAAACAAAGCTGCCATTGCATGCACAGCAAACTGTGTTCTTTGTGGCCCTGTTTCCCCTTTACCCCAAAACCAGTGGTCTGAATAGCCAAAGACACAACAACAGGAGCCCTCATCTCTGAAAAAAGGAAAATAAAGGATATTTCAAGGAGATGGAGCAAACAGAGGTCAAAAGAGGCACTGCTGGCATAGTCAGGTTTGCTGCTTTTGCTCTCGTGTCCCAAACTCTGGAGGGCCTTTAGCCTTTCCATGCCAAACCTCATACATCTCATGTCAGCTGATCTGCCTCTCAACTGTCCCCTCCCTTTTCTCATTCAAGGGCTTGCTGGCTTTCTTAGTAGAAAATGCATGAATCCACGTGATAACACTGCTTTTGCAGACTTGATGGACTTTGACTACTGTCTGGTTTTCTTCTCACAGGCCTGGCCTGCTTGGAACACTCATTCACATGAACAGATGTGAGAGCCTGGGAGCCAAAGAGCATAGGAGCCAGGCTTCTTAGGGGAAGCAGAATTTTCCTCTTTCTTCCTGAGGCTTTCTATGGAGTTATTGGTAGCTGCAGGTAGCTGACTCTGTGCGTGGGGGACACATTGGGATGGGTGGGACAGCATGGTCAGAGCACAGTAACCGTTTGAGAGTAATTGAAAGCACCCATCAATTAAAGCAGGCCATACCAGGTCCAAACATCCTCACAGATGCAGAGAGTGCAAAGATGTGCGAACTGCATTGTTTCTTTCCCTTTGGTACTCTTCTGTGCAAAGCACAGCTCCATTGGATCTAAAGGTTGGCATTGCTTAGAAGAGACTTATCTGAACAGCCGTACAGATGGGCAGTTCAAAATAACTACCACACCACAG
This sequence comes from Burhinus bistriatus, assembly GCA_013397275.1. Classification (NCBI taxonomy): domain Eukaryota; kingdom Metazoa; phylum Chordata; class Aves; order Charadriiformes; family Burhinidae; genus Burhinus; species Burhinus bistriatus. The sequence continues at coordinate 123,610 of VYXH01011098.1, read as the reverse complement.
CAAACCTTGGCTGCACAGCCTCGAGGAATGGACCAGAGTAACCTTCATCCGAAAAAAGCAAAGCTGCTCTCACAGAACTCACAAGAGGGCTTGGGAGGCCAGACCAAGGAAGGTTTTTCTGCTTGGAAATGCAGCTGGTCTGACCCCTGACAAAACTTACTTGGAGAGGTTTCTCTGGTAATAGTGCAAGCACAACTGGCCTGCAGAAGCCTATCTCCCTTCCCCGGGGCATGGGTAAGGGTAATGGCACGGCATTATTAAGAAGGGCAACACAGCCAAAGTAAAGGCATCACAAAGCATTTTGCCATCTCAAAGGTGAATGGTTGAAACAGGCCACCATGTCAGGGAAAGGGTAAGCGGAAGAGGTTGAAATGGGATGAACATCTAGGAAGAAAGACTGGGGAACTGGATTTCCTGAGGCTGCTGGGAAGACGAGGTGATTTGGAGGTGGTAACAATTGTATGGGAGAAGGGTCACCATTCTCTAGACCCCCAAGTAATTGCTCCCTCATATCTGCATCTCTTTTTTTTTGCTTTCCAGAGCTCTTGCAATTCTCCTGCTGCTGGTCATATGTTGCTTTGGGCCATTGCCTGTTACATCTCTACCTCAAGCTGACCTTCACCAAAATACTGGAGTGTGCTCTCCCATCTTTAAGCACAGAATCACAGAGGAGGCTTCTCTTCATCAGTCCCTATTCTGTCAATATTTTCCCTCATAAAAGGGTAGTCTCTGCTTGCTTACCCCAAATGACCCCAAAGCACGTACAACATGCATCTGCCTTTACAGAAGGCAAAGCTTTTGACAGACCTATGTCATTTGATCTGCCGTTTCCCAGCCTTAGCAGAAGGTCTTCTTTTCTAGGATAAGGACTGAGAAGTTGCTGCCCACAGCTCTGCACCTGGCTGTTGTGCTTAAGAAGACAACTGCTTTCTTTTCTTGCCTGATTTCTTAAACAGCTGACCTTTCAATTCTCTCTATGCCTTCAGGCAGGTAGAAATACCAAGCAAAACAGGAAAAACAGAGTTTACATATCGTATGCGTTAGAGAGATTGCAAACATCTTCCCAATTCATTGGATGTATGATCAAACCTTTTTGTGAACCTAGGGTCAAACAGGAACCACAAGCTGCTTTATTAAAAAAAAAAAAAAAGATCTTTTAACAATAATTACAAGAAGGGAAGCAGCAATGGGAATGCAGGAGGCAGGAGGGTGGAACAAAACTTTTTTCCTTGTGTCTAGAGAGAGAAGAATTACAATCACTGAACAAAAGTCCTCACATTTCTTAGAAAGGTGAAAGAAGTTGGAAAAATATGATGGTACTTCTTCTGGACCCTTGAAATCTAAGGACTTACCTGGCATGGTCGACAGTGATTTATGTCTCAGGCATATTCTGAGCACAGAGGTTGGTGTGAAAGCATTCAGAGTTTGCCTTAGGGCAGCCACATCCTGCCCTAAGCCTCAGGCACTTGCTTTCGTTTGGCTAATACTTGATGTAGCTGCTAATGCTAATTTAACTGTGGGTTTCAACTGCAGCTTCCACCTCAATGTGTACGGAGCCACTGATGCCTTAAGAAAGGGTGAATTCCTTTCTGAAGAAATGTAACCTGAGAAGATGCTGAAATTCCTCAAGCTCTGAAGCTCTTCATGCTTCGCCTTCATTGTCATCAGTGCTCAAGCCAGCCAGCTCCCAGCAGGGGCATTCCTGGGTAGGGAAGCAGTAAAGTGCCAAGTCACAAGTAGGAGGGGGAGAAAAAGGAAATGAGTGGTATTTAAAAATACTCATCCCAGGAGGCATGAATCATGAACTGAAGAGAGAAACCAGAAGAAACCCAGATATGGCTTGGAATACAAGACAAAATGAATAATTACAGATGCTCCCCTCCAAGCCTATGAGTAGGTGAAAATCATGTCACTGCTGCTGTGATCACGTAGGCTAGTGCTGGTGCATCACAGCGGTGGTATTGTTTTTCTAGAGTTGAGAAGAGGTGTTCTTCTGGAATACATCCACAAATTGGTACTTCACTCTGTACCATGAAGCTATTAGATTCATGTCTGTGAAGAACAGTCTTCAATTTTCTTGCTTGGTGCTAGCACAGCCTCCATATCTGCAGTACCCTTCCAGCACTTAAAAATTACGGTAACTTTCTCCCTAATCTGCAGAGTAAACAACATACATCAGCTGAATAGCATACACTGCCATTAGCTTTTGTTGCAAAACCATCATGTGAAGGAATGCTGAAGTAAAGCTTGCGTGAAGATGTTTTGTGCTGGTATCTGTGCACAGTGAGGTTTGCTCTCCTGTCCCTTATGAACACAGGCAAAGGATTCCTGCCTCCTCATTCACAAGGCTCCTTCAACTGGCTGAGAAGTTTATATTTCTTGTAGCAAATACGTATGTCCGAGGCTGGGCTTTCATGACTTCCTGCTATTGCGAACGGCTCTTGCTGACTTGTGACAGCAGATTACATCGGATGGCTGAGGCTTTTGCCATCCTCAGCCACCCACTGGCTTATTTTTAACTTGGATTGCTTCCCTGATCCAGCGCTCAGCACAGGTCCACAAACAGCAGGGTTGGCACAAGTGAGGGAAAATTGCAGTCTGGGGCGAGTGGTAACAAACATCCGAAGGGCTCAGCGGTTCCTTAAGTAAATATTCCCGCCATGCAGTCCACTTCGTGAAACAACAGCCCTGGGGGAGCAGCAACGAATTAAGAGAAAGCAGAACAAGGGCATTTCACAGAAATGTACCTTTTTTTGCACACAAGGAATATTTCCAGAGGTGGACCAGCTTATGAATCTTTTCCAAATATACATTACGCGGCTGGAATCGGTGTTCATCTCTTGCTAAGGACCTTTGAGGAGTGGAGCTGCCAGGTTTGTACTACCCGGCTCATCCCACTGAAGCTATGGTTCGACCTGCTTTTCTCTCAAAAGCAGCATGAGTGTCCCTCATCCCCTCCTCTGTGTGTCCTCGTGGTCATTTACTCCCGTGCTCTGCTTCCTGTGCTAGTGCAGCTGTGTGTGCAACTGCATCATGACGCAGATTGGAAAGTTTCAGTGGCTGAAGAGTAATAGTTCCCCACTCTACCCTCAGTTATTTTTAGCCGAATCAGTTCCTGATCCAATCCACTGTACGGACACACAAACAGCTGTGTCAGTATGACAGGGGGAAAATGTTTGAAGGAAAGGGAGGAGGCTTAGATGAGTTTAATCATCACTGGTACCAAATGGGGAAACCACAATCATGAATGATTGCTTTAAGTGTCCAGCAGCAATTATTTAAACTTCTCTACAGCCACCTGTCTTATTCCTTATTGAAGAAACAAGGCCTAAGGAACTTCACAAGTCTATGCCACTGAAAGAAAATAGCATTGTGCCTGGTTTAGCTGCACCTTTCTCAGTGAATCAAGGGAATGCAAGGAGCCTAAACAAGTCTGCCGCAGCAGCAGCAGCAGCTAGGGTTCCTTACCTGCTTGTAGTTTTGCCAGCCTGTGCGCTTAAATGTCAAGTTTTGCAGAGATCGAAGTTTGCCGTCTCAGTAGTTTGTCTGGACATCAGCCACGAGTTACCTAGAAGTGTGCAAAATATGTTTAGAAAATGTTCTAGAGATGATCTTCTGGCATTTTAGAGCAACACGAGGCTTGCTTTGAAACACTGTAAGTATTGCAGTACAAAAAGCAAGCGGCACCTTCTCTGCTCTGCAAAAGGGAAGTGTTTTCATGTTCGTACCCTGGGACTCTGGGTAACCCTGACTGCTTCAACCCCTGCTCCCTTCCTCCATCTAGTACACGCTTGCAGATTGGATAAACAAAGAAAAGTCCTTACTGAGTTGTGGCAGGTTGGCTTTGTCTCATGTGCTGTTGCCCTGTCCTGGAAGTTGGTTTTCTTGTCACAAGTGGTTTGATGCAACGTGGATAGATTTTGTTTTCCATTGTCTCTTTCCCTGAGCCTTTTGCTGCCGGGATGCTCACTCCTACTTCCATTCATCCCTCCCTAGTGGTGTGCTCTGACAGACAATGCAAGGGAAGGGATGGGGAGTCAAGGCTGATTTCCTTCTGTGTTCATGGGGAGTTATCGTGACTTTTGTGGGAAAAGCATCTTCTCTTTGTGCTCAGAGTAGCAGGTTAAAACCAGAGAGCTGGTATATCCTCCAGCACCTAGAAGTGAGGACTAAAAGAAAGGCTTAATTAGGGGCAGGAAGGTCCCGCGCCTGGATGTCTGTCCCATACAGCCTCCTGTCCCAGCCACAGAGCAGGCAGCAGACCAAGACGGCAGAATCCAGATCTCCCTGGCAAGGAAGACCATCTCAAGCAGGAGGAGCAAGTTCCTCCTCTTACACAGGCTTGGTTAAGGAGACAGCACAGGAGAGCAGCCATAGCTGGGGCGGCACAGGGGATCCCAGGGGCATGGAAAAGAGAAAAAGAGAGTGATGGGAGGGATTGCTTTTCTGGTAATTTCCCAGGGAAAAACACAGTTTAGGGTAAGTTTCTTACAAGTATAGGAAACTTAATTTGATACTGTTCTTTCAATAACATGACCTATCTACAAGTTTAATTAAAAATCAAACATAATAAGAGCCAAACCAAAGGTAAGGCCTTAGCCCAAAGCAGAAGCTGAAATTACTTTCCTTCTTCCTTTAACGATACTTTGCCTGGTTTCTAAACATCACTGTTAGCTTCCGTTTGAGAGTTCACCATACGACTGGATTAAAGCATCTGTCTTGGTTTGGAGTACAGTATTGCCGCACATGCACCTCGGGTGAAGGAGTGACTCAAGTGAAAACATGTCAGACAGAGCATGTGCAATGGACCTTGTGTTTCAATTCATGGCTTCCCTAGAAAGCTCGTGAAGGTCACAAAGGCCTCTGTGGTCTTAGAGGCGGAGGCTGAGAGAAAAAAGGAGGGAAGATGTTCCACTGCAAAATGTTGAGGGAAGAACAAAGAACTGCCTGAACGTGTATGTCCAGAGCTGCACTCTGTGGACAAAGATGCTAATTTTGTACTATTTAATGATACTACATGAAAAGCCACAAAAAAAAAAGCTTAAATTCCAGTTAGCCAGCTCCTACTTACACATTATATAGTGGTCAAATAACATGCCTGAGACACATGCTAAATACTGACCACTACAAAAACACAGTTAGTAATACTGAAGCACAATTTAAAGATGGAAAGTATAATTAACAATCTAGACATTTATTCAGAAACAAAAAATCTGCTTAGTCAATTAAAATCACTTACTGGGGTATATGGCATGCTTCTCCTAAAGGGTGCCTGAGCAATTGCTGCTGTGGGCAAGGAATGATGGGGATATTGTTAGCTGAAGACTTTTCTCCACCCAAAGGCAAAAGTACAGAAAGGATTTATAGAATAGTTTGGGTTGGAAGGGACCTTTAAAGGTCTTCTAGTCCAACCCCCCTGCAATAAGCAGGGACATCTTCAACTAGATCAGGTTACTCAGAGCCCCATCCAATCTGACCTTGAATGTTTCCAGGGGTGGAGCATCTGTCACCTCTCTGGGCAACCTATTCCAGTGTCTCACCACCCTCAAAGAATTTCTTCCTAATTAATTCCACTCAAAATAATATGTAGAGTTGTCAGCCAAAGAAATGCCACTGCAACAAAGGTTCAGCAAAACATTTGACCTCCTACAGCATTTACTTTAAGACTGAAAAAAAAAAAAGGATATGCAAAAATCCATTATTTCTTCTGCCATCAAGAAAAAACTTTCTCAGGAAGATAATGTGAAAATTATGAAGAATACTGGCATGTTATCTCTTTAGAAATGCAGTCTGTCTCTTGAGCAAGTGGTCTTGCAGCAAGCACAGGAGCAGCTGAGAGTGCAGGAATGCTGTTTGGCTGGGGATTGGCTGCTGCAAGGCTTGATTGGGCAGAATCAGGAGGGAAATGTCATGCTAAAAGATCGGTCGCAGATAGAGAGGGGAAACCAGAGCAAAGACAAAGCAGAAAACTGGCATGGCAATTGTTCGGGGGCTGGATTGATTGCAGGCACCAATGTGAAAGGCATCCAAGATGATCACCTGTTGTAAGTCCAGAGGAGGGCCACGAAGATGATCAGAGGGCTGGAGCACCTCTCCTATGAAGACAGGCTGAGACAGTTGGGGTTGTTCAACCTGGAGAAGAGAAGGCTCCAAGGAGACCTTACAGTGGCCCTTCAGTACCTAAAGGGGGCATACAGGAAAGCTGGAGAGGGACTTTTTATCAGGGAGTGTAGTGATAGGTAATGGTTCTAAACTGAAAGAGGGTAGATTTAGATTAGATATTAGGAAGAAATTCTAAGAGGGTGGTGAGACACTGGAACAGGTTGCTCAGAGAAGTTGTGGATGCCCCATCCCTTGAAGTGTTCAAGGCTAGGTTGGATGGAGCTTTGAGCAACCTGGTTTAGTGGAAGGTGTCCCTGCCCATGGCAAGGGGGTTGGAACTACTCTATCTACTTCCAGCTCTAACCATTCTATGATTCTATGATTACGGATTTAGTAGGCATAAAATGGGATTAAAAAGGAAAACATGAGGTATCTTCTTGTTTCATATGCTGGTGTTTCTGATGGTGGAACTCCATGGCGCAATCGCTCTGGCAGCAAGCTTTCTGTCCTTACCTAACCCCAACCAATCCTTCCTACCTCTGAGCAACAGCACATTAGCATCCATTCTTTCCCCAACTTTGTTCAACAGGGAACTATTTACAACAGGGCAGTTGTGCTATTGAGTGCATGTAACGAATAGGGCATTCAGCTGTGGTATGTGGCAGGGGGATGTGAGGAAAGGGATGAAACTGGAAAAGGGAACCTCTTAAACAGCAGAAGAATTTGTAACACAGTGCCACAGCCCCTGTCACACATACTGAAAAGAAAGGAGGGAAAAATGGTCCCTAAGAAACCAGGCTGACTGACTGAGAAAGGTAAACCAGCCCAGAATTACTTTCAGGTGAGAGGAAAGAAATTGAGTATGTTCATTCACCTCCATGGAGGGCCAGAAATGTTCAGGCACTGTTAAAGCCACAGAGGAGGATCCATTGGTTCAAGTTTACCTGCAGGAGGATGCAGGCTGGCTGAATCCTGCATGTTTTCCCAGGTAGTGCACTGAGTCTAATAAAACCCCATTTTGTTTTAACTTTTGATTTAGCCTATTAATTTAAAATAAAATTTTAAAATAAATATAAAGTTGATTTAAACAGAATCATTATTAGGAGTCACACCTAAAACATACCTTACAAGCCTAAGGCTGTATCTGTTCCTCCAACAACAACAAAAATTGGCTGGTGCCAGAAATACGTGGCAGCTAGCCTTGTTCCTTGCTGTGCCGGTGTGCGCACAGCATTCTGCTCAGTGTCTTTTCAAACAACCTGTCATCTCCTGGTAGAGACCCTCCCATCAGCTGCAGCACCTACTTTCTCAGTCTAAGAGACAGTGCAGAGACCCGTGACTTTTCTCAGAGATTGTCAAGGTCAAATGAGTGATTTCACACATTTATGTGAAGTCGTTTAGAAATTACTTGAAGATGAAGAGTTTTCCCTTCCTTGGGCAGGGTTTTTTGACTCACACGGGTATTTTGTGGCTTCTAATGAGTACATAGGGTCATTCTCTAGCTTTTCATGATTGTTTTGGAATTATTACAGGGGACCTAATTAAGCCCTCATATAACAAAATTGTAGTCTCATGGCTTAGCTAGAGTTGCATATGAACTTTTGCCTAGACTCTTTCTGACCCAGTGTCAGCCATCAGTACCACACAGCTTTCTCATGAAACGTCTCAACTATCTTGCTGCAACATCCCTCATGTGGCCTTTTCCAATATTGCACAGGTCAAAAGCTGGAGCATCATCTAGTGCCTGGCAGGGGAAATTTAACTTTCTGACAGGTTTAGATTACCACTCCAATTCCAACAGGTAGTGGAAAGAGCAGAACTGGAGTGGGGAGCATTTGATATTTTAAAATCAAGGGGGAAAAAAAACCCCAAACCCCCTCCTCAAAAAACCCCAACTAGTCATAGAAACATGGAATCATAGAATCATAGAATCATTTAGGTTGGAAAAGACCTTTAAGATCATCAAGTCTGACTGTAAACCATCCTAGTTTGCATGGTGCATTTGGGTCTGTTTTCCTTCCTTTATTATGATCATGACTGCAGCAGCCAGGTCCAATCTCTGAAACTGTGGACAAATCCACCACTCCTATATTTAGAGTTTGCCCCAGGAAATCAAAAAGCTGTGCAAATCCTGGCTTTTTTGGTCGCAGAAATGTATCCAGGGTTGACAAACAGCAAGGGGTAAAAAAACCAAAACAACCCCAAAAAATTAAATTGAAAGGGAAGAAAATTGTCTCAGAAGCTCTAAGGATAATAAGTNATACTGTGGCACCCAAAACTGAATACAGTACTCAAGCTGTGGCCTCACCAGCGCCGAGTACAGGGGTAATTGAAAAGGGACCCAATGTGAACTCTTCATAATACTATAGTCTGAGCTGAAGAAATGAGTCTAAATTTCTCTGCCAATACTTTCTCTACTAGGATTATTGAGTAGTTAACATTCACTAATAAATCATGTACAAGATTTAGATAAAACAATGCTACCTAAACCAAATAATAAACAGATTAAACAGGAAAAAAATGCCCTTCCACATAAACATCCATTTCAGCTGGAAATCTCACATTTTCCTTTGCAAACAAACAGTATGTCAACTTTTTCTGAAAGCAAGAAACCTTAAGAACAAATATTTTAAGAACACTGTAATTATAAAGTTGATAGTAGAAGGAGTGAAAGCTCACCTTTGTATGTTACATATTATTATCATTGTGGGTAACACCTGATCTAAAAGATTTTTATGAAGTCTAGAGGTCAGAGTTTAAATACTGGTGATGTATTTCATGCTGCAAAAGCCTCAGCCCACCATAATACACATATTTCATGACTCGACTGCATTAGGTACAGTCAACTGAGAAAAATACAAGAGAAATCACTGTGAATTATCCATATCACTAAGACACAAAATGAAAAATAGAAGAAAGCGTTCCCACCCCTACTCTGCAGTATAAACCAAAAATGTTGCACATAATACTACTGTAAAATCAGCCACCACAAAATTCAGTTCAGAATACTCCTTCCTGTTGCAGAGATAAAATATTTGAGAATGGACTGTTACATTGTTTTCTAATTACACATTTATACATTTTTATTTATAGTAATATGTATTATAATCAAATGTGTATAGTTACATTGAGACATTTATTTATAAATAAATAATTTTATTTAAGAAATTGTAAAAGCCTTTAAATTTTTCAAATTATTACACATACAGGTTTTCTACATAAGCAAGAAGAAATACAAGAAAAGGCGTAACCACAAGGACATATTTTGCCTAGAAGAGCTACATAGCCCTGGATAATACACGTCATCACAGCAACCTACCTCCCGCGTAGTCATTTGGAGTTTCACATCTCTAGTTCAGATTAAATACCAATGGCCTGATTCATTCTTACGATGAATTTCACTGTAAATAATTGTAAAAAGCACATTTAATACCATGACTCAGTATGCAAAACATCTTCTGCTCCTCCTGGCCAAAGCTTGCTATGCCCCACACCTACCTCCAGCAAAGGCTAAGTGTCAGCGCAATCAATAAATGGCCCCATGGCTTCCTAGCCAGGCTTCTGACACTCACTTTTCCCAAAGATTAACATCTGAACTAGTGAAGAGACCAGGATGATTTCCCATCAGGAACTGTAACAAGGAAAGCAGCCCCAATTATATTATGTTTTAAAATAGCTTCCCATACCCCCTAAAATAGAAGTCATTACAAACACACTGCAAATTTTCAATTTACGAGCCTTTGACTTTTAGGAGGGTGAAAACTAGTACTGAGGAGTCTATGAAAGGTCACAAAGAACAACAAAGATCTATTAATAGGCTTACATGTACTATACAGCAGTCTACCAATACACTGGAAATGTTCAGAGGGGCTGGAACTGGAAACAAATCTTACAACCACTTTTATGTCACTGAGATCAAAAGTGAGGAAAAGAAGACGAGAGACCACACTGGTATGAAATCTTTAATTCTTGAGAGTCCCAAGTGGTCAGCACTACATAAAACATTTATTAAAAATGTATGCCATTCCATGAATAACTTGTATGTATTATGTAAAATATTTATTAAAGATGAATGCCATTCCATGAATAGCTTGCATGCTGCTTGGTTCGAGTAACAACAATGCATTTATCCATTGTAAATGAAGTTCTGTCTTCTGCCCAACGAAATGTCTTTTATACCTCAGTCTATAACCCTTTTCATAAGTAAAGTTTATAAACACATTTTATACAACCACATTTTATACAACATATACTTTAAAATACAGCTTTCATGCAAACACATATAAAAAAGAACAATGAATACAGCTCATCAGTAGCTCTTGACAAGGGCTCAATGGGAGGGAAAGCAAATACAATAAAGAGAATAAAATGCCTGTGATGAAGAACCTCTAAACCTGGCCTATAGCTGGGGGACAACCATGTTTACATAGGAACATGTATTAGAGCTCAGGTTGATGTCCCACTAAGTTAAACCACTTCCCGTATTGCCCTTTGCATGATCCTATGCTGACTGAATAAACAAGAAGCAAGAAAAAGCAAGAAGACAGAGAAAGCAACACCAAAGGCCTGACACCTTCGGGGGGACAGGAGCAATAGCACAGCATCCCTACATACTTATTTCAAAATACAGCAGCTGCCAAGCTCCTGTTGCACATGCTGCCCTGGTGCAGAAGGGGTCTAGAGGGAAAATTTAGACAACTGAAAAAAAATCATCCTTAACTTTTACAGACAGGTATCTTTACATTAGGGGACCATTTCTGAAGCTAGATCCCATCTTCAAGTGTTTCTTGGCTATACTGAAGGGTTAGAAACACAACTTTAAAAACCACAGGCCTAGCTGGATCTTTTGTTGCAATAAAAAAATTATTTATTCCATCACTTTCCACTTCGCATACACAGACCCTTCTCTATCAAGATCCTCTGCCACCTTATGCACGTAGATTTGCAGTCTACAATAGTACACACATGCGTGCGCACATGCATGTATAAAATCTATAATAGTATATCCCTATATCATATAATATCCAATATATTAATATGACATATAACATCCAATAAATTAATCTGCCTTTTTGTATATACACAGTGATTCCTACAGTTAATTAAACTGCAGCTATGCATACACAAATTCCCTTCCCCTCTAACTGAACAAACAAGCTTTTTACAGAAACCACATCATCTGTTTCCTGACTACGTTATTTCAGATTCTGACTTGTTCATCTTTTTCCCCTCTGGGCTTCTGTCTTCTTTGGTCTTAATACTTTATCATTTCTATTCCACATATACCTTCCAGAAGACAAACTACAAAATCACAGGAGTGAAATTGCTGATTTTTTGAAACCCCAGCTCTCAGAGAAAGATGTCTTATCTTGAGCTCATCTTGAGCAAAGATTAATTCTGTATTTAAAATGAAAAGAATTAAAAAATATTACTTAAAACCAAGAAATCTTGCATATAACAAACTGAGAATGTCATCAAACAAAACAAGCAAAGCCCCTTATTCAAATATTCGAGGAGCATTTCTAGGGCATGATTCACCTATTCCTTAGACATCTAAAATAGGTCAGATGAATCACTGCCTAACAGTGTCCATTTCTCTCCAGTGACTACGAAGGGAGCCCGGACCATAACTCAGATGGAGACACCCATATTGCTGCTGTTGATACATGGCCGGACAAACACCAGCCCCAGTCTTCAGCCAGATTACCTGCCTCAGATGCAGCCCAGTTTTTGCAGGAACTACCCTGCAGAAGCAGGCCCTTGACGGAAGGGGAGCGAAAGCTCTGCCTGGAGCCTTTGATTGCTTGCCTACCCTTTTCCGGCTTTCTCAAGCAAAGCATTCAATGAGAACTGCTGCAGCAAGTGGGCAGAGCTCTTCTGTCCTGCCCATCCCCTCAAGAACCCAGAGGTTTTGGATGAAATGGGAAAAGAGAATTAAGAAGTGTTTTCCTACCACCTCTTCCCTGTGAATACAGGGTCAGGCTGCTCATCCTAAATTTTCTTTCCACTTAGATATATTTGGAATGAGACAGAAGTTTCAAAATCAAAAGACAGTTCAAAAGCTCTATTTGATCTTTATTAAAATATGTATTTTCAGATTTGACGATCAATTTCATGATATACTTTTGACAGGCTCATGGAATTTTTTTCTGCACTTTCTTGAGGAATTAAGGCTTTTTTACCGCACTGTCAGTCCCCCATTAGTCACTTAGGAACCAACTGGCTCATTTCAATCAAATTTAACATGCACGTAGAGGAATCAAAGATGAGCATGTTCCTATAGCCAGAGATCAGCAGCTGGGTACAGCAGAGAGCTCTTACTGGCACCCCCATGGGAGGGTCAGCAGGGAGAGGCTGGCCCTCATCCATGTTGTTTGGCAGTTTATGTAATATCTTGTCCAGGCAGCAGGTCAAAACATTTGGTTTAGGGACACTGAATCTGTTGGGAATGTGGGAGGGACATAAGGATGATTTGGGGGGAAAAGACTGCTGGGAAGAGGGAGCGCTAATAAGCTTCTTTTCTTCAGGCTGAAATAACCAACAGCAGAATGTGCCACTTTCCTAATAAAGTGTTAATGGAAATACTGGTAATAATGAGCTAACTATATACTGTTTGGGATCTTTAGACTGTAAGGATTTGGTTCTGTAACACTGCACATGACCAGGATTTCCACCACCGTCCACTGAAGCAGCTGATACAAGGAGCTAGAAGGGGCTAGATAATCTCCAATTGAGCCTGAAAGCTGGCGTTCCTAAAATGATGGAGAGGACTTAAACCTGGTTTTTGGTAGCCCTTCCTCTCTAGGAGTTCCTGAAATGCTCAGATCCCATAGAACGTGGAGACATCTGCCTCCTAAGAGAATTTCCAAAGCAGATTACCGGAAGTTAATCAGAAATTAATTAACTTCTCCAATAAGGAAAGGCTGAGAGACTTGGGGTTGTTCAGCCTGGAGAAGAGAAGGCTCCAGGGAGACCTTATTGTGGCCTTTCAATATGTAGAGGGGCCTTATAAGAAAGATGAAGCGAGACTTTTTGCCAAGGCCTGTAGTGACAGTACAAGGGGCAACAGTTTCAAACTGAGAGAGGGTAGGTTTAGACTGGATATGAGGAATAAATTTGTTATGCTGAGGGTGGTGAGGCACTGGAACAGGTTGCCCAGAGGGGCTGTGGATGCCCCATCCCTGGAAGGGTTCAAGGCCAGGTTGGATGGGGCTTTGAGCAACCTGCCCATGACAGGAGGAGTAGACTAGGTGATCTCAGAAGGCCCCTTCCAACACAAACCATTCTGTGATTCTATGACCTGAGAGCACCTGAGGAGAGAGCTGGTGATTTTCCTGAACCTGGGAATTCAGGACAAACCCCAGAAAGCAAGGACACCGGTTTTCTGGCAGGGCTGGGAGGTAAGAGGAGTAAACTGCACATGCCGGTTCCTGCGCTCGGCAGAGCCCGGGGGGCCTGGCACCCATGCTCCCAGCACCTGGCCCGACAGGGCCCCCACGCCCACACAGCACCCTCGCTCAGCCCCGGCAAGCATCCCAGCCAACCCCCACCGCAGGCGAGCCCCCGGGGCTGGGGAAGGGGGTGCCGGGGCTGGGGGCTGCAGGGTGGCAGTGCGTGGTCGGAGAAAAGTGAGAAGCCACCGCGGGGGGACAGCAAGCAGCCCGGCTGGTCCAGGCAGGGAGCTTGGGGACGGGAGCACATCTGCAGCGATAAGAGGTTTGGAAAACAGTCTCTGGGGAGAAGCGGGGGAACCGGGTTTGTTGAGTCTACAGGAGAAGGCTGGGAGTAGGGCAGGATATGATAACACGGCTGCAGTGCAGGAGAGGTTATTATTAAGAAAGGCAGCGATTACACTGCTGGAAGGACAAAGATAAGATCTAATCGGCATAATTTTCAGGAAAGAAAAGAAGAAAAGAAAAAAGAAAAAGGCTAGATACTGCAAAAACTTTCTCTGAGTAAGGCAGTGCTGGAATAGATTACCTAGGGAGGTTGTGAAACCCACTTCACCGGAAGCTGTAAGACGTTACGCAAACGTCACCGTGCTCTCTCTGTACAGGATGGACCGCCGGGCTGTTTCTCAGCCTTTGGAAAGTAAAGGTCTATCTAACCTTTTCAAAAATGAAATTAAAAAAAAAATCCGTACACATCATATGGGTTGTTAAATGTACGGGTGATAAATAAATGAGTTTAGCATTTAGGTAAAAAAAACTACTATAGTTTTACAAATCCTAGTTTTACTACTACAAATACAAGCATTTAAATTCAAAATACCTTTAAGAACAAAAATGGATAGCAGTCTTTGATCTTTCATCTCAAAGAAATTGCCTTGCAGTTCTTGAGCTGGAAAATGCTGGCAAAACCTTTTAGCACTATTTCTTTCATATGCGTTACCCCATCACACCTCCTTCCTGCTACCAACATTTCTCCACTGTTATCTCCTGCTCCCATGTAGTGACCTGCAGGGTTGTGTCCTGCAGAGAAGCACTAGCCACTTCTGTGTTCTTTGGGGCACTTTTATTCCTATTGAAATGCTTGCAGGCTGGGCCAATCTCACAGCAAGATTATACAGTCACCTCTCCACCATCTGAGGTTATGAGGCCATAAGATACCTCAGACATTGGAAAAAACCCGATTGTATGGTTCTTTTGGGACCCACCATACAGCAGAACACTCCCAACATATAGAGTACACTGAGGCATGCAGACCTTTCCAGTCCATCAGGGCATATTAAGTCCATATTAACTCCATTACCTAAAGGACACAGAGTTAGTGAGGTTTGCTCGGGATACTGCATGGGTGTCTAATGCTAATAATCTAATCAGACGCTGAGTTCAGTCCAGTCTTTCACCACCAAATGGTCCCACTACCAATAACGCCAATAAGCTTGGCCAGCCAACCAGCACAGCTGGTTAGGGCCGTGTGCTGACTGGGCAGCTTGCTGGCAGTCCCTGGACAATACTAGGAGGTATTTCTCAGTCCATCCCATGCAGAAAAACATAAACTACCCTGACACTGCCAAACCATTTCCTCTGCTGGGAAATATGCTGCAGTGACACTGGAATGACTAAACAGGCTTGGTAGAGCTTAGTGGCTCTGGCTTATAGTGATCTGGGTGATTTGGTGAGACACTTGTCTTAACAGTGCTCTGATATCCACATAGCTTGTGAGCTCAGGCACAGTGCTACATGAAAACACAGGTGGCCCGCATCTGTTGGGTACACAGCATAAAAGGTCTTCTGGAAGAGGGGAAATTGGGAAGTGTGGTACAGGTTGCACTGCAAGGCTTCACCCCCAGGACTAGCACAGAGACAGCAGTGACAATGCTGAGCCACAGCTTATAAGCTGTGCTGGGTCTGACCTGACTCTGTGGGGAGCCATTCAGGTGCCTCTGCAGTCATTCCCCTAAACTTCTGGTTCCATCAGGGCACATTAGCTTGGGCTCTTCACCATGTGCTTCTAGACCCAAGCTGACTCTGAAAGAGTTTACACATTCCTACTCATAATTCCTATCAGGACAAGATGGGCCTTCTCAGAATCAACTCTGGTACCTCTGAACTTCATATCCACAAACTGGATAAACTACGTAGAGGCATTTGAGGTAGCTCATTTCATTAGTGCTGAAAGAGAACTTTGAGTGTTCAAAGTCATGTACAGATACTATCTACTGAGGACATCATGCCTTTGCAAAATAGACTGGGGACTAAGATTTATCATTGTTTCATGATGAACATATCAGCCTAGAAAGAGGCAAGCATCTGGTCAAGAACTCTGGAAGTATGTGTCCACTTCTTCTCTCTGCTTCTGGCCTGATGGCTACTTTGTGCAAGTCTCCACCCACCACCGTCTTCTTCATCTCAGTTTTCTCTACTTGTATAACTGTGGCATGCACCTTGTGGTAAAAGGCACTACATAAAACAGAGATGTAATGATGAAGGCGATAAGAGAACTGGTGGCAGATGGAAGATGAGAACCTGTGAATTCCAGACTGCAAGCTCTTGACCTGAGAACCTTTCACCTGAAGAATCGGTTCATGGCTTTCACTCTCATAAATGCTGTTCTTCAGGTGGTGTTTGGGGGAATAATCATATCTGATGAGTTTTTTCCCCCTCTGTTCCAGCTGATGATGATGTCGCTGAAAATAATAAGACCTGCCATCTAAAAATTCATATGAAAATGAACACATTTTGACCTTTACATTCACCAACAGAGAGCCCAGATGGGAGAGAAACCCCTTAGGTGCTGTGACTGTGGAAAGGGTTTTGATGGGAATTCTGACCTGACTCAACATCAGCTCGTTCACACTGGATAGAAGCCTTATAGCTGGAGCCAGGATTCATCCCTTACTCAGCATCAATGAACACACCTCAGAAAGAAATCAACACCTGAATGGAGCATGGTCACCATGAATCCTGCAGGGCAGGCATTCACTCCTGCACCAGAGACGGGATAAAGGCAAAAATATTCAAGCTGCTGTTGGGAGTCTTGCAGGGAAGTCCTGCATGACATCCTTGTCTCTAAATTGGAGAGACATGGATTTGATGGACAGACCGCTCAGTGGATAAGGAATGGTCACACTCAAAGAGTTGTGGTCAATGGGTCGATGTCCAAGTGGAGACCAGTGATGAGTGGCATTCCTCAGGAGTCGGTGTTGGGACTGGCAGGATTGAGTGAACCCTCAGCAAGTTTGCCAACACCACCAAACTGTGTGGTGCAGTCGACACACTGGTGGGAATGTGTGCCATCCAGAGGCACCTGGACAGGCTTGAGAGGTGGGCCCATGCCAACCACGTGAAGTCCAACAAGGCCAAGTGCAAGGTCCTGCACATGGGTCAGGGCAATCCCAAGCACAAATACAGGCTGGGCGGAGAATGGATTGAGAGCAGCCCTGAGGAGAAGGACTTGGGAGTGTTGCTTGATGAGAAGCTCAACATGAGCTGGTAATGTGCGCTTGCAGCCCGGAAAGACAACTGCATCCTGGGCTGCATCAAAAGAAGTATGACCAGCAAGTCGAGTGAGGTGATCTGCTCTCGTGAGACCCCACCTAGAGTACTGTATTCAGCCCTGGGGCCCCCAACATAAGAAGGACATGGACCTGTTGGAGCAAATCCAGCAGAGGGCCGTGAAGATGATCAGAGGGCTGGAGCACCTCTCCTACGAAGACATGCCGAGAGAGTTGGAGTTGTTCAGCCTGGAAGACAAGGCTCCGGGAAGACCTTATAGCAGCCTTCCAGTGCCTAAAGTGGGCCTACAAGAAAGCTGGAGAAGAACTTTTCACAAGGGCATGTAGTGATAGGACAAGGGATAATGGCTTTAAACAGAAAGAGGGTAGATTTAGAATAGATATTAGGAATAAATTCTTTACTGTGAGGGTGGTGAGACACTGGAACAGGTTGCCCAGAGAAGTTGTGGATGTCCCATCCCTGGAAGTGTTCAAGGCCAGGTTGGATGGAGCTTTGAGTAACCTAGTGTAGTGGAAGGTGTCTCCTGCCTATGGCAAGGGGATTGGAACTAGATGATCTTTAAGGTGCCTTCCAAACTAAACCATTTTATGATTCTGTGATTCTATGAACACAAGGCACAACCCCAGACACTACATAGAAGAATCTGATACTGCTCCAGTGCGGTGGGGTAACAGTGGTTGGATGTGAGTACCCTACTAAGATGATGCACCTTGGGAGGTCATGCTGTTTTTGTGAGAATCACTAATGAGGGAGGAGGAGGTCCAGGGAAGAGAGAACCTTGAAGTGCTGAGAGAGAAAGAGAAGTGGTATGATCAGGGTGAATGGAGTCAGCATGACAGCAAATGGGATCTTTGGGGTGTTAAGAGGGCTATTTGGGTGCTGGGTTGATGGTTAACTTGGGCATCTGAGCACCTGCCCAAAACAGAAAGAAAGTAACTATCCTTGTTCTGTTCTGAGAAAGCATAGTACAGCATATTCTAGACTTACTATGAATCATTATTTGCACTGCATTAGTCATTGTTAGCTGTAGCCTGTAAGTACTTCAGATCCTAGACTACACAAGACCTTACAGGGTTTGTTTCCCTCACCTTCTGTCCCTTGACAGAAGTCAAATAGCTAGAGCTCGTGTCCACTGACTTACAGTTGTGACAAGCTAACCTTTAAACAACTTTTTGGTGTTTGTTTCTTTATTCTCTCAGATGCTTTGGGGACTGCAACTCAGTCATCCCAGGGGATGTAATAATTTCAGAAGAGACAGAAGAGACTCTCACTGTGACAAATGCACTGCGAACACAGGACAAGGATGTTGTCCCTACCTCAGCCAGTTTACAATCTAAGCCTCCAATGTGATGTACCAAGGGTTTTTTTCTAAGGTAGAAAAAAAGTTTTTTACTGGGTCATTCTGCTTTTATGTTTTACTACCAGTATTATGCTTGTCCCATTCTTAATTAAATGCAAAGAAAACTAAAAATATCACAGTGTGTGAATCACAAAAAAGGCCCTTTTTATGTGTTAAGGACAAAAGCTTGCTTCAAGAAAACTGTGCCTTTGCTCATATGAAACAATCCTGCTTCTGTCTGCCCTTCCAACAATAGCATCATAGCTTCAGACAAAAAGTATTTCCCCACCACTGTGTGGATGGTCGTATTTCTCTGCAAGCTCACACCCAAGAGCTCTGCTTTGGCCACTGACCAAATATTAATCTTTACAACCCATCATATGGGAAAGCTTTCATTTTCCATAACTGAGGTGTGGTGGTGAGGGCCATGGGGAATCCCTTCCAGGCATAAAATGCTGGGCTAGAGACAGGGTTAAAAGAAAGGACGTAAAGGAGGTGGTGTACTATATCTAGCAAGGGGTCTCACAGCATTGCCTTTAATGCTGGATATATGACAGCCCAGAATAATGTATTTATTTAGCAGGACTAAAGGATCTTTCCTCCTGCCACCCTTAAGATTAAGTGTCAAAACACTGGTCCTGTGAGTTTTAGGACTGGTAATACTGTGGAGCAGAACATCTTACTCATTTTAAGGGACTGATTGCATTAGAAGTTTGAGTTGGATGAGATCTGTGGACTGGGTTAGCAGCTGATCCTGCAGCAGATGATGTGTGGCCTGAACTGGCCTCTGAAGAGCTGTCCCTGGCAGGCGTGGGGGCCACAGTACATTGGGCCAACGTTGTGGAGGTGATATCAGGAACCTGTGCTCCCTTTTCTATTATTAAATTTGTGGGCTATTATAGGATTCATGTTAAGTTTAGGGCCTTCAGGAAAGCCACCATGGGTGGCCTAGCTGGGTTTTGGTCTTGTGCTACCACAGGCCAGAAGAGAAGGTGTATTTTCAAGGCCTGACAAGGTCACTGATATTAAGGATCAGAAACTAAGTGAGAGTTGGGTTAGAGTAAGGGTTTTGTCCCACAGAAGAAGTCTGTGACCAGGGCTGTGCTCTCCAGGTAGACCCTGCCAAGTTATGTTATCCTGGGCCAACACAGTGCAGCTGTTTTGGAGAACCATAGCATTAATCTCATTGCAATTTTTGGAGTAGGGTGATGGTTCATTGATGTATGGTTAAGACTGGATGTTGAGGATGGTAGGACGGGGTGAGAGATAAAGGGTCAACCTTGGCTCTGATTTTGCAGGGTTGTGGGGGAAGAGGGATCAGGCAAAGCCCAGAGGAGAGGGGTTTCTCCTGTTGCTGTCAGGAATGGGAGAAATAAGTGTTGCACTACAGGAGAGGGTATCCCAGGCAGTAGGATTTGCTTCCTGTACCTGACAACCCCTCTTTGTGTGGGCAAAGACTAGGAACTGTTTCTTTGGGCTAAAGCTGACCTCCACCATCCACAGACCCAGAGTAAGCAGGCAGTCTGCAGCCTCACACATCTCCCCGCTGACAGCTTGTCTTGTGTGCCTTGAGGTGAATGAGGGGCTCTCATTTCCTTCTGCGGCTAAAATGACAAAGATTTTATTTTTAAAAAGCTGAAACTATAATAAAACGGTAGATCATTCTTGAACACTCTCACAGAAAGCCTTAATAGTAATCCAGTGCAACTGCTTGCCTGAGCCTAACAAAAAATATCCAAGGGGGGAAAAAGTAAGTTGATTTTTAAACCTGCTGCTGTGACGCTGTACAGACTGCACGGATGTACAGGAGCATGTATGACAGTATGGGATTTGTGTTAATGTTATCTCACCTGGACGCAGCCAGAAGACGGCGTCAGGAACAGCTTCCCAACAGGGGGCACTACGTTATTACATATAGAAGTGTGGAGATCGCTACCTCAAGGACACCTCTCATGCAAAGACACTGAACGTGGAGGAAGGCACATCCCAGCTTTGTTTGACCTCCTCTGCAAAAACTAAGCTGATGAAAAATTACTACGTTGGTCTCATTAAAAGTTACACTATTATGCATAATTATATCCACCAAGAAAGCCACCCCCCCCCCCCCCCTCCCCCCCCCAATCCTACATCCACGTTGCAGGGAGAATTCTGAATTTCTGAACTTTTAAGTGGTTGATTTCACAGCCATTCAAAAGTTTCTTAATACAAGATAGGGACTTTTTGTGCAATTTGTGTGCAATTTGCAAATTGTGTGCAATTTGTTAATTAACAGGGAATCATCTTTATTGGTGCATGGGATAGATTAATTTGTTTGTGGGCTGGATTTTGTGTCAAGCCAACAAGAGGAAGGAAAGTGAAAGGCTGGTCTGAGTCATTACTACAGACCTATACCACATGCAACAACACTTAGATGGACATTATCGCATGAGGATCTTGGCTAGGAAGAAGTAGCTTCCTAGCAGAGTGGTTTCTGAATGAGCAGGGACGGGCAGGATGGGGTTGGGGCAGAGGCAGCGCTGCTGCTTCGAGCACAGGGGAACGCTTCTGAATGTCATCCTCCCACCTGTGCTGCACAGGCTAAGGTGCTGCAGCTGCCTGCATGGGTAAAAACCTGCACACGTGCATGTGCAGTGCTTTCTGTATCCAGCTCCTACACAGCAAGATCCTCCCTTTCAGGTTGAACCAGAGGACTATTTGGCAAGCCCCTCCAAGGCAGCATGCTTCTCCTTTCACTTTTGCTCTCCATGCTCGGTTTTGCTGAGGTCCTAACTACAGCTCACTGTTTGAGCAGCTCTGGACTAGAATAAGATTGCTTGCAGTGGTGTGACTTGGTCCGTATTCCACCTTTCTTTTACAGAAATTTATTTCTAGAGTTCACAGTTGAGCAGAAAGCCTAAAGAAATGACCACAGGAAAACTGGCCTACCTGAATCCGAAGAGAGAAGAAAGGAGGAATGAAGTTTCCTAGTTGTTCTGATAGCGAATTGATTTATTTGTTGTCAGCATCCTTTCTACAGAGGGCTTTGAGTGTCATACACACACCCCTAACTTAAGTTATTGCCATGAACACCCATATATCTGAGAAAAGTACAGAGGAAGACTCTGCTTAAGTTCTTGCCTTGGCAAGTGGAGTGGAAGTATTTTAAGAGTCCCAGTAGCCTTCTCCTGGGCTTCTCAAAGGATGCTGGGGGAAGAGAAAAGGAGAAAATAGCCATTGTCAGGGATCCTCTCCATTTAGGCCTTTTCTCACCCCTGAAGAAGGAGGGGAAACATCAGTGTGTGAGGTCTAGGTAAAGGGCAAAGCTGTTAGAGACTCCAATCCAGCAGTTATCTGCATGTGTATGTGAAAGAGAGAGATGCGTATATGGAGTGGGCTGGGAAACAATGTACTGCACCAAGTCACAGCATTAGGACTCCGATTCAGGTTTGCACAAGGATTTAGCTGTGTCTAATTCAAGCAGTTATCTTCTGAGCAGCTGCCCTCCCTGCCCCTCTGCTGCCACCGTGCAAATATGGCTGGACACAACAGTGGCAAATTACTGTTTGCCTGTTTGCTGATGCTGATCTCCACTGGCTTCCTCCACCCCAAGAGGGCAAGTTCATAGAGTAGTGCGGAGTACTGCAGGAGTGAAGAGAGGAAACGGTACCCTTAAAGTATTGTGGCTATGAATTAGAGCCATGTAGCCTGAGCTCTGGATGGAGCCCCAGAAGAAAAGGAGCACATAAGAACAAAGCTATTAGCAAATTAGTCTTCTGTTCAGGGGAGATGATACTCAAAATGGGGCTCTTAAGAACTGGATCCCAGTCAGACACCTGCAGAGGCATCACAGCAGCCTCACTGCCTGGACCAGACTTTGCAATATCCTCAGGAAGCTGCTGCTCCCCTGTGCTGTAGCCCACAATATTCTCAGCTGTTCTCGCAGAACTTTGAAGGCCACGCGTATCTGAGATCACCAAAGGATTTGGGGAAAAAATAGTTTTTTGCATTCCTCTTGTAGCATTCAGAATAACAAACACAGAATCTGAGAGCGCTGCAGGAAATGGAGAGCTGCCTCCTAAAGCCTCCCTGGGAGCTGCAATGTAGGATTTCAGTCTGTGAGAGGCACCTGCCAGGAACAAGCAATAACTGGAGTATCCTTTGCATGTAGCATCTCAGTGGGGAGAAAACATAAACCCAAAGATTTCCTTAAAATTGTAACTGAGCTAGAAATTGCCTATGTCAATTGGTGTAAAAGAACAGCTGCTTGGAAAAGTTTGCATAACCAGCTTTCATTAAGGTTTTTCAAAATATTTTCATGGTATTTCTGGATAGTAAGACCAACGTTGCATATTCTGAATTACCAGGAATTAACACTTTTGATGAGGAAGCAGAGGCAAAGCCCATTAAAAGCTTTCCTATCTTTCTCCTTGTCTGACTGCTCATTCCCAAATATAAATGTTCTTCCTCTATAATGTGTTTTTGTCCTTTTGGAGGCATCTTGATAATATGTGGCACCATTTTTTTAACCTGTTTTTGTTTTTAGGATCCTTGTTTATGGATATTGCTTTGTATTTCTTAGTTACCTTTTGTGGATCCTCTTCAGGTAGCGCATGGACCTCTCATGTGTATGGACAAGAGGCCAGAAATTACTGCAATAGTCTCACTCAGTGAAAGATACCTATACTGACATTCAGTGTAAAGTACCAAGGGATGCCCTCATTACTGTTCTTGGTCATAAACCATCTCTTCCCTGCACTAGTTCAAGCTTTACATTTTGGAAAAAAAGTATATCTCAAGCTCATGTTATTGAGCTGCAGGGATACTTCCATATAGATCTCCATATATTAATCAGGTGTGAATAGGGCTTGAAAAGCCGTACATGCAACAGGAAGGAGTGTGATGTCATATTGCATTAGGTATATCAAATGTAATTTTTGCAATTTTGGCTGAGGAAAATCTTCCTAAAAATATAAAAGCTTGCTATTTCACTGAAAATGCAGTCACTGAGTTGCCAAATACTATTGGTGAGCTGGAAACAGGTCGCTTTGACCACAGGGTTAAATGTTGGGTAACTGCTTCAGAGAATATATCCCATTTAGTTATTGCTCTTTTTTTCCCCCCAATATTTATTCAAAGGAGCTTCTTGCTTGTGCAAGAAGACCACATTTTATTAATCTTGAATAAAAGGATGTTTAATTGAATTGGACTACGCTTTAAGCTATTCCCTTCTGTCTTTTAAAACAGTATATAAGGAAACAGATGTGAAGTTTTGGGTTGCATTTTACTGTAGCTAATTACATGAAATCCCGTGTAGGAGATATGTTGTGGGGAATTTTTTTCTTCTTCTTTCTTTGGTTTGTACCTAATGCTATCAGCTGTTCACAGTAGTTTGCCTTGCCTTCTGCTCAGTTGACAGTATTTGCACCCTCAGCAAAAAAAATAACATTTGATGTTATTTTGCCTGCTTTTGCTATTGGAGACTGGCCATTCTGGTCCTATTCAACCAAAATCAGGAAAGGTCAAGGAAATCAGCGCTTGCATGTATGAAGCCCACACCTTTCTGAAGCCCTGGCATGAGCAGTCATTTTCCCTAACATCAGTCCCGCTTGCAGTGAAATAGCTGGAGCTGTGACTGTAACTGGGAAAGCCCATCAGCCTCTGCCAGGTCCATGTCCACAAAGAACGAACAACCTTCTTGCCTTTTAAAACAGGCAGTAGCTTATAATCAAGTGAATGTCAGGCTAAATGGATGTACGCAAATAAAAGTATGCTTTTGTCACCTTATGCGGCTGACAGGCAGGGACTCTCCAGACAAGCCCTCACCCTTGTGCCTCTAACAGCAGCCTTTGTCCCTGACTGCCAGTCTGAAGTCTTGTCCATTTGTTTAAATTTTCCTGGCAGCACCGGTAAGAAAGTGGGGTTTAGCAAGCAACCCATTCAGGACATGGGCCCGATTTGCACATGTGGCAAGACCGCTGCTATTATTTTGGAAGAAATTTGTACAACACACTAAATGGCCAATTCATTCTTAATTCATCCTGCCAATGTAGACCTTCATAGTAACTGGTATGCAGTTCATCATGACATAAAACTATCACTCCATGGCACATATGCAGGTATCCATTTGGACAAAGAGTCCTTACTGCTTTTTGTATGAAAAAAAAATGGATAAGGTTGAATAAGGACTATAAACCTATATAATTTAAGTGTATTATTTTGCTCCTGATTTTATTCTGTAACAGCGAACACAGTATGGTGTCTAGGTCACTTGTTGGCTGCAGGCTAGTTGGGATTCCCAGGAGAGAAAGCACCTGAGAATGAAATGGGGGAAGCCCATTTCAGTCTGTGACTGCTTTTCTTGGGATGTACGTGCTCTTTGACAATATGGGTTATTGTCTCAGGGCTTTTGTTATTAACTCAGTTCATGTCAGCAATGTGGTTTTATAACTAGTTTCACATAGGAAAGCATCCCTAGCCATATCACTTGAAGGACTTTCCCAGTTCTGTATTTTCCTAATCCTTTCTGGCATGGCCATCTGTTCCTGGAAATATGCTGGAGCAAATTTCAGGAAAGATGCCAGAAATAAGTATTCATCTATGTGAAGTCCATAGTCTCTTGAACTCCTGAGGTAAGTGATGGCTCTGCCAGCCAATAGTAGGGGTTCACCATTATAACTGCATCCACAACTGTCACTGAAGCAGATTCTCAGATGAAGACAGGCCCAAACCCCTGCCAATAATAAGGCTGTATTCAAGATAAAAACAAAAAATGTGAGCAAATTGTGCAAACCTGACATTTTTTCCTCTTCTACTCCAGCATCTACTATAGCTCAACAAGGTGCCAGCACCTACAAATCCAGCAAAAGCACAGGACCTATGGTACCAAAGCTGAGCTGAGGTCTTGGAGAGTCTGCATTTCTCTCAGTGTGCTGAAGCGAGGCCTGTGGAAATGCAGTCCTGGATCACAGAATCATAGAATGGTTTGGGTTGGAAAGAGCCTTTAAAGGTCATCTAGTCCACCCCCTCCTGCAATGAGCAGGGACATCTCAGGTTGCTCAGAGCCCTGTGCAACATGACCTTGAATGTTTCCAGGGATGGGACATCTACCACCTCTCTGGGCAACCTGTTCCAGTGTTTTACCTCCTTCATCATAAAAAATTTCTTCCTTAT
The DNA here is from genome assembly GCA_013397275.1 of Burhinus bistriatus. Classification (NCBI taxonomy): domain Eukaryota; kingdom Metazoa; phylum Chordata; class Aves; order Charadriiformes; family Burhinidae; genus Burhinus; species Burhinus bistriatus. The sequence goes on along the minus strand of VYXH01011098.1, from coordinate 98,059 downwards.
ATCTAGTCTAAATCTACCCTCTTTTAGTTTAAAACCATTATCCCTTGTCCTATCACTACAGGCCCTACTAAAAAGTCTGTCCCTATCTTTCTTATAAGCCTCCTTTAAGTACTGGAAGGCCACAATAAGGTCTCCCCAGAGTCTTCTCTTCTCCAGGCTGAACAACCCCAACTCTCTCAGCCTGTCTTCATAGGAGAGGTGTTCTAGTCCTCTGATCATTTTTGTGGCCTTCCTCTGGACTTGCTCCAACAGGTCCATGTCTTTCCTGTGCTGAGTGCTCCAGACCTGGATGCAGTACTGCAGGTGGGGTCTCACATGAGCGGAGTAGAGGGGAAGAATCATCTCCCTGGACCTGCTGGCCACGCTTCTTTTGATGCAGCCCAGGATATGGTTGGCTTTCTGCGCTGTGAGTGCACATTGCCAGCTCATGCCCAGCTTTCATCCACAATGATGCTGGGACTCTGCTAACTGCTCATAGCAAGCTATAAATAAGGGACAGGAAAAGAGATGACTGAATTGCAGAAGGACCGTTACCACTGGATGTTCACACCAAGCCTTGGAGGAAATGAAGGAAACAGCCAGGACCTGACTCACTGGGGATGGGTGTTTTACTTGTTGCTTGTATAAACTTACTTTGGTTCAATTTCCAAGCTCAGTGTTCTGTTTCTTTCCATTCTTACGAGGGTTTTTCTTGCCATATACACACGTTTGCATCTGCTTGGGGGAAGGTATAGCTGTTAAACACACCCAGGGAAGCTCTTTGCTTTTCCAAGGAGTGAGGGCTCACCACACAGTTTAATTAAACTTAAGAAGACACTTAGATATCCCCACGGTACTTCTGACATGTCAGCAGCATGCCTAAGAGTTACTAAAACTGCCAGGTTCTGTCCTGCTGTCCACCTGGCTTTTTAGGTTTACAACCGTGTGCTTTGCATATAGTAGAATTTAAACCCTGAATAATGTCTGCTATGAGGTGAGGACAACAGAGGACTCTAGCTAGATGGGAGGTTCTCGAAGAAGATGACTACACAGCAAAAGAAACTGTGAGTGGGAGGCTAGTATCCAAATTGCCTCTCAGCCCACCAAGGTCGCAGTGTGCTCAGATAGTACAGGGCACTGCAGGAAGCAGGAGCACATCAGAGTACAGGAGGACCCTGCTCTTGGCACTGCAGCCCAATCCACCTGGGACACCTCTGTCCTGCTTCCCACTAATGCTGTCTCTCAACTTTCATACTGCTGGGAGAGGACTCCCGTGCTGCGCGATCTACTGGTCAAAAAACATTGACTCACTGTAGCTCACCTTCCTAAAGGAGAAAGGGAAGTACTCCTGGCATGGGACAGGACCTCTCCTGCTCACCCTGTGTAGCACTCCAGATGTGCAGATGTTCTAAACATAAGAAAACTCTTACTTAAACTGGCCCAGGTAGCCCAGATTGTGGAGTCTCCATGCGTGGAGATATTAAAAACCTGACTGGACACAGTCCTGGGTGGCCTGCTCCAGCTGACCCTGCTCTGAGCTGGGGGGTGGGCTAGATGATCTCCAGAAGTGCCGGCCAGCCTCAGCGATTCTATAGCACAGCTATTCTTCATCGACCTCTCCTCCATGCCACTGGCCGAAGAAGTACCTCAATGGCACTGCAGTTAATTTTGCATGGGTCCATAGAGAAGTTAGGAGTCCAGTTCCCACCATTAGGGAAGGAGAGCGTGGCCCACAGAAGGATAGAGATATTGTGATACTGAGAGCTGCACATTATGACTTCAGGCACTTCTTCACCCCATGTAATGCATGAAGAAAAGTTAGGCACTCAAACTCTCTGTGCAATGGGAAAGGAAAGCAAGGTACCTCAGGATATGATTCAAAAAAGTAAATAGAAAAGCGCCTTTGCAGCTGCTGGAGGTGCCAAGGAGAGGGCTAAAGGTTAAGCCCTTCTTAGACAATAAGTTGTCCTTTTCTGGATGACAAAGGTGCCGTTTTCCAGTCAGGATGTCCAACTCCAGCCTGCTGCCAGCTGCTAGGAACTTATAAAATGCAGTAGGAAGAGGCATCGCCTATTTATGTAATGTCCCAGAGCACCAACCCAAGAGAGACACGATCCAGAGCTGATTTCCCCAGTCTCTTGGCTTGTGGGAATTTGAAGCATCCCTTTCCTCTCCATTGACTGTAAATGCAGTGATGTGGAATAGGTATCTCAACTGCAGAAGCTGATCCACTATGATGAAATAATTAATCCAAACAAATGAATGAAAGCATCAATTGAATCAGAAAGCAGCAGCAAGCATGAGTATGATTTTATTGCTGGCTGGGTAGAGCTTTCAGTGTGCTGCTTCTGGGATGAGTTTTCCTGCCTGGGACACCCTGCACGGGTCATGCAGGGAAGGGATGGTTGTGAGGATTGCCTGGGTGTGAGGCACAGGATTTCTCCTGTGGTTGGAACAAGCTCCCCCTTCTCTTTTGCTGAACTCTTCAGAGCTCGTCCTAGAGGATACGCACCTGCAAGCCTCAAGAAATGATTAGGAAAAAAAGACTCAGCAAAGAGATGGCACTGGATATAATTTGAGGAGACAGAAAATATAATGTATGTAATTCCTTCCTCAGTCACTTGTCTAGCATAATTCTTTGCTCACCTTGCATTCTTTGTGAGCAAAGATCTATACTGCACTAAAGCGCATTCTCACACAAATCCTGTACTTCTTTAAGCAAATACAGGCATCTATGCCGCAAATAATAATACTGGGGCAGTGGAGAACCAAGTAACCTACTATGTTTATTTTGCCATTGAATGAAAACCCCAAAATTTCTGAATTTGCCCCTTCTTTTATGATCACAATAATCAGCTATGTCAGGGTTTCCCTTTGCTCTGCTACTCCCGAATACATATTGTCCTGTACCTAGATGTCCTCCCTTTTTCTTCTTTCCCTTTTCTCTGCCAAGCTCTGTTCTACTCTCCTACCCGGGGGAAGTCTCCCTACAGACTGTGTGCCCCTATTGCTACAGTCAAGTTGGCAGTCAGGGACAAAATTTCCTTTATTGGGAATGGATATGCTGTCACCTTTCAGTCCACAGCTGAGCACAGCAACCAGAGAAAGCTTTGATGCAGGTAGGGCTCCTCGGGATATTTACCTGTGTACCTAGGAGAGACAGGATGCCTGAGAATGGTAGCTGTGGGTTCAGAGTTTTAATACACCCTAAAGAGCTTTTCTACTCATATCCTGCTCACTTTCTTCTGAATCCAGGTGTTTAAGTCATTTAGATTTATTTGATGACCTCGGACGTAATCCTGGGATCTCTGAGGTCTGCTGCTGCAGAGGCAAAGCCCCGCCGCGTGTGTCAAGGATGACTCTCCCGACACCCGGCGCTTTTCCTGAAAACCCCGGCTGCCTGTTGGGGGAAGAAAATACAAAGCAGGAGAGTTCACGCATGCAAAGTTAAGGAGTGACCTTAAGGAGCGGGAAAACAAGAGACGCAGGCAATGAAGAAAAATTAAAAATTGAATAAATAAATAAAAAACCCCTCAGTTTCTTGAGCCAGTCCGGGGACCTGGGTCAGGTGTACCCGCTCTGCTTTTGCTCTGGAGGCACAACAAACAAGCGCTAAGTGCCTTTTCCCCCCTCAAACCCAGGGCTGACGCAGTTATTGCCCCCGTTGCAATTATTACCCCCCCCCAAAAAAAAAACCAAAAAAACAAAAAAAAACCCCAACAAAAAACAAAAGCTC